>JAJLYQ010000032.1:0-423487 GCA_022984935.1 Hypoxylon sp. NC1633 | reverse complement strand
ATATTAATTATACATTTTAATTAAATATATTTAAATAATTTTTAAAATAATTCATAATAATAAACATTATCTTAGTTTAAAAAAAATAGCTTATAATTTAAATAAATTTTATATTTATTAAATTATTATTAAATTAAAAAAGTATATAAATTATTATTTAAAGTATAAAATTAATTAAATAAATTTAAACTTATATAAAAGTTTATAATTTCGTTTTATATTTTAATAATAAACTTTATAATTAATTTATTATAAGTTTTTTTAAAGCTTATAATATAATAAATTAACGGTTTTATTATTTATAACGTTTTTTTAATTATAACATATAAAGTTAATAAAAAAGGTTTATTAATATTTAATAACATTAAATATACCGTAAAATAATAAGTAACGATTTTATAAAAATTATTATTAATTACCGATTAAAGTTATTTAACGAAAATTATTTTAAATAAAGATTTAAAATTTATATTAAAATTTTAGCAGATTTTATAAAGGAAAGTTAAAGTAAAACTAATTATATTAATAACGTATTATTTTTAAATAAATAGCTTTAATAAAAAAAGAAATTAAAACATTAAAATAATTATTAAATACCACGTAATTAATATATTATAAATAATAATATAAATAAATATAATATTAACTTTATAATATAATTTTAATAATATAAAGTCTTTAATTTTAAAAAAAACCTTAAATAAGGTCGTTTTAAACTTTTAACCGTAATTTTTATTATTTATTTTAAAAATATTAAAAGTATTAAAAAATTTTAAAACTTAAAAGGTTTTATATTAATAAAAAGTTAAAACGGTAATTAACTTTATAGTTATTAACGTTAAAGTATAATATAATATTAAATATAATTTAATATAATTTAATATAAATTAAAAAATATATTTAAAGTTTTAAAAAAATACCATTTATTAAAAAAACTAGTAAAAAAGTAATTATCGTAAAAAATAAGCTTATTTATAATTATAAAAAAAGTTAAAAAACTTACTTATAAGTTAAATTTTTTAAAACATTAAAAAGTACATTTTATAATATTAATAGTTTACTTTTATTTTAAATTATTAAATTAAAACCTTTATAATTATTATTAGTTATTTTTAAAATAAATTTTTATTAAAAAAAACACAGGAGAATTTATTTCATTTAAAATTAAAGCTTTTTTAAATTATAAACTTAATAAAGTTAATAAAAAATTAATAATTAAATACTTGGTTAAATAAAAAAGTTATAAATAAAAATATAATAAATAATACTTTAAGCTTTTTTTAACGTAAAACGTATAAAAACTAATAAACTTATATAATTAAAAGAAACTATTAAGTTTACTTAAAATTTAAGCCGTTAAAAATTAAAAGATTAAATATAAATTACTTAAAAAAAAATAGCCGTAACAGTTAATATAATAATATATTATATTTTTTTTAAAGTTAATAATTAATAAAGCTTTTAACTTTTTAAAAAAAAACAAATATAAAACTTATTATTTATATAAAACTTATTATTATTTATATAAAATTTACTATTTATATAAAAAACGTACACTTATTATTAAAATGTTACTTATATAACTACTTATTTTTTAAACTTATATAAACTTTTAAACTTAAAATGATTATTTTTTCTTTATTTTTTATATATAAGTTTATTAAAAATATAATTAAAATCAAGAAATATTATTAAAATTTAATAAAATAAAAAAGTTAATTAAGTTATAATTTAAATAAATTATTACTTAAAATTAAATTATAAAAAACTTAAAAATAATTTATATTATATTATAATAAAAAAACTTATTAATTATAAAATAATATATTTATATAAAAGTAAAAATAATAAATAATAATAATATTATATTATTAATATATATAAATATTAAAGTATTTAATAAAATAATAAATAAAAAGTAATTAAATTAATTTATAAATAATTATAAAAAAAGGTATATAAAAAGGTTATTTATTATAAACTTACTTTTAAAATACGTATTAAAATTAATAATTAACGTAATAATACGATTAAATTTTATATTATAAATAATTAAATAACTTAAACTTTAATAACTTTAAACCTTTATAATTTAAACTTTAAATAGCTTAAACTTAACACGGTTAAATAATTAAAAAAGGAACGAACTTATATTAATATATTTTAAGTTTTATATTATTTATGTTTTTTTAATTCTTTTTTATTTATTAATTATAATAACATTTATTAATTAATAACATTATTTATTTATATAATACGTTTATATATTACATTATTAATTATAAACGAAATTATTAAATTATTACCTTTAAATTTAATAATAATATTTAATATAAACCTTTTTATAATAAATTATTAAAAACGAAAAATTTTAATTAAAATTAAAATTAAAGCTTAAATTTATAAAGTAAGTTTAAAATTAAACTTTTTATTAAGAAATAAATTTATACATTTAATAAACATTATAATTAATTTTTTATAAATAAAAATAATTATAATAATAACTTTAAATATTATTATTTTAATTATATATATTATATATTAAATATAAAAGTCCTTAAAAACGCCGGTTTTAATAATAAAATAAAATATAATATTATTTAAAATAATAATTATACTTTTTATAACGTATAAACTTTTATTAATTAATATTAATTATTAATTTATATTTAATTATAAAGCTGTTTTAATTAATTTATATAATTTTAAATTAATTAAAAGTATTATTTTTTTAATAATATTAACATTAACTTTATATTTTAATAAAAATTAAACATTAACTTTATAATTAAAGTAAACGTAAAAATATATTTTTTAATTATATAAAAAAAAAGTTAATTTAATTTAAATGGTATTTAATAAAATAAACTTAAAAGTAATTAACGAAACTTTTATATTTTAAAAGTTTAATATAAACGATAAAATTATTATTATATTATAAATAAATAACGATAAATAAAATGTATTAAAAAAAAGTTATAAAAATATTATATTAACCTTTAAAACCGTATAATTAAATAATATTTTAAAAACTTTAATTAAAAATAACGTACATTATAATAATTTAAATATTTAATTTAAAAAGTAATTTATTAAAATAATAAAAAAATATAAAGTTTAATTTAATTAAAGTATTATTAATTTTTTAAAAAAAGAAAAAATAACGATAAATTTAATAAATAATTAATAAAAGTAATATAAATTAAATTAAATGTATTTATTAAATGTAGAAAATAAATTTTTTTAATATAATATTTAATTTAATATATAAAATAAAATAAATAAATTAAATAATAAAGTTTATTTTATTATATAATAAATAATAAATAATAAATATAAAAAAAGTTATTATTAACTTAAAACTTTTTAACGTGTATATTTTTATTAATATTTATTTATTACTTTATTAAAAGGAAATTATTAATATCATAAAAAGCTATTAATTTTTTAATATAATAAATACGTTATTATTTTTCTATTAATTATTAATTATAATTAAAAAAATTAGTGATTTTTTTAAAAAGTTTAAAAGTATTAAATGTAACTTTAATAAGTTTTTAAAAAATTTTAATATATGTTTAAAAATTTATAAATTACCGTTTTAAAAATTATTAAAATTTTATAAAAAAGTATATTAATAATATAATAATATTTAATAATATAAAAAAAACTATATTTACTATTTTAAAAAAGGTTTTAATATTTTTAATAATATAAACTTTATTTAATTTTTTTATAAATTTTTTTTAAGATTTTTATTAGTAAAAATTTTCGATTTTATTATAAACGGTAAAAGTATTAATATTATTAAAAATAAAATAAAGGTTATTATTAAAATTAAAATGTTAATTATTTTTAATAATTTTAAAATATATATAAATATAATTAAGTTTTTATATAAATATATATATTATTTAATAAAAATAATAATTAATAATAAATTTAAAAAATAAATTATTATAAAATATAATTTAAATAAAAGACTTTTTAAGTTATAAAAAACGTTTATTTAAAATAAAGTTAATAAAAGAAATATTATAAAAATATATAAACATAATATTAAAAATGGTTTATTATATTATATTAATAAATAAAAGAAATATTAATTTATAATATTAAATTAATACATTTAAAAAATTATAAATTTAATATATAATAATAAATATTATTTTAATGTTAAATAAATATTATATAAATTAAATAACTTATTTATTTAAAATATAATATATAAAATAAAGTTATATATTATATATTATTTAAGTTATTAAAAAATATAATTAATAAAAAAAAGTTATATAAATAATTAAATTTTATAAATTTAATAATATAACTGTTAGAACATTAATACCTTTATTTTATATGCCTTTATTTTATCGGGCGGCACTATTAATTATATTAATATATATTTCTTATATTTTATTACTTTATACTTAAATAAATAAAATATATTATCCTTTATAACCGTTTATATATATGTATATTTTAACACCGGAGTCACTTATGTTAAAACCTTTATTTAACCGATAATAACTTTATTATATTATAATATAAAATTTTATAATTATAATATTAATAACTTTATTTAAACGTACCTTTTAAATAAAAAAAGGTTTTATAATATATAAATTCTTGAAAAAAATTATATAAATTTTTAATTATATTTAATATAAAATAATATATTAAATTCATTAAATTTTTAAAATATTAATACTTTATAATTAAAGGTTTTTAATAAAAGTTTATATTAAAATTTTAATAAACTTTATTTATAAAATGAAATATAAAGTTAATAATATTAACGGTTTAATATTTTTAAATTAATAAATAAATTAAAAGGAAAAATTAAAATATTAAAACGGTTATTTAATTTTATAACGTAATATTATTAAATATATTATAAATAAAAATTATACCAGCTTTTTAATATAACTTTAATAATAATAAATTTTTAATATTAAACTTTTTTTAATAAAGTTATTAAAGGTTTTTAATTTAAGTTTATTATATTAATATTTAAAGTTTTAACGAATATAATAAATATAAACACATTAAAAAAAGCTTATTAAGTTAAAATAAAAGTAATTATTAACTTTATTATAATAAAGGTTAAAATAAAATATAATATTAAATATTAACACGTAAATTTTAAAATTAAAAATTTAATATATTTAAAATTATATAAAAAGTATAACCTTTTAAAAAAACCGTTTAAAAATAATTAATATAATAAATAAAGTTTTTAATTATTATTAAATAAATTAATAACTTTATTTATAAATTAAATATATTTATAAATTAAAAAATAAATAAAACTATTTTAATTAAATATATATATTAGATTTTATAAAATTAAAATCCTTTTAATAAATATATATTATAATTTATATATCGTTATTTAAAATAATAATAAAAAATAATAATTATATAAAATAAAAACCTTAATTAATTAATAATATTTAAATTAAATATTAATATAAAACGTAATTTAATTAATCGATAAATATAATTAAATTTACTTATTACTATTATAAAAATTAAAGGTAATATTAAAAATAAATAAAAGAATTATTTAAAAAATTAATAAAAAACGCTTAAAAAGTTATATATATTTTACGAATAAATATATAAATAAAATTATAAAGTTTACCTTTATTAAAAAAATATAAACAGTTATTTACGTTATAAAATATTAATTAAAGTTAATATTTTTTATTAAAAAAAAGTGTTATTATATTATAAAAAAATGCTTTTATTATATTTTAAAAAAATACTTTTATTTTATTTTTATTTATTTTAATATATTAAGCTTTTATAAACGCGATATATATATAAAATAAACACGGGTTATTAAAACCGTAATAATTTTTTAAATAAAGTTTTTTTTATTTTATTTTAATAAAATATCGTTTTATAATTAATTATTTTTATATATTATAAATATTTTAAATAAATAAAATATTATATACATATATTTCGTAAATAATTTTAATTAAAAAAACGTTATATATTTTATAATATTTTTAATTAAAAAACGCGTAATTTAATAATTTAATTTATTATATAAATTATTAAATTAATATTTAAAATAATTTATATATTTATTTTATAATAATTATATTATATTAATTATTATAATAATTAAATAATATAATAATAAATTTAATTTAATTATTTATATATAATTATTATATTTAACTTTATAATATTTACGTAATAAATTAATGTAATGTTAATAATATTATACTAAAATTTTAATATTATGTTAAGTGTTAAAATGGTGGTACCTTTCCTTTAAGTAAATAACGGCATCGGATAATCGGACAGGTTACTGAATTAAGCTTAATTACTTAACAGCTCCCGTTCCAGTATTTTCCGGAACTCGAATGAAATTTCAGGCTTCACCAGGCACTGCGTAGCGTAATCTATGAAATCCATACTGCTTCCAAAAGTTATTTCTCCTTTCCAGGTGTGAAACAAACATAGGACTTTTCCCACCAGTTTAACAGTACCTATATGTTTACATGTGTGAACATGCTGGGGTTACCAAACAGTCTCCTTATTGCTGCTCAAGCAGCAGCGGCAACTACCGGAATAGTCGCGTATGTTATTTACCATCGCATATCACCCGCCCTCAAGCTACGGATCGTGGATGTCGATACAATCCCCCTTTCTTTTAGGAACTCGGAAACAGTTACACACCTCGTAAACCCACGGAATCATGTGTGCATGACCGATACTCTATCCGCCATGGTGGAGCTTCCTCCTCAATATCAGGACATCTCAGATGAAGCTCTCCTCGCTCAATTCATCAGCGGCTATCTAGGGGGTTACGTGCTCTTCCCTGAGCGGACCTTCTTCCGAACATTTCGACCAGCCTTTACTCGTTTTTCAAGTGAATTGACCCCTGCAAATATTTTCTTCTTCCAGTCTTCTATTGAACTCTTCGTGGCTGACCCCCAGCTCAGTGATTGATTACAATGCAGTCCCTCAACCTATATGGTATGTGTCACAGTTGTCACGAAGCGAATTGCCACAGCTGCACACTGTAGTGTTTGGCGGGTTCCAAGTTGGCTCAATCCAAATGCGCCAGCCTCACGATGGCGACGCTCCAGGATTCAATACGGAGAGTAATATCGACTTTATTTACGGCAAGAACACAGGCGAGTTTGCCGGCGCACATCGTTTCAGCATCATCCGACCGGAAAAGGTCAGATCGGGGGAAATGTCGAAAGTCTGTGTACGGTATGCCAGCGTGTCATGCAACCCAATGGTTAATAGGCCCGTCAAGCCTGAAGTGCTCTACACATTCCATAGGACATATGGAGCTTTGCTTTTCAGAGAAGGTGTGTCACAGGTCATGCGCTGCTTAAAGGGCGTTCTATGAGAGCAAGATTGAAAGCATTTGTTCCATGATGTATTCAATAAATGTACGGGTACTTCAGATCCCCTTTCAAAATCTTGTTGAGAACCGCAACCTGCATGCGATCGTGATAGCTAGCGATTAGGGTACAGTTTCTGCCTTTCTCGAGCTGGTATCGGCCAGGAAACCTTGCGCATTCTGCGAGCTTCTTGCTCACAAGAAGGTCGTCCTGTCGCGGGCTCTGGTAAGAGAATGTTCCCGGGGACTGTCTCGTTCAAGTGCCGCTGCAATTTTGAGCCGCAACGTGTCTTGGGGCTGTGACAAAAGAGTAGCGGACGCGGCGAGCAACTCTCTTCAAACACACGCACACATTCGTATGCGACGTTTCATGAATGAGGCACGGATAACAAGCTGACAATGCAAGCCTGGTCGGTATAGGGGTACTGCTCGCGAGTCGCCTGGACTGTGTGAACTGTTGATTTCGAGCCGTGCATGTATGTCGCTTTACGAAGTCGGACCGTGTGGATCTGTTAGCGTTGATGTTATCCGCTTAGAGATAGGAAGGCA
Source organism: Hypoxylon sp. NC1633 (assembly GCA_022984935.1). Taxonomy (NCBI): domain Eukaryota; kingdom Fungi; phylum Ascomycota; class Sordariomycetes; order Xylariales; family Hypoxylaceae; genus Hypoxylon; species Hypoxylon sp. NC1633. Next base: position 415,560 of record JAJLYQ010000032.1, on the reverse strand, counting down.
GATAATCAAGTCGAACATGATTTACGGGCGTTCGGTGGGTGCTCGGCATATCTATTGCGCCAAATGTGTAACTGACGCTGTGCCAATCCTTATAGGCTGCGCCCGTTAATTTCATATTAGTTATCGAGGTGGATATAGAATCCTAAGTAAGTGAATATTGGGGATACTTGCCGCATCCAGGTGGGATGTGCAATCTGGCTTCTGAAGTATAAACACGGGACCTTGGCTTGTCTGCTTGACCGATGCTCTGGCAAGAAGATGATCAACAAGTCACACACCCCATACGCCCATCTAGACAAGCATGACATAGACGACTGCTGCCGCGGCATGCAACCTATGCCATTGAATAGCCGGGATTGATCCATGGATCGTCACCCAGTGCCTAGGTACATATGTACTGAGCAAGGGGCGATGGGTAGGGTTGGAAGATGTGGGGGTCCCGGTCACGATAAGCTGAAGCTCTGCGTATCCGTACCTACTTTCGTACAAATTTGATAAGAGGGTCGATAATTTTCAGACTCGGCTTCGACACGAAGGTCATGCCGAAGCTGCGTGGTCAGAGAAGCGCGACGATGATACCACGCGGTAGAAATCACCGACACGAACGGTAGGTACCTAGGTAACCTCATTAGACGCGCCTTGGTATTTTCCAGGAGACGTGATGAAGCAGTCACATTCCGCCATCAGCTCACATCATTGTGGGGAACCGGTGCCGCAACCTGGGGATCACTGCGGTGGTGTTGGCGTCTTGGTTGTAGTGGGAATAAAGTTGAGCGAACCGCATGCTGTGTATGCCCTGCAGCCCGGAGATAGCGTACAACCACTCATTCCTATCGACCAAGGGTGGTTGGACGGCGGCGCTGTTCATCCATGCAGGTCTAAGAGTGAAGAGGAAGGGAAGCGTTCCCTATCAGGAAGGCCGTTTTCTCCCTTTAGCACGAGTCCTACACGGTCAAGCAAGGTCGGTCTACGTTCGAGGCTGACCGTCGCTTGGCATCCATCTACAAAGAATGGCCAACTCTCATGGACGAATCTTGGTCAGCTCTGCTATTCCCCTGCCCATTGGTCGGCCAGTGATTTGAGCCAGGTGTGGTCAGTTTCGCGGCAGGTTTTAGACCACTGCAATCTGGTGCCCCAGCATGAACTCTCGGAGTAACAACAGGACTGGCTCTTAGTAAACTTGTGATGTTATTAAGGGGAGAGAATGCGCTCCGGTCTCTCACGAATAGGAAACACCAGCTCAACCAACCCATATGTAGGAGGTGCTGCTGTGATCGACACTCGTCATGCATGCCGGATTGGCCGGACAGGGCAAGGAATATTGTCGCTTGCCGAAGGTCCTTACACTTATCCACGGTTCTCTTCTTAACCTCACACGAGGAATTCACATGCCTCTGGTTGTTGTCAAGTCTGTCTAACAACCAAACACCAACCTTGGTAAGGATCGGCTGTCATGAGAAGTTATCATTGCTTTACACTCGACATCCAACGTGCCGCAGCACTTGTTGAGGAGCTGCAAATATTATAAAAGGCGGCATGTCTTCACCCGGCCATCTGCCTTTGCCCTCTCTCCATCGCATAATCGGAGAACACTATCGTCGACGGAAACTCCATCTTTGCAAACTACGAGATCAGTCCTAGGCCCTTGGCTGACACCCATTCCCTACAATGCGCACTGCAACTGTTTTCGCCTGGCTGCCTCTGGCACTAGCTGCGCCTTCGACGAAGCGCGCTACTCCTGCGCCAGTCATCAAACCTCGAGGATCCCAGCTCGTCGAGGGCAAATACATAGTCAAGATGAAGGCCGGCGCAAAGGCAGAATCTGTCCAAAGCTCTGTCCTGTCTATTTCTAAAGATGCCGACTTCGTATACAACTCCAGCAAGTTTAAGGGGTTCGCCTCTAGCTTATCGGCTGAGGAGTTAGAAGCTCTGCAAAACAACGACGATGTGAGCCGAGAGACCGAAAGCTCTTGCACAGGACCGCTCAAGTTTTAACTCCTCATCATAGGTTGATTATATCGAGCAGGATGCTGTTGCTACCGTCTTTGCTACTCAGGAAAATGCGGACTGGGGTCTGGCCCGCCTGTCAAACCCAGAGCCTGGCAGCACTACCTACACCTACGATGACAGCGCTGGCGAGGGAACGTGCGCCTATGTCATCGACACGGGTATTGACGTGGACCACGACGTATGTAATGAGCGGTCTTCTTGAAGCTCGGAACGATGATATTAACTTCATGTAGGACTTTGAGGGCCGTGCCAAGTTCCTCGCTAATTATGCCGACAACGACGACACGGACGGCAACGGACATGGGACTCATGTCTCTGGAACCATCGGCTCTAAGACGTACGGAGTTGCCAAAAAGACCACTCTTTTCGCTGTCAAGGTACTTGATGCAAGTGGCTCTGGAACCAATTCGGGAGTTATTGCTGGCATGGACTTCGTCGCGCAGGATGCCTCTAGTCAGAACTGTCCGAAGGGTGTTGTCGTCAACATGTCTCTCGGCGGCTCTACTTCGAGCGCCGTAAACTCGGCTGCGGCTAGCATCGTTGACGCTGGCCTTTTCCTGGCTGTTGCTGCTGGCAACGAGGCTGCTGACGCCTCGACGTCGTCACCCGCCTCAGAGGAGTCTGCCTGCACCGTTGGCGCCACAACTATCGACGATGACCTTGCCGAGTACTCCAATTACGGCAGCCTTGTCGACGTCAACGCGCCGGGAACCAACATCGAGAGTACATGGCCTGGGCAAAGCACGGTAAGCAACACTCCGAGTTTATTCTCACCGTTATCGGACGCCGCATGGTGTCCAGGCAACTTACGTCAACATCTGGCTCGAACATATCAGTAGAGCTACTTACAATCATACTGACAAACTCACAGAACACTATCTCAGGGACTTCAATGGCTTCTCCTCATATCGCAGGACTTGGTGCCTACTATCTGGGACTCGACGCAGCACCTGCAGCGCAACTCTGCGATTACATTGCCCAGACTGCTCTCTCGGGTGTGCTTTCAGGTGTGCCCAGTGACACCGCCAACTTGTTGGCAAACAACGGAGAGTCTTGAAGGATGACTGAGAGGACGAAGGCGACGAAAATGGGCATGGCGTTGCATGCTGATTCTTAGGGTGTCATCTTCTATCCCATAATTCGGGTTACAGCTCGAGAGGTACGATATGAAGAGTAGGTGTCGAGGCTTGTATATCGGTATATGCCGGGGCGTTTGATGTCGATAATTGAACTGTCTACCTCCAATGAGCGAACGGACAGATCGATCAGGTATTCATCTCATTGAGAGTGTTTGTATTAATCGATGATAGCGTTCACGATCCGACTTGGCGAGGTGCTCAGCGATAGCCTATGGGGAAGCTGGAATGTATGAATCCCGAGAATCCATTTCAGGAGACCCAAGACCTACCAAGTTGACACTGCATGTCTCTATTGGCTGCCGAGCTACTTTCAACTACCAGTCACAGATGGTATTAAATGCCACTGTGCGGGGTTGGGTACAGTGCTGCTTGACGGACATCAGGTCACGTTGGGCAGGATATGATGCTATCTCAAGAGCTGACAGCTATAGTTTCATAGGTAGGCGACTAGGGAATACTATAGATTTGGGAGATTCCCTGACACTTCACAGTCCTCCCGCAAAGGAGCACCCTCCGGGCGTTTGTATCCACGGCCATGCTGTGCTCGAGCCCGCAGACCTCAAACAGCTTGAGGGGCGTGATGTGCTTGGGCGTCCCAACTACGCCCTCTTTCTTCAGCCGGGTAAGGGTCTCCCGTATGGCTATATAGGTAAGCAGGTGCCAGAGTAGCGAAACTGAAGATCATGATACGAAAGCCCATATCGCGGGCCTCCTCGACGGTGATCATCGGACTTTTACCATTCTCGACCGAGTTCAGTAACAGGGGCCAGGGCGCTAGATCTTGGACTGCATGTGCCGCCTGCTCCTTGGATGTGAAACCCTCGAGCAGTCCAACGTCGGCTCCCTCTTCTCGGGCCACTCTTAGCCGCTAGGTGCATTCGTCATAGCCAAGAGCCTGAAGGGCATCTGTTCGTGCGATTAGCACAAAGTCGGATTGCAGCCGCACTCGTGCCGCATGTGCAACCCTGATCCGCGAGATGTATTCCTCTTCCGGCACGACCCTTTTACCGCTGAGATGACCGCTGCGCTTGGTGAGAACCTAGCTCACGGTAAGAGTTAGCAGTTGGCAAAAGACAGAATAGGTCAAACGTCTTTTGTCTACTCTTCGAGTTCTAAAGTGAGCCAGTAGTAAGGACAAGGAAGCCAATAAACAGAATCTCACCTGATCTTCTAAATGAGCACCTGCCACTCCAGCACGAATATTTTGCTCCGTCGCCCGCGCAACCATATTTGGACCTATGGTCCGTCAACGTTAGCCCTATATCACTGACAGCTGATCTCTGTGGATGTGGACGTGGTGGGCTGCGTGTTTGAGAAAAACTCACCGCCGTATCCCGTATCCATATCGACGATCAGGGGCGGACCAAATGGGTCGAGATTAGCAATCATCTCAGCGTTCTCTCGCATCTCAGAGTCATTTGCACATCTCGAGAGCAGGCGTATCTCGTCATGCCGTGTGGTCCAGCATCTCGGGGGGCCACTGATGGGGAGACTCCAGGATACCCCTTCTCAGTACGGCGCATCTATCGATCTGTATACTCTTTACTTCACTCGGCCAGACTTCGATACAGGTTATGCATACCCCTATTACCCCCCCGTACTAGAAAAGAGTTGCACTGGTTCGGCACTGAGCATAGGTGAAAGGTTGAGGTGGAAACCAATAGTTAACATTGCCACGGAAGCTCCGACAGGATCCCTATGGTGTTATGTTAAGTCAGTCTCGCAATTAACCACAGCCCTACTTTGCCATAGACCATAGCCTTCTCTGTGAGGCAAACAGTCCAACACTTGGTTTACAATGTGAATTTACTCCCCAGGGACCCATCCTCGTGGTTTGTCAACACCGCCTCCCAATAAACAAACAAGGTGACTGGAGGCCCTTGCAGTCTCGAGAGTCTTAGTTAGCCGCCCTACGTTACAGGTTATCATTCGTTAGTATACAGCACAGTATCTCTAGCCCTTCTTGAGCGTATTGTGTTATTATTCAGTCGTGCCATTGCAGATATGTCGTCGATTCATATTGCGGCTTGCAGGAGGCGTCACGCCCAGACCAAGTTGGAAGCGGCAGTATATGAGCAGCTTCCATCAGTAGGAGGGCTAACTAGCTATGCCCTACTAAGGGGGGATCTACACACAGCTAGCTAATCTATGCTGTGGTTCAGCTGCATCCTCGATAGTCTGTCTGGCTGAGTCCAACACAATCGCCACAGGTAGAGCTTTATCCTCCACGAACGGTGCCTGGGACTATATCGTCTGTGTTAGCGTATAGAATGCTGGCCGAGAACCTTTGGTAGGTAGGTAGGTACTTGTCATATTAGATTTGCTCATATACCAGGTTTACCTATATCTCTCCCTTCCCAAGACTGCCAAGACAAACTTGTTGGTCAACTGCTGCTCTGTAACCTCGTCGTCTTCTTCGTATCCTCAAGTATCCTAGGACGACTCTTGAGTCTTGCCTGGTATCTCGAGTCTCTGGGTTTCCAAATCACCGCGCCACGTTGTCACGTGAGCGCCGCTATGCGAGGCGAAGAGGAATTCTCGCCCAGTCCAAGACTGGGACCACCCGAGAGGACTTCTCTGAGGCAACGCTCCCTCCAGTACCTCTCTGGGGAGATCATTTCGGCCTTGGGGTCTATACCCTTACTGGCCTGTTGTTTCGCAACAGGTCTCACGGATGGAACTCTCTACAATGGTGAGTGAAGAATGTACCTACCTACCTAGGTATACTGTCGAATATGTCTACCTAGACAGTGTTTGTAGCTGATGTATCCGCCTCTAGCATACGGCACGTTCGTATCAATGCAAACGGCACTCTAGAATGTTAACTACCGACCCCAGTTAGTGAGTCAGACTAATGTAAGGATTAGGAAATACCGTCTTCGTCGCACTGGGTACATCCGGCCAAAACAATAAACCGTTCGGATGGGCACGCTCTCTCTGCTCGATAGGGTGTTTTACCATTGGGTGTTTGGCCTTCTCCCGGCTGCATAAGCTGATTGGCATTGGGCGCCTTCGAAGAACGCTCCTCTTCTCTTTCTTCCTACAAACAGTCTTCGTTGTTATCGCAGCAACTATTATCCAGACTGGCGTTGTTGATGGCACATATCCCTCACCAAGAGACCCAAATGATGTCGAGTTCCTTGAGCTTGCGCCTATCGCTTTACTCAGCCTCCAGGCTGCCGGCCAGATCGTGAACAGCCGCGGCTTGGGTGTAGGCGAAGTGCCCACTGTGGTGATCACGAGTTTACTATGTGACTTAGTCAGTGATGAGGGACTTTTGAACCCGCTTAGAGAGAATGCGAACCGAAATCGCAGGGCCGTGGCTTTTGTGCTCACGCTGCTGGGTGCAATATGCGGAGGATGGATATCTAAATGGACAGGTGCTGTCCAACCGAGCCTGTGGTTTGTCGCTGCTATCAAAGCAGCGATCACCTCACCTGGATGTACATAAGGACTGCTGGTTGAGATATATAATAGGGTACTCAGGCAAGCATTGGCCGGAGACAAGTATTGCAAATGAAGCATACCTACGAATTATACTTAGAGATGTGGCGAGAATATGTAGAGACGTGGCGGAGTAATGTGGATGATTCCGCTGGTCAACGAATTAAGACGTGTGAATGTGAGATTCTCTCTCTAGCTTTGCTCGGCTGCCTTCACTATACATGAGGTAGTAACAAAACCTATCCGAAGCTGATGTTAGGGTACAGTGTAAGTACATATAGGTTGATATGTGAGTCTATCTTGCTGCTCGGTCAATCAACTGAAAGTGAAACAATTGAAAGAGGTGGTGAGTAGGGTCGACTTGAAACTCGGAAATGGAAGACGCGCTTTCACTAGATGTCCTTTGTGTATCTTTATACAAGCGGATATACATGATCAAAGTAGATTGACATGGAATTGGTAATACAGAAAAGTTGAGTTTATCTGCTTGTTACATATATCCCACATTCCTTTGTAAACCACCTACCTACCCAGGTGGACTGACGATCAAGTGCCTGGATCAGTAACATGATGCGGTATGCTTGTTTATAGAATACCTAATATGAATCCTAACAAACATCGTATAGGAATAGGAGAACTCAACGAACTTGCCATTATGGGGACGTGGAGGTTTTGGTCCCCTGGATCCGGAAGTATTACATTAGAATGATTTCGAGCGTCACTATGTATAGTCTACCATCTGAACAAGACAGTTTCTCTCCTATTCATCATTCGTCTAGGTAGATTCCCGATCACAGCTACCCGGCCTCGATAAACCAACCGGGGTATTTATCCGCCAGATGGCAGTCCTCTTTGGTTGATATCATACCTATGTTAGGTACCTACCTACCCATATTTAAGAATACTCCTGCGAATTTATTCCCTGGGGTAAAGGTGTGCCTGGATGCATTTAGCCTTATCCCAGCCAAGGCAGATTGAAAACATCTTGTATAATGTAGGTAGTATTGGCTCCGTTGTGTTGAAAACTGCAATCTCAACCTCAGCTCTGAATTATGTAATGTCCTCCGGAAGCAACCCAAGGGGAGACCTTAGCTTTTCAGTACCATCCAGAAGTCTCTCCCGTATTTTCCTTTTTCGGGGGGCCATAAGAGGGCTAGAACGTACAGCAGTCTTCAGGCTATTGACGAAGAGCTTGGCGGGTCTATTTTCGAGGTTGCCATGTGTGCTGTACAATCTGGCAGAAAGACGGGAGGACCTCGTGCCATGCCTCCAGTGCATCCATGCGCTTGGATCATCAATATGCCATTGATTATGTTATTCCGGCAGCTCTTGTGGCTCACCCACGGGGATGGCCTGACCCTTGCTAGATTAACTAGGTGCATCTCCCTCGGCACTATAAACAGGTTGACGACGACTGTATATGTACCCCATGCCATGTCTCACCGTTGTGCTAAAAACTGGTAACTTGTGCAGACTCTACAGCCTCGCTCGGATTGCTCTGGTAGCAATGGCTTCTCTCATCAGTCTAATGGCGCTCGTCGCTGGAATAGGGGGGACCTACGCGCAGACCGCTGTCACGGTCAATGTGGGCTCCACGCTGCAGCAGATAGATGGGTTTGGTGTCTCGCAAGCATTCGGCCGCGCTGGAGAGTTCAGGGACATGTTGGAGGGGAACCTCCAGCGGCAAGGCCTTGACTATCTGTTCAATACTACCACAGGTGCTGGCCTAACGATTATTCGGAACCGGATCGGTTCGGGAACGACAACCAGCGACAGTATCCTTCCCAAAAGTCCGGGTGGTCCCAGTGCAGCAGCCAATTATAGCTTCGACGAAGACGACCGTGGCCAGCTTTGGTTCAGCCAACAAGCAATGACCTATGGTGTCAAAACAATATACGCGGACGCATGGAGTGCACCTGGCTTTATGAAAACCAATAATAAAGAAAACAACGGCGGGTACTTGTGCGGCACAACAGGCCATTCCTGCTCCTCGGGCGATTGGCGACAAGCCTATGCGGACTTCTTGGTACAGTACGTGAAGTTCTATAGTGAACGCGGTATTCCGATCACCCAGCTTGGTTTCTTGAACGAACCTGACTACGTGTGAGTATTTATATCGAGCCTCTGGCTAAGGCGGCACTCACCGTATTGACCCTATCGCAGAACGAGTTATTCGTCGATGCAGTCCGGTGCGAACGAAGCTGCATCCTTCATCCCCATCTTGCACAATACTCTCAATGCAAGTGGACTCGGTAACGTGTCTCTAACTTGTTGTGATGCGAGTAAGTGAGATCAAATTGAACCTTGCTAGCTCTCTGACATGGCTTTGCCCCCCCTCCCTCTCTCTCTCTCTCTCTCTTCCATTTGTTATATCTTTCGGCTCTGTGCGAGTGATATTTGCTAAATCCTTATGCCACAGTGGGTTGGAACTCTCAGCGAACCATCACGCAGGGTCTCGTCTCAGCAGGGATGGAACAGTATCTAAAATACATTACGAGCCATATGTACACCGGCGACCCCAACTCGGTCATATCCACAAAGCTGAAGACATGGCAGACAGAAGCGGCTGATCTCCAATCACGCTGGTGTGCGACCTGGTACAGCAACGGTGGCCTCTGCGAAGGGTTCACGTGGGCGAACAAGCTTCACCAAGGGCTGTCAAGTGCCAACCTGTCTGCTTACATATACTGGCAAGGCGTCGAGGTGAACCAGTTCCAGGCGTCTTCGTACCTCGTCGCCAGTGACGGGAACACAGTCACGCCATCTGGTAGGCTGTGGGCATTCGCAATGTATTCACGATTTGTGCGACCAGGAGCCTATCGCGTCAGCACTTCGGGTAGCGTTTCTAGCACCGGAATCACAGCGTTCCGGAACACTGATGGTTCTGTGGTTGTTGTTTTTCTCAACTCGGGTGGCTCACAGCAGAGCGTCAAGGTCTCATTCAGCAACTTCACTCCGGCGGCAGCTGAGGCATATGTGACGGATAACACTAGGTCAGTAGCTTCTGTCACGGCACCCCTATCTGGAGGCGCAGTCACTGTCTCGGTTCCATCCAGGGGAATGCTCACGGTCAAATTGACTCCTGCGGCTTGACATAAATATGGATAGCTTGGCCATTACGGATTTATTGGAGGCAGTGGGAATGGTCAGGCAGCAGCAGTTGGTTTTGTTAGGAACGCAAGTCCTCGAAATGACGTGAACATAAGTACGGTTACTATACCATGAATTGGGCTTGGGTATGCTGGGTTCTAGTTAGCATTCTACGTAGCCACCTAGATAAGTTTGTTGAGAATTTCCCAGGATATATGAATAAGAGTTGACCGTGACACCTTATTGCATGTCAGACAGGGAGGAAAGATGAACCAGAACCATCGGGTGTCGAAACCAAGAAGCTAGGTAGTAGAAAAAAGAGAAAAAAAAACATTCCGAAGACACATACATAACTCCTAGCAGCCATGTATTCAACTACGAAAAATCATCAGACGAGGATACTACCTACCCCGCTTGTCTTCCACTACGCCATAGGTAGGTGGCTGTCTTTCGCGGGCTTCATTCGTTGGTAGCAACGCCCGATGAACCCCATATCGTTCGCAGAGCCGCACTAGGTGGGCTCAGAGTGGAAAGAGGCGGACATAAGTATCAAAAGTATCAAAATTCCCAGTCCAGATTTGCATGAGCTTTTACCATGCCTCGTTACAGAAATCCCTCACAATCTAAACGCCCAGCCAAGCAGTCCTACCAGGTAACGTTATGGAGCGAATATATCTCATCCACTACTGGGTAGATATAGAAATCGGGCGATTCGAGGGTTGGTGATAAACATGCATGTAAATTGGTGGTGTTACAAGGGCATGCTTGCATGGAATTCGTCAGCTTATCTAGGATGCAGCCAGCCTTTCCAGTTAAAGAGTCCTTGGGAGGACTGCGCTTGAATTCGCCCAGCTAAAGAGACTGTTAGGTGGCAGGGCGTAGGTAGGCAACTGATTTTCCGCATTAGCTTGGTATTGTACATACATGCGAACCACCATCTCCATATCAGAGCATTGCAACCTTTACGGTGAGCCAAAGTGAGGCGATATTTCCAAGTTATTTGTGCAGCTCGGTGAGATCGGCATTCGGTAGCGTTTCAGGGCGATGATATGTTATGTTATTGATAAGTGACTGGGTAAAGACTATACAGGTCGGGCGGTTTTAATATAGAGACATGTATCAAATAAAAAGATGTTGTGGAGGCGAATTAGTTGCTGTAAGAAGAAGTGACCAAGCCGACTGAAATGGGAGCTGGGGAAAATTTGACGGCGGTGATGCCTAATTCAATAGGATCCATTTATGGATCGTCATCATAAAGCAAAGAGGACGTGAATGTGCAAATGCTGGTTTAGTCCACTTAACATAAATTCAGAAACGTCCTCGACGACCTCCCACCCATCCCCACGGGCCACTTTCAACTTGATGTCGCCTCATAGCCCGAAAAATATTATTGCTTATTATATTTGGAACACTCTAAGAAATGTTGTTGCGACTTCACATGCATTCCAGTTCTTGACACAACCTTCATACCTACAACTTCAAGTAACCGTATGCTCTAGCACTGTATCGAATATACGCCTCACAAACTGAGCCAGTTAAGAATAAGACACCCTTCTTACTACCGCAATGGCCGAAAGCCGAGATTCTATTCATCTCAATGGATCCCTTAAACCGCAAGCACCTATGCATCCTCCCGGGCCGGGAGATCGCCAGACAGGCTCAGGCTCTGTGCCAATGCATACACAGCTTGTTCATCCACGAGCTGGGCTTCTGGTGAATGATAGGAGGGGTCCATCTGTCGTGATATCGGATGTCAGCCGAGACCTCCTGACCATAGACGACATGAGGGAAGAGCTCACTGAGTATGCCACTTTTCGGTTCGAGAAGATGCCGGTGCAAAACAGGTACGATGACGAGGGCAGTCTTCAACTGCCCACCTGGGCTAGAGCTATTAGAACTCCGGTCCATGGCGTGTCGCCGAAGGAGATAGCACGGCAGATACAGCATCTGAACAGGAACACGCGCACCCTGTCCTTGAGCTAAAGTCCTTGAGCCCTGTCCTTCAGCGTCAGATCAATGCGGCGCATGAGTACCTCGTCTCGCAGGACCCCGAGCCAGTGAACTATCATTGGGATCTGGCGCAGCTAGATCATCAACTTAGGGAGATTGACCCCAATGTTGTCGCAACCGGAAGAAATCACGCAATGTTTCGAAAGCGCCGGGGATTGACTAGAAGACCATCTCGTTCGGGAACGAGCGGGAGAAGGAGAAGATCGTACGAGAGGATATCGTTGACAGCATACTTCAAGCGCATACCTAGGCTAAGCGTTGACATCCCGACAATATACGAAGCGAGGAAAAGAAGCCTCTTCCCGCAGAAGAACCACACCGTCCACCCGACGCCCGGTCCGGATCTGCGAACACCACCACCGGGCGTTGGACCTAGGAGGGTTGGTGCATCATTTGCGCCGGGTGGTCCTGTGAATAGCCCTCCTCCGACCCAGCCACAGGGTCCCAATAAAGCCGGGCCGGGTAGGACCATCCCGATTAACCAGGCGGGTGCTAGCAGCAAAGTGAGGGGCGAAGACGTCGGTAGAGACCACAGAGATTTCCGGGTCGACTTCGACTGCTCCGACTGTACGTCATCGGATGAATCGTTAAATAGTCAGACCACCCCTATAACGCCCCAATCGGCTGATTCACCGAGAAAGAACGGTGATAATCGTCGGCATCATGGTGAGATCGGAGTGCTTCCCCGGAACACAAGTATAAGGCATGACCGGATTTCCCCCAGACGCCACGCAAAGCAAGAGCAACACTCTAATCTCAAGAACGGGATGAGAATGGCGCATACGGCCGAGCCGTCTCCTCCCCATACATCTGCTATTGACATAGATAGAGCTTACCTCGCAGGCATGCGTGATGCAAGAGACAATGCACGGTTTACACATCAACGTGCGTTTGACGAAAGCCTGCGCTCACGACCTCGACCGCACATTATCCATTCGGGGCTGCCATCAACTCCACCGTATGGGAGGTATATGGCCAATTCCGCCGCTGAAAGACACAGTCGTCGGAGGAATCTGGATGATGAGATAATCCGGTTCGGACGCTTGTCACTTGACGAAGAGGAAGAAGAGGAAGAAGAAGACGAGGACGAAGACGGCTACGACACTGTCCTTCGACGGGAGGATGCTCGTCGACGGAGAGAGATTGAGTATCTCTTGCAGCGTGGATCGGTTCTGGGTGATGATCCTTTCAACCGAGAAGTACCACCATATGCGAGCCGTGATGGTGGACGATACCACGAGCCATATGTCACGGAGGCATCCGACAGCGACTTTATGCCACCAAGGGCACATAGAATATTCCGCTAGCTGAGGTACATACCTAATCAAGGCTGGTGTGAGTGATATTGCAAGACAATAGTCGTATGTACCCTAATTAAAGTCATTGCAGGAATAGCTACGTTGAGCTATATAAAATTATAAGAAAATAAAAGAATATAGAGGAGAGGCACCAAGATATGTACATGAAGATGTTGGATGTTGGGAACAGTCATGGATGTAGGTCCTATTTGGATCTGTACCGAGTACCTTGGCCGACATATGTTGTCAGCACAAGAACTGGTATCCAGTACCTTGTACATACGTGCGGATGAGCGATTTCGTATGTACTAAAGTACCTAATGAGGTGTGTACGTCGGTATATTGAATGAATGCATGTCCGGTCATACACCTGTACACCTGTGGAGTCTAGAAGAAGCTTTTCCGGAGGCCGTCACTGGACGGAGGGGCATCAATAGTCAATAGGACCCCGCCAAAAACGAACCTCTCTGCTTCTTGTCACAGCTCTAAAGTTCTGTTTCTGCTTTACATTCACGACTCCCAAGCTCCTCTAGGCTCTTACACCTCCTCTTCATCCTGCGTTATTTTCATTATTTTCTAATATTTCTTCTCTACGTATTACTCAAAACAAACTTCTTCCCTCAGATCTCGAATTGACCACATATCCTCTAAGCCAAGCTTGAATCATCCCTCCTTATCCAACATGGCTCGCAAGTTCTTCGTCGGCGGCAACTTCAAGATGTAAGCACTTCTCACTTCATACATGATATGTCAATGTCCGTGTGATAGTACAGTCAATATATGAAACATAACGTCCCTCGGGAGCAATAGAGAAATGACACCAGAAGCTAATCATCTTTAGGAATGGGACCATCAAGTCCATCACTGATATTGTCGAGAACCTAAACAAATCTCAGTTGGACCCCAGCGTCGGTCAGCAACATATGCTTCCCCCCCTTCTTCACAACTACCTGGAACATAGCTTTGCTCATATTTTCTTCACGTGAGTAGAGACTGTCATAGCTCCACCGGCCCTCTACCTCCTCCTTGTTCGCGAGCACGCAAAGAAGCAGATCGGTGTTGCCGCACAGAACGCCTTTGACAAACCTAACGGCGCCTTCACTGGTGAGATCTCGGTTGCCCAGCTCAAGGACAGCGGCATTGACTGGGTCATTCTGGGCCATTCCGAACGACGAACCATCCTGGCCGAAAGCGACGGGACTGTCGCATCAAAGACCAAATACGCTACCGAGAACGGCGTTAGTGTTATCTGGTGCTGTGGCGAGTCCCTAGAGCAACGGGAAGCTGGCAAGACCCTCGAGGTCATTGCTGGCCAGCTCGCGGCTCTGAAGGCTCAGATCTCGGACTGGAGCAAGATCGTCATTGCATATGAGCCCATCTGGGCCATTGGTACTGGCAAGGTTGCTACTACCGAGCAGGCTCAGAAGGTGCACGCCTCCATCCGCTCATGGCTGGCCAAGGAAGTGAGCCAGTCCGTGGCCGATGAGACCAGAATCCTGTACGGTGGCAGTGTCAGCGAGAAGAACTGCAAGGATCTTAGCAAGGAGAAGGATATCGACGGCTTCCTCGTCGGCGGAGCCAGTCTCAAGCCCGCATGTGAGTACTCCATCATCGACCTTCCTCCGTGCCGTCAAATATGACTGACAAGCTTGATAGTTGTGGACATCATCAACTGCAGACTGTAAATGTGAGAAAATGGAGTTGGTTGGCGGTGAACTGCTTTCAGTATGAGACGAAGTGAGAGACAGAAAGTTGATAGGACGTGGAGGTTTAGGGATGGACTATAAGACTAGGGGCAATGTAAGCCTCCAGTAGCTGTCGCAGACTCGCAGTATGAAATGAAATGAACCCTGGATGTGGAACCGCCTCCCTCAATAGCGATCGATGATCGACACATAAAGAGTTGTTTCTCAGTAGTAACCTATATCCTTTATAAATGTTGCCCGCATTCTGGGAGATCGGGACCTTTGCCGCGTTGTATAGATGGTATTCCGCTCATATTATACATGACTCTACTTGGAGAATCGTCTCCTTGGTGTTCACATGGGCATGGGCGTACAATGATTCTGGTCCTACACCCTCCCCCGAGGTAGTTTCTTTATACCGGCATGCCTTTCCCGTGGTAAGGACTCCATACTCCTCTGACGCTTTCATTGATGCTGGTAACCGGCTTGTTGACTCTCTTGACCTTCTCGCCGCTCGAGTCTCGTAGTAGTTGGACCTTCAGTAGTATTTGTAGCGGATCCATGTTCTTCACACATATGGACTTCTGCTTGCCGTTGATGTAGCGGCCGATGAGGACGGGGTGTTTTCGGGGTCGGGGAGATACTGCGAATTCAATCTGGGGATGAGAGGCGGCGAATTTAGAGAGTTGAGATTTGATGAAAGAGCTGAGTAGAAGTCAGCGGCTAGAATTAGAATCAGGTTGAGCCATGGGTCCAGTAGATTCTTACTTCATCCCCCTAGAGCTTCCGGAGTAGTCGCAGTAGTGCACATCTATCTTCCTACATTGTAGGATGAAGGCGCCGATGCCATTCTTACTATTTTGTCAGTGTTCGTACGTACATGATTAGGAGAGAAAGTATTCAACTGAGATATCAATTATTACCTGGCCAACGGACACCTTCTCTATTGCCCTGATGGTCATTGTTGTGCCTTTTGGGATCGGGGTCAACGATGACAACTTTTCATATTCTTCCGCCGTGATTTGTAGTGAATCTTTTATTTTTAAGACCTGAGGATCACTGATAGAAAAGCCACAGATGACCCATCAGCTGCCCGCAGGTGACGAAGCCAGGATTTGGTTGGTAGTTTTTTTCGGTACTATGTAGCATTGGCCAGCTCTAACAGGTTAGGTAAGTATAAGCTTAATTGGCTTACTTGTTACAGTACATAATCACATACGCACTGTACTGTATTGACAGTACGTCTTACGCTAGGGTGTACTTAGGAAGCTGTGCATTTTGCAATTTCATCGACGCGCGAAACATCATCATTCAACCTTTCCCTTTTCATTCCATCCTCCCATGAAATCCTCCTGCTTCCTTCGAGCAACCTCTTCCTCCTTTGCGTCGCCGCATCACTTTCATCCGTCATTTCTTCTAAATTCGTCATTAAATCATTACAAAATAAACAGAAGCCATCATGACAGACAAGCTACCCCCGAACCTTCTCGCCCTCTTCGCGCCGCGGCCTCCTTTACGATGGGTGCCTGCTCCCGACTTCGCACCAGAACAGCGAAAGACACATGCCATCACCGGCCTTTCTGGTTATCTGCCCGCGCTTGCTGCCTATAAAAACAATGATGGATATCAGCCAACCGAGAGCTGGCTACAGATGCGCGACAGGAAGAAACTCGAGAAGAATACCCACCAGGAGAAGATGTTGACCGATGGTCCATTGCACTGTTCGTATCATTATCTTTCGCTGATCCCTCCATGCCTTCTTCCTTAGACCTTCCTTATTAATCTTGAATCCTTCCTATAGATAAACCTGCAGAGGATCCAAACATTCGCGGCGATCCTTTCAAGACCTTGATCGTCGCCCGACTCAGCTACGACGCCAACGAGCATGATCTGGAGAAGGAATTTGGTCGCTTTGGACCCATCGAACGTGTATGTTCTAGCTCTATCGGCATGTTGCTGCGCGCCTTGTATTCAGTGCTGACGTCTTTGCAGATCCGTATTGTGGCTGATACTCATGCGCACGAGAAGCCCAACAAGAAGAAGAAGCCCCATCGAGGATATGCCTTTGTTGTTTTCGAACGTGAGAAAGACATGAGAGGTAATGCTGCCATTGATTTTTTCCAGACGAACCCGCTCGATCCCCTCGGATCTGCTTCACCCATGTCTCTCACTTGAGATTTGGCCCTCAAGCTTGCCTATCTCCCCCCTCATTCCCCTCACCCCCCTCTTGTCGCCGACACAAGGTATGGATCGTTATTGGTAGGGCTTTACTGACAAACGCGCCTTACTGCGCACGTGACCAGCTGCATTAGATGGGTGCGACGGCATCCGCATCAGGGACCGCCGAATTAAGGTAGACGTTGAGAGAGGCCGAACAGTTAAGGGCTGGAAGCCTCGTCGCTTTGGTGGCGGTCTAGGCGGCCGAGGATATTCAAAGGCTGCCCCCCCTCAGCCTAGGGGTCCTGGTTTCGGAGGGAGCTTCGGCGGACGCGACGGGTTTCGCGGGGGCTTTCAGGGCCGTGGAAGAGGTGGAGGCTTCGCGTCTGGCCGTGACCGCGGTTTTCGAGGAAGCGGTGCAGGCGGAGGCGGAGGCGGAGACTTCGGCTCTGGTCGCGATCGTGGATTCGGCCCTCAGAATGGCTTTAATCCGCCCCCCAATGCGCCGGCTGGCCCCAACTGGGGTGGACGTCGCGGGCTCGGTGGAGGTGACCGAGATCGCGGTGGGCCGGCTGGTGGTGGGTATGACTCGCACAACGGCAGTCGCTCATATGATGATAGATCAGGTGGACATCGTGACGGAGGCAGATTTGGCGGTGATCGCGATCGTCGAAGCGGCGCCAACTTCGAACCGGTCCGTGGCGGGAGAGAGTACCGCGACTTCGACCGGTCGAGAGAAGACGAGAGCCGAAAACGGGGCTTCGAAGGCAATTACGAAGATCCGCGCAAACTACGACGATACTGAGCCGCCGCTATCTACTATCGAGACAAGAGCCTCTTGTCTTGGTGGGTATCTTCCGTCTTCCGTATTCTTCACCTATACAACCACCCCGACTTTTTCCTTCTGCCTTTCGACACCAAGGGTAAGCAAGGGTAAGATCGTTTTCTGAAAGCCGCCGAATGGACGACTACCACCTCGAACCACACGCCGCGATTCACCAAGAAGGTAACAGGATGCGTCGGAACCTCCTTGTCAGCCTACCATAAACTGGATCTGAGTTCTCTCCTACTAAACCGTGGGTAGCATTTCATGCACAATGCCCTACTACCGCCTGTTTACCTGCTGGGTCACTGATACCTTTGCTGCTTGCTGGTGCCACCACCAACACCCGTACCACCACACCAGACTTGGCGAGGTAATCCTTTTTCCCCCTCCCTCACATGTACTCTATAATAATCGCAGGGGATACCTGCCTGGCTAGCCAAGTCGCAAGTAATACATGGCGAAATCTTGTTCCCCAGGTAAGGTCGGAGGTAAGACATGACGAGCAAAAGCCTACTGACCAGAGTGCCTCATTATTTAAAAGGGGGGATGGCGTAGGGCGGAGGAAAATCATCGGATCGAGGGAGTTTTCACATGTAGTAACAGCAATAGTCTTTTTCACCCCTGGAGCAGTATCGAATTGTAAGATAGGTAGTCATGAGATGTCTTAACGACGCCGATGCTGTCACAGGTGGCCACCCCTATGAATATCCTGTACTTGGGCCCGGCTGGCAAGCCAAAAGCCGATGTGAAAATCCCATGTCATCATAAAGCCATAGCCCTATTTCGCCTCTACTAAACGCCAGTAACTGTGGTAGCGCCACTATAAATGCACATGCCAGTATATACACACCGTACCTTTTTCTTCTCTCAGTTACTTTCCCCCTCGGTGCCGTCCTCAGCTTCATCCATAGCCTCGGTGTCTACTGCAGTGACTTGCGTCGTAGCAGCGCTCCAATAGGCGAGGACCTTGATCCTGAACTCGCTGAGACACACGCTGAACAGCTTTAATAGCCTCGTCTGTCGCGCGTCTAGGATGTCTCCCTCACGACACACGACGTACCCTTCTCCCTCGTCATGTCCTTCGGGTCCTTCTTCGAGCACGACACGGCCCTTGACCATACGCACAGGTACGCCGAGGCGGCGCAGCTCGGGCTCGAGGGTGTGGCCGAGGGGCACGTCGTGCTCAGCAGGTACCTCGCCTCCAGTAGAATAGACAGTGCCGCAGGGGACGACGAAGTCGCGGGTGGCTGTGGTGCCGGCACGCGCAAAGTCTACCTTGCCCTGTGATATGGACTCGAGGTGGGGCAGCAGCAGCTCGGGGGCGCGGTCAGTGAAGAGCAGGCCCACGGTGCCTTTGAGGTAAGGGGTGAGTTGGTAGATGTTATCGGCATAGCTATCTTCAGGGCTGTGGCCGAGGGCGCGGGCCATGAGCTTAGTCTTGCCGAAGAAGAGTCTGTTTTGTCAGGCATTATTATATAAGGGAAGAAATGGGGATATATACCGGCTATCGGGTAATTCCTGCCGCACGCCTTTCAGGTAAGTGTTGCGCATGTTGTCGACGCTGAATACGAAACAGTGCTGGTACTGGGGGACGCATTCTCGGATGTTCTCGAACAAGCGCTCCTTGTGGTCTCGGGTCTTCTTGTTGACCTGCGTCATGTGGACGACTTTAGATCGCTTTGACTTGGGCATATTGAGGCTCTATCGTTGATTCCGGCTATGTGTGTTGTTCTGTTGTTGTTCACCTGTTGCACTGCTTGCTTTGGATGTATGTATACTTCGTAATTTGTATGTAGAACCTTTTTTTTTTTTTTTGGGCTGTTTTGGAAGAGCTACGGTAGTTAGCGGGGTCTTAACCACATTGGCAGATTAGATAATACGCACTTATCTAGCCCAGAAAAACCATCATCCCCTTGCTATCGATAATCATATGAGATAAGCTACCCTTGCTCAAAAACCTTAGAATTGGACCTTTGGCTACTTTAATGTCACAAGAGAACATCATCACTTACGAAAGAATTCAACGTAGACACACAATATGGATGGGTATGCAGATTTTTTCTCACACAGCTACAGAAATGAAGCTCTACTAATACACTGGCATCTATAGATTAACAGCAGCCGAGTCGCGCGAGCTAGAGCAGCGCATGCAAAAGCACCAGATGAAGGTCTTCTTCGGAGTATGCGCACTTCACTCTTGAACCCTCTCCCCTTCTCTTACGTTCTGGTCATTCTGTATATCGGAATATATGCTAAAAAAGAAATTCTCCTAAATAGCTCTATAGTAACCTGGTCGACCACTGCTTTATGTCCTGCATTGACGACTTCACTTCCAAGTCCCTCTCCTCCCGCGAGTCCGGCTGCGTCTCGCGATGCGTTCAGAAAAACATGGCCCTCTCTCAGCGCCTCAGTGAGCGCTTCCAAGAGCACAATGCGCAGATGTCCCAGCAGCAGCAAAGCGGTTTACGATAAACCAGTTATGCTCAGAAGGGACCCTATCTTTCCTGGGGCTAGGGGTGGCTGTACAATATACCCTCTGGAGTTCTCCCAGCATCGTCACCTGCGGCTAGACATGTGTATCTGCAAGAGGCGGATCAATAAGGTCAATTACTGGAACATTTGACTCAGCCTGCGCAAGCTAAGATGTTATATCAGACACTGGCGTGAGGCCAGAGGTTGAGGGATAGGCTCGGTGTAATAGTAAGAAGTAGGAACCGAAAGGTACACAGGCCCAGGGTCATCATCGAAGGACTAAAATATCAAGTCCCATAGTTGGGCTGCAAATGTCACCACTTCAACTTCATTCTCCTAATTTACTTGGTGAGCAGCGTATTGCTGTCATGTCAGATGTTCACTGTCATCATATTATGATATCTAAACACCATAATTACTGTAGTGACGATTCTTGTTTGCCTATAACAATCCTACCCATGCCATCCTACCTATGCCGTGCTCATTCCAGACCCTCACTGAGCACAATCCGTACAGACTCTAGCTGCTCAATCAACTTCTCCTCCAGCTTACTCTCGAACCCCCTCGTTCTATTCTGATCAGAAGGCGGCGTGTTCCTCCACTCTGCTTCCCGGGGCCCCAACGTCACCAGCCGTTCTCTAAGAAGTTTGCGGCGGTCTATCCAGAACTCGACACTCTCCAGGAGACCCGTCGAATCCCATTCCACTACGGGGACGTCCCTCGCGTTATTAGCGCGTAGAGCACCCAGCACGCGTGTCATGAGCGCGAGTGAGTGTATCTCCGATACCGACAAAAGCGTGATGTAATCACGGTCGTTGCGATCCCGCCGCCTACCGTCATCGGGCGGCTCGAACCGTTCAGTGCTGGATTGCATCAGGTTTGGAAACTGATTGAGCACGTGTGCGACTTCCGGGGCGATATTGGTACCCAACGCAGTCAAGATATTGAGGAGTAAAGGAACGATGCCTTTGGCCCATATACTGTAGCAACGCTGTAGCCCGACAGAGTCAGCGAAAGGCTTGACGTTCGACCGACGGATATATGTGGCCAGGCTGGCTGACGTGATATGGTTGAGCAGGCCATCACAGGCCAGCTGCTCTGCCACCGATGGCAGGGTAGATAGTTCCAGTAGGAAGAGAAGCGACAGTTCGCCATAGATAGGATCACCTTGGTCGGCGAGCTTGTCTGCCCACGAATATAGCGACACCGCAGCCTGCACGGCATCGTGGGTGGCTATGATGTTAAGGATCTGCGTCTGGTTCTGATCCATGCCCGGGATGCAGATACATGCTTGCAGGATCGCGTTGATGAGCGCGAAATCGCTCGGCAAGATAGAGGTCTGGGAATCGTGAACTAAGGAGACAAGGGTGCGAAATCCTTTGGCCACGGCGACGTCGAGTATGCTCAAAACGATCTGGGGAACCATGGCGGCGGCTACACTACTCCCGTGCCTACCAGGCGGCGCGTCAGTGGAGATTAATGATCGAAGTTGAGCTCGCAGTGTGACGTAGAGCAGCTTGAGAAGCGTCCGATAGGACGAGATGTTTTCTGGTGCAAACGGCTCCTGGACGCTGCTGACCGTCGCCCACAGGGCCGTCAGGAGCTGAGTAACGTCGCCAGGAGATGGAGCACTGTCGACGACTCTCTGCACTAGCATCAGTGCCAGATTTACTCGCGATTCGCCCAGTCGCTCAAAGACCTGATCATGAGTTCGGATCTCCTCGTTCGCTTCTAGGCATTGCTGGGCAACCTGAAGAGAATGCTTCTTCAAAGTATCGCTGCTTGGCAGGCAAGTACTTAATTCGAGGAGTAGAGACTCCCAGGCGTGATAGAGACTCTATGTGCAGGTTAGCTATAGCTCAATTCGAAGCTGAAGTATTGGGAACTCCTACGATCTGAGCGTCAACCAATGACAGATTAGCATTGGCCTTTTCCATTTCACTTCTGAAGCCGTTACTCCGAGGACCAACCCAGCCTGGGTCGTACCCAAGTATCCTGTCCGCGAAGCCCAAAGAGTAGTAGAAGTCGGTCCCTAGCGATCGAGGCTCGAGCAACGTCCGCTTGAAGTTTTCGAGGGCGCAAACGGGGTATTGGTTGCTGAAATTCCGAGCGAAGTTACCATGCAGGCCTCTGTTATAACCCGATACAGATACACCGTCTCGCAAGTAGTAGTCCAGATCGCGGGTCAGCTCGTTGGCGAAGGTGCTGGCTTTGCCTGTCTGCCGGAGGTAAAAGAGCTGCATAGCAAATATCTCAGCAATGTAAGCGGCGATCCGAGCTTCATTGCAAGCTTGCAGTACGCTGGACTTTGAAGTGAGAGACGAAGGCTTTAAGCCGCGGACGAAACCCCGAAGTTCGGTTAGAAAATCGGTGTTCATCTGCTGGGTGAAGACAGTCCAAGGCCAGAAATTTTGGGCTGAAGTGATGAAATCCAGGATCGAGAGACATTCGGACTCTCCTATCCTAGATATGGACGTGAGCCTGCTGAGAGCAGAAGCGTAAACCGAACTGGAGGGCGCCTCTGTCGCTTTGCCGTTACCATGCTCAGCATCACGTGGCGTTCTGCCCGTGAGAAGACAGTCCGCCATCCACTGTTGCCTATTTCTGACAATTGTAGAAAAAAACCGCCAGATTGTGTTGACTTCCTGGGCCTGGTCGAAAGGTCTGTCCAACGTCGATAAGAGCTGGAGGAATGAACGAGATGTCTGTGGGCCCAGATATCCAAGTAGAGAAGGAGGTTCACCAGAGCTTTTGCCAGCACTGATTACCAGCGCTTCGAGGAGTTCGACGGCCGGCCCCCTGAAAGCATCGTGGCAGGCGCAAACTCGGGCAACAAGTGGCGTTGCCTTAAACAACTGATTCTCAATCGTAGTGGAAGGCCGGTCCAAGTAGTTTGCCATCCTCACTAGACTCCTCGCCAATCCAAGGACCGCTTCGGTCTGGGCACGGAAAGCATCAGTCCTGCTGGCGTATATAGTTGAGCCGAACGGTTGCGTCGCTGTCACTAATGTCACGAGCAGCGGTTGAATACGGAGACTTCCTGCAGACGGCGCCAAAAAGCTATCGATCACATACTTTGCTGCCGGTTCTAGAGCTGACATCAAGGACGCCTTCGAGCTGATGTCGTCCATGCTGAACGTGTACAAGATGACCTTGTCCAGAATGGATACCACATCCCGTACCAGAATCATTCTATCCAGACCGGAAGAAAACCTCCAGGTGGAGAAACTCTCCAGAACGTCCATTGCCGCTCGCACAATCGAATGGCAGATGTGACTGACTATCTTGTCAGAAACTCCAAGCCAGATGTCGTTTGTTTGTTTTTGACGAGAGGGTGACTTGGTGTCACTTTTCCGGCGCACCGAACTACTCATTGCACTGTCGACAAGAGTCGAAAAGAGACGCGCGGCAGACGTAAGTAAGTCGAACCGAACACCCGACAAGTCAAGGTTCCCGATTAACCTGGCTAGCTGCCCTCCTTGGCCTTGATTGCCGAGAAGAGCGCACCGTGACATATACGACCACACCCTGCCTGGGCATATTGGCAGGATAGCATGCAAGAACTGTAGGCAGGCTACGATGGCGGTTAGCCCGTCATCTTCCGGCCTCCCGTCCAACAGGACGTCTAGCGTATCGCAGACAACCGATATTATGTCTCTGGTTCGAGATAACGCTCGGCTGGCTTCACCCACTATGGTTATTGCGGTTTCTGATGTTGTGAAAGGGTTTTCGTCCGAGGCAGCAGTTCTGAGGGACTCCATGCGCACGAGCGTTGCGAGCAGCGAGATTGCCTCTGCCGTTTCCGCGATAGTGAGCTCTCCGAGTTCCATGACATACTTGTTTGCGACGAGGTTGGCGTCCAGTCTCTTGCCGAGCAGGGCCAGCGCGGAATGCTCGTATTCGACTCGCACAATCCTCCCTTCGTCCACGACGAACCGACCGTAGGTGCCCGCTGGGATGACGAATGGTTCCTCTTCTACTGTCAGTCGCTTCCGGTTAGGCGCAGGCGAAAGAAGTGGGAAATTTTCCAGGAATTGGAATCCGTTAGAGTTATCCTCCTCGTTGGCAAGTTGGTAGTCGACGAAGTGGTCTGACAGGGTGAATGTAAGCGAGGGCGTTCTCTGTAGTATTTTGAGGATAAGTTCGTGGTTGCTCTCTTCGGTGAGGTGTTGAGAGCCGTAGAGATTGCGACATAAGGAGAGAAAGGGGGTGAATTCGTAGGGGAAGCGGTTTAGCGCTTGGTGGAAATAACTCTCGATCATGACTTCATCGTTTAGGGCCAAAGTGAGAATATCCCGCTCTGCGAGAGTATTGTTAGGGCGTGAGAGATCCCAGTAACCCTGACCGCCAGAGAGGGCTGCCAACAGGGCGGAGACCGGCTCTGACTTGTATCCTACGAAAGGATAGGTGACTTTCAGCAGGCCCAGAAAGGCGGCCCTCATACGCGATCCTATCGAGGCAGGGAATGCGGCGCGGTCGGAGACCCCGAGGTACGTTGACATTGCAGCGATGACATCGTAGACATGTTCTTTGTCTGTGACGATTATTGCAAGCTGCTGGACTCGCCTAAAATCGCGGTCCAAGCTCTTGTTGATGAGGAAGTCGTCATATCTCCTCTTGTCAATGGTGGTAATGCTCCCTGCCGAGTTTCTCCTGCCCGTCGTCGGGGTCATTTGGGTTGCCGAATCATAGGTCTGGACAGCTTTCTCATTCTGAATAGTATCCCGCCTTTCTGCTCGTTCTTGGTATGATGAGAACATCGCATGTACGACAGGGACCCAAGCGAACAAAACTGGCACTGCGTAGGATGAACCCAAGCTGATGGCACCTTCGAGCACGTCGTGAATATGCTCGAGGACACTTGAAGATGCGAGGTACTCGTCGTCCGTGTTTAAATCAATCTCCCCCTCGAAAAAGGCCATCATCCTTGGTAGATTCAGGATCGACAAGGAAGTTACGCAGACGAGACTCTGCAAGGGGGCCATCAGATCGGATATGCACTCAGAAAACTAGGTGTACTGTTAGCAAGACTGGATGCCGATGCTTGATCAGGTCTGAGTAGCTTACCCCCTGAAGTTGGTCCAAGAAACCGAAGGCGTTGACAAGCGAAAACCATTGCTGCGCAACTTGAGCTGATACGAAGACGTCGCTGGACAGATCCAGTAGCTGGAACACTATGACCATTCGATGCAGAGCCTCGGTAAGCCATGTCTGGATCCATCGTTCGCGGAGCTCGTCTACCAGTAGATCCTCATCCTCCACTACAGTGTTCATAGACGCCTGAGAGCGCGAAATGGATTCCGGCAGCAGATTCAGATACTGAATGACGAGGGCCCGGAAAGTCCTCGTGGGTGTATCGACCGGAGATCTCTGAGGCTGCTTGGGAGACATGCCATATGCCTCTAGGAAGGACTTGCGAATGGTCCTCGAGGCATCGGTGGCCGGGGACGTAGGTAGGCATTCCTGCAACATCAATGTGAATATGTAGTCATTCGTAGCAGCATAGTACCGGCATTCATCAAGGTAGGTCTGGAATATGCGTCTCTTCCTGCTCTCGGGTTTCTCGAAATTGGCCTGTATCTCAGTTGCATCGAGGGTATCCACGATGCTGAATCCAGGAAGGATGTTGGTTGTTTGGGCCTTTGCAGCGCCTGCAGCTTCGCGTAGGTTTGCGACATCCTGACTAGATATAGAACCCAGGAGCTGACTCCGAGGACGGGATTGAAATTCAACAACAACAACTCGAAGAGCAGCAAGCTCGTTTATACGAGCATTCTTACTCAGCCACAGAGCATCCTCCTTGATGACATTGATGTCGTACTTTTCGTTCGAAGTAGGAGTTACATGGATGGCGGCAGTTTTCTTGACGAAGCTTGCGTGGTGAGGGTTACCGTCGCCCGGGGGATCGAAGGCAGAGCCAGGTTTGGTGAAGAAGGACTGGACGAGAGGGTCGGTCAAGAAATCAATGACGGGGCGACTATTCTGACGATGACCATAAGGGTCTGTCAAGGCTGTGGCTATAAGATTCCACGAGCTGAAGTGGAAGAGATTAGCAAAGCTTGACAGCTGAGTGATGACGAGGGATATCTAGTTAGGATCTAGTTAGGGTCAGCACTTACAGAATAACGTTGTCGCCTTTCAAACAGGGCTCTAACGGCGGGAAGTAAAGTTGGTCGGATAGTGGCTCTGCCATTGCTGCAGCTATCAGCATGCAATGCGCAGCAGACTGTGCATTGAATGCATGTGAAGTGGTGGTGGTTGGTGCAAGAAACCGGCGTGTGGTATTGTTCTTGGTGCGACGCGCTTTGTAAAGTTGGAAGATGTGAAAATCGCGGTTGAATAATATTTAGCTGCAAGAATGTGAAAGTTCGTCAGTGACAGAGCTCCCCAACGTATGTACTGTACATCGGTACTTTGCTGCCTCGGTATGTACCTCATGCATGATGATGCACTTTATGTACCTAGTACTGTAGGTATATGCATTAGTTGAGCATATCTGCTTGCATACCTACATGTAACGATACATAAGTAGAATGTGGAGAAAGGTTTGTACCTACTATGTATTGATGGAATGAGCAAAGTGCACAGTACCTAGAGGTACCTACGGTAACGTACGTAGACTTTATCGATAAGCTCAACGAATATAGGAACAAGGAGGGGCTATTGAATTCCACCACTTGTCCTCCGATCGCCGGAAATAAAATTGTTCAAAGCTGTCACATAATAAGGGAGGGAGAGTGAGCGTGTAAGAAAAGCCATCTGTGGGAGGCGGATAGGATAGTAGAAGTGATATTTTCATACTTTCTTATTTTCTAAAGCGAAACCTATCATAGATTGAGGCCGAAGTCCCAGCGATTCTATGAGAATCGACAGAAGTCTCCATACTACGGAGTAGAAGAATTACCCCTTGCTTATTCCATATCATCCACCATCTGCCTCTCACACGGACGACTCAAGAATAGGGAGAAAGAAATAGAACAAAAGAGGTAGAACGGAAAACATGGCCTCCTCTCTAGACATCATTGATCACTCTCCGCACCATCCCGATCCTTCGCCTCCCGTCCCTACCGCCTCTAACCTAATCCTCATAGATAATTACGATTCCTTCACCTGGAATGTCTACCAGTACCTCGTACTCGAAGGAGCGAGGGTTACCGTATACCGAAATGATCAGATCACTCTAGATGAGCTCATATCGAAGAAGCCCACCCAGCTAGTCGTCAGCCCCGGACCAGGACATCCCATTTCCGACTCAGGCATAAGCCGAGATGCCATCAGATACTTTGCCGGCAAGATCCCTATCTTCGGTGTCTGCATGGGCCAGTAAGTCACCCTCACTCTTATTTATCAACAGAGAGCCCGTGTAACGGTGTGTATTTTGTTTTAACTCTATGCCTGTGCAGGCAGTGCATATTCGACGTGTACGGCGGTGATGTAAGCTCGGCTGGAGAGATCCTCCATGGCAAGACCTCACCATTGGCCCACGACTCTAAAGGCGTATATGCCGGAATGGCCCAGGGCCTCCCAGTCACGAGGTATCATTCGCTCGCCGGCACTCACGTTACTTTACCCGAATGCCTCGAGGTCACCTCTTGGATTCCCAAAGACGACGGCACCAAGGGTGTCATTATGGGAGTACGCCACAAGGAGTATACGGTTGAAGGGGTCCAGTTCCACCCCGAAAGTATCCTGTCGGCGGATGGGCGCGTCATGATCAAGAATTTTCTACAAATGCAGGGGGGTTCCTGGGCTGAGAACAAGCGCTTGCACACAGAGTCACAGGCCAATGATGTAGAGAAGAGGATTGAGAACGCATCACCGCCAACACCGAAGAAGAACAATATCCTCCAGCAGATATATTCCCGTCGAAGAGAGGCGGTGGCAGCTCAGAAGCAGATCCCATCGCAACGTCCACGTGATCTTGAGGCCGCACACGAGCTCGGCATATCGCCCCCGCAGATCTCATTTGTCAACCGGTTACGACAAAGCCCCTTCGACGTGTCCCTCATGGCCGAAATAAAACGAGGCTCGCCCTCGAAGGGGATCTTTGCCCTTGATATTCATGCGCCGTCACAAGCGAAGAAATATGCTCTGGCTGGAGCCAGTGTTATCTCCGTACTAACGGAGCCCGATTGGTTCAAAGGCAGCATTGAGGATCTCCGCGCCGTACGGCAAGTCCTAGACAGCATGCCCAACCGACCAGCGGTGCTCCGCAAGGAGTTCATCTTTGAGGAATACCAGATCCTTGAGGCTCGGCTTGCAGGTGCTGACACGATACTCCTCATCGTGAAGATGCTGGACGTGGACCTGCTCACGCGCCTTTATAAGTATTCACTGTCTCTCGGCATGGAGCCCCTAGTCGAAGTCCAGAATGCCGATGAGATGGCCATTGCGGTCAGGCTCGGCTCCAAGGTCATCGGCGTCAACAACCGCAACCTCGAGTCTTTCGATGTCGACCTGAGCACCACGAGTAGGCTACGTGGTTTGGTACCAACGGAAACTATTGTATGCGCGCTCAGCGGCATCAACACCCACGACGACGTGATCATAAACCACAAGGACGGCGTCAACGCCATCCTGGTGGGTGAGGCCATCATGCGCGCACCCGATGTGTCTCAGTTTATTCAGCAACTCTGCGCCGGCTGCACAACCGCACAACAAAAACCCAATCCCACCCCACTCCTCGTCAAGATCTGCGGAACGCGCACACCCGAGGCTGCGCTCGCAGCCGCCGAAGCCGGCGCCGACCTTATCGGCATGATCCTTGTGCCGGGACGAAAACGAACCACAAGCGACGAGGCTGCGAATGCCATCTCGAAAGCGATACACACCTTCTCGCGACCCGGCACCTCATCCACATACACGATTCCCAGCGACACCGCAAGCGACTTCTTTGCCTCGGCACCCCTCAAATTGACGTCGTACAACGGTGTGCGCCCCCTCCTCGTTGGCGTCTTCCAGAACCAGCCGATATCCGAGATACTCGCGCTGCAAAAACGGTACGCCCTTGACGTAGTACAACTACATGGGGGTGAGCCGATCGAGTGGGCTCGCGCTATACCCGTCCCCGTGCTACGCCGCTTCGCGCCCGGCGACACTGGTATCGGCGCCAGGGGCTACCATGCCTTGCCGTTGTTTGACTCTGGGTCCGGGTCCGGACAGCTCCTGGACGCTGTCGAAGTTAAGGCTGCGCTGAGGCGGGACCCGGAGTTGCAGATCATGCTAGCGGGCGGTTTGGGGCCGGAGAATGTTGTGGACGTAGTGAAGGCTGCTGGTGACGACGGGGGGCGGATCCTAGGGGTTGATGTGAGTAGCGGTGTTGAGGGTAGCGATGGGCAGCAGAGTTTAGAACGAATACGGGACTTTGTAAAGGCGGCGAAGACGATTAGATAAATTAAATGACAAAATCCAAATGGTTACATTTTGTAGATATCAAAAAGGGGTAAGGAAGAAGAAAATAGGGATCAGAGAGAGATAAACGAATGAGTAGAGGCACGAATCAAAGGGAAAAAGAATCATCATCCATTGTCATTCATTGATCGATAGCTATTGTCATCATGTTTATGAAGTGGGTTTTCGTGATCTTCGTTACTTCGTGACTCGTCCACCACTATGATTACTCTACCCACTTATCTTCCCTCGGTCCATATCATACAAAGAAAGGAGTCATGTCCATTGCCACGATAAAAAACCTGGTTACTTTCCACCCGGTATATCTACCACCATCATCCGTTGAGACCTGATCCTGAGAGAAATATCAAGAAAACAATACATCGCAACCAACCAGCGCATTGCGAGAATAGCTTCATTTAAGATGTGAGCTTGCGGCACTTTTCAGCCTTCAGTGTTGGCCGAGCATAGAAGATGGAAGCTGAAGCCGAGGGTGATCCTGGCCTGGCTTCCAGGAGCGGGAAGCCTCGAGGTTATGCTCGAATTCGCGGTACAGTTTGGCGATAATGCCCTTCTCGTGCCAGCCATCAACGATGCTATCGGCGAGCTTGCGGCGCTTTTTAACCTTCAAGTTCTCTCGCTGCTTTAGTTTGTGCGCCTCCATCCAGCCGTCATCCTCAAGGCGCTCCTCAACCCACTCCTTCAGCGCATGCTTCCAATGAAGTAGGCTGTGCGCTCTCTCGGCGTTGATTTGGCACGTGGCACCAACTTCCCATATCTTAGTCTCCGGCGGCAGAACCATACCCTGTGAGTTGGTAGATTTGTGGTCGTCTCCGTCGCTATCACTCTCTTCCGAGTCTGACTCGACGTCGTCAAGCGAATCCTTATAGTAAGCATGTCCGTGGAAGTGGATTAGGAAGGTAGCCCGGTGCCCCTTGCGACCGCAAGCCTCACACACTTTCTCATCCTCAGAATCGTGATCGTAATAACTCTCGAAAGAGTCTATATTAGGCCTGCCTTTCAGAGCGCGATAGAATTCTGACTTCCAAATCGAAGAGGCAAACTTGGATGAAGCGAGCGTGTCAACTTCTTGACCAAGTTTCTTCCAAGCAATCTGATACACAGGGTCGTCTCGATCGAACGCAGGGTTGACACGGCGATGTACGAGCCATGCAATCACAAAAGGGAACTGCTCCTTCAGGGGTCGATGGGCTTGTGCAGTGAACTGAAGCGGGATGTCGAGGTTAGCAGGAGGATCTTCGTCGTCGGTAACAAAATCATCGAGATCTTCGCCGTTCTCGTCATCCTCATCGCGGCCTATTCGATTCTCACGGCTTCTCTTCGTAGATTCCTTCTGCTTTCGTGAAGGTTGGAGAACTTCTTCTAGACCCGACTCTGATTCATCTTCGAATTCCTTGAGAGCCTTCAACTCCTCCTCTGAATCGGTGTCATAAATCCCACGTTTCTCCTGGTCAGACTCATCTTCTGATGACGTAAGTCTATCGATCTTTTCGCCAGCGCGACGTCGGCGAAGGAGTTCCATCTTCTTCTGCCTTTCGGAGCGGTGGGCCCTGGATGGGCCTCGCTTGGTTGGTGAAGATGCTGCCAGAATTGGTCTCTTCAGTCGGCTTGGTGTGGCTTGCGATGTCTTGTTCTTTTTCGCAGGCGAAACGTCCCCGTCACTAGAGTCTTCGAGCACGACGGATTTTAGATGTGAGGATTTAGACCAGCCAAGCGGGATGAGAGGGCGATCATCATCATCTTCCGAGTCGCTCACCAGGTTCACTACATGACGTCGGCGTTTTAGCGTAGATGGAGGAGCAACTGGCTCATCGTCGTCGTCATCATCATCATCATCCTCCTCCTCCTCCTCCTCCTCCTCATCGATAGTTGTGCGTTGGAGCCTTGTTGACACTGACTGTGACGACTTGACGAGACCCGCATCGTCGGCTTCAGCTGCTGAATTATCGGGGAAGTCATCAGCTATAGGACGGTTCTTGGAGTTGTGGATCTCTGGCATGAAACTCGCCGTGGGTGGCTTTGTTGGCGATGCTGAATATTGTTGTCCTATGCAGTTGTTAATTTAAATCTTGGCAGTACTATTTGTATATATATATATAGGGTGATGGATGGCCAGACTTGTAATAGTAACAAAAAGTACCTGTAATCTTTTGCTGTCTACCCTGGACATTCTTTGGGCGGCCCGGGGTGCGAGTCGTTTGCGTCGACAGCGAGGCACGGCTGGGACTACTACTTGCACCTGGGCCCTGAACGTAACGCACATTGGCAGGGGTTGACTGATTTTGCGAGCTTGAATCTGTGACAGGCTCAAAAGTAAGTCGAGTCTGCTGCTTCTTGTTCTTGCGCGCCATGGCGGTCCGGTAATTGATGAAGTATGATTCCCTTAACATACACTAGTTAGGTGTGATTAGGCAAGAATGTGAAATTCGGCGGCTCAACTAACGAGTAGCGAAGACGCGCAAACCCTTGTGACTACCTAATAATCAGCTCAATGTCCTTGGATAGGTACGTAGGCATCAATGTACATATGTGCCATCAATAGGTACTATCTACCTACCGATTGTAGTGTTACGGTGGTCAGGATCTGAAGGAGTCAGCAGCTCTACTTCAGCGACCCATGTTGATCTACATACAACAAATGGCGTGGCGACCGTTCCAAGATGATATGTACCTGTGACTATAACTTGGAGGGATACAAGCTGAGTGATCCAGCACCAGTGAGTGATAGAGAAAGGTTTCATTGACGCGTTCCAGGCATTAGAATCGAAACATGTCTGATAATCTTCGCGAAATCACGTGGGAGCCATTCTTGGCAAGATACATATATGTACATAAGTACGAATACATCATAAAGTTAATTCAATACAAGTACCTACTAAGATAGGTACTAAGGTATATACGAAGTACTCTACAAGCATATATGCATGCAGGAGGTAGATACATCTACTACACCTAGACTCTAGTACATTAGGTACTAAAATTGTACGGAGTCGAGTACCTATGTATGTACGAAGTATATACGTTATTATACTTCTAAGGACCTAAGGCTCATACTGTCATACCTTGCACAACACCAAATTAGTACTACATTATTAAGGCTTCACACACCGTGCTTCAAGAGAGTAAGCTTAAGGTATGTAACTCACTTAGGTGTTTTAATTAGGGAAAGCCGTCGACAATGGTCAATATTCCATCCAAATTCTAAAGTAGCTCTACAGCTCCCCCAACCACTTCTATTGGCAGAATCGAGGTTGAGGTTGAGCTTGGGGGTGATCGGGATGATCGGGGTTTTATTGATCGTGAAGGCGTTTCGCAGAGGACAGAATGCCATGGCTAGGGTGGGAGGGGGCTGTTGGGTGTTTGATTCACCCATGGACTATCTAATTGTCTCTCTTTCTCTCCTGCCTTCATTGTTATTGTCGCCCCATCTCTACTCTGCCAGATTCCCTAGAATTCCCTAGGACCTGCCCATGTTTCCAAACCTTTTACCACAGGCTAGTTGGTCACCGCACCTACTAATGCAGAGAGATATGGCAGCGGTAAAACTTCCAAACATAATTGATGGGTTCGGATTCAGGCGCCATCGATGTCCCAGTACACCGATTACGAAGAGGCAGCAGGCTGACCTTCCTTCTTCTCTTCGGCCTCGGACTGAGACGCAACCTCCTTGCTCTCGTCGTCCTGGGCGGCCTGGGCGAACAGGATCTCGTTCTCCTTCTGAGCCTTGAGCCAAGCTTCCTTGAATAGCTGGGCATCTACAACGACAAAACGTATCAGCTTGTTGTACAGAACGTGGTAGGCAGGGGGTATGGCTTACTCTCGGCGTTGGCTACGCGAACAGAGACGGTGATGGCCTCGGGCTCGCCCTCACTAACATCGGCGCCCACGTTCCAAAGCCAGGCCCGGTCGCTCGTAGACATGGGAGCGATCGTCATGTCAGGGGTAACTAGGTAGTCATGGCGATCAACTCGTTGCCTATTGCCCATGAGGTCTTAGTGGAAGCTTACTGTAATGGTTGGCGCAGACCTTTAGAGTCTTGTCTCGTCGCATGACCAGGCGGACCTTGCCATTCTCCTTGTGCTTCAGTAGCCGAAGAGGGCCGGTGCCACGCTCCTTCCACTCTCCCTTCCCCTCGGCATCTTGGGTGAACTTGAACATCTTGCAGCGCATGTTGAACACCTCAGACTCGGACTCCTCGTGCGTCACCGTCTTGATCTTCTCAGTGAGCTTGTGGACGGGTTCGAAATGAACGTCTTCCGACTCCGGAGGTTCCTCCTGCGTAGAATAAGGTTGGTTTGTTAGTTCTCATGATGCTGATAGATAGGAGGGTTGGGACAAGTGTTTACGCACATCGTCGTCGCCTTTTGCAGCAGCGGCAGCCTCGCGCTGAGCTTTAGCGCTACCGGAAACGTCGCCGCGGTCCTCGTCTTCCTTCTTCTCTTTCTTTGCGCCGCCGCCGAACATGGAGAAGACGGACGCGGAGGCGACGGGCTTGCTCTCAGTCGCCTCAGCGGCAGGCTTGGACTCGGTGTTGTCGGTAGAGCTCATGTTGAATAATGCTAGACGAAAGAGTAAGAAGAATGTACTTGGATTGTTATTCTCTGGTAAGTTATCTGGTGAGAGAAGCGTATGTTGGGCTGAGATCCAATACGATAGAAATAGGCAGATGCAGCAGGCAAAACACTTGACATGGGAGAAAACCTGGAGATATGACAAGAAAAAAACAAGTGCCGTCAGAAAGAGCAATACCACTCCCCCTCTCCCACCTCCACATACATGCAATTACTCCTCAACAAGCGGGTGACTCCAATCCACAGTCAGAAGAGACGAAGTAGGTGAGGTAGGGTATGTACAGATAGGTACAGCCAGTACTCACGTTATGTTCTGAGAAGGGAAGACCAGAAGATGCAGGTGATCTTGATGCAAAGGAAGTATGCAGGTAGATAATTGTGTAGACCACAGCGTACCGATCCTTTTTCGGACGCACAGAATCGAGAAAAGATTGGGTAAAGGTATAGAAAGAATTATGTGGTAGTATCAGGTTGAAATTACGGTGGGTTGTGATATTCCAGTCTCAAACTTGTAGTCAGTTGTATTAACTGAATATTTTGTTAAGAAAGCAGGAAAAAACGAGGGGGTGGGGAATTGAAGAGTTGCCCCTCGCCCCTCCTCGTACTAATACATATATACCTAAGATCATTAGTAGTAACACATTGAAGAAGTACTGTGTACTTCGTAGTAGTACTGCTATGTAATGTACCTCCACCAGGTCGGGCACCAAACCCCACCTCACTCGCGGCCCAGACCGGAGAGTCAATACATTTTTGAAGTTGACCTTAAGAGACCCGGCTACGAGAGATGACCAAAAAAACATCAACTAAATGCTACCCGTATCTGTAACTAAGATTCATTACTTTTACGCAACAATCTACATAGGTATCTACGGCTCCGGGATTATTCCCTGGCGAGTTTCCTTCTTGATCATGAAATCTAGGTACCTAGTATAGAGACAGTCTGTTTATATAAAGTATGTACTTACAACATTCATCATCCAGTTTGTCTCCGTTTCATGACTTCCTAGACAGCCACCGCACTACTTACTATTCGTAATACCTCGGCAAATAGAATGTTAAATGTGACGAGAATATTGGGAAAGGTATTACACAACATAAGACTCCAACAAACCAAAAATTCGATGGCCGATATGAGCGCAGGTTGGGTGACTGGAACCTCGGTATTTCATTGATAGACCATGTGTCACACACGACCTTATCAGGGACAGAGAGACAAGAGCTGCCTACAAGCGGGCAAAGTAAGGCATTGTTCGAGATGCAATTGTCGGACATCTACGCCACTACCTCAGGTCATAGCCGGCGGACTTCGCTTGGACTATCGCTGCCAAATGATGTGGTCCTTAAGCCCAGCGCTCACCGGCTTCCACGGCTTCCCACATGAGAATGAGCCTGGCTGCGTACTGCTCATTAGTATCATCACAGCTCATCACTAGTCCCAAAGCGAATCGGATGTGCGAACTTGAGTAACAGCATCGCGTCTGACCCTCAGTATTCCTGGATAATACCAGCATTCAGTCAAGAAGGAAAACACAAATAGAATGCCACCCATGTCATATCTCTAGCTGTCCATGCCTAACTAAGTACATCCATTGGCAGCAAGGCAGGGGGTGCTTAAAAGAGAGAAGTGAGAGGGGAGCTGAGGAGAGGGGGAAATACTGCCTTGCCCTACAGCGGCGGGAGGACGGGAGGACGGAAGGACGGAAGGACAAGAACGAAATGACTAGCAAAGACCATTACATCACCAAATCCTAACGCCATCCCCGAGTTCGCCATAACCGACCATGTAGTAACGTGCCCAGAAGATATCCCAGACCCGATCAAGCCTGGGAGGCTCCCGTACCTTTGTTCCAGAAGGAGCCTCTCGTTTCGTGACGCTCCTTGTTCCGTCGCGATCGTATCTGCTTCTTCACACGCTCAGCTCTCTCTTTCCGAGCTGCTTTGGCATCTGCAACCTTCTCTTTCAGAAAAACCTCAGCCTTTTTAAGATAGCGCTGATGCTCGTCGGTTTTCCCCTGGACTCGTAGCCACCAGAGCTTGGACCTGAGTTGCGCAGAGAGATAACGCAAGGCTAGCTCATCACGAAGGTCCTGAGCCTCGCGGACTAACTGCAGGTGAGCCTGATGTCGACGGCGTAGTAAGTTGTCGCCGTCGAACGACTGCTTGATCTGAGTAGCAACCTGGGACGCAAGTTGGGTCGAAGGGCCCAGAACGGCGTTGCCGGCATCTCTAAGTCCCTGGACTAAGGAGTCAGAAACGGACGATGTCTGACTACAGACCTGTTTTGACACGACGTCCAAAGCCGGGATGTAGGTCTCCTCAACCCATGCCGTTGTCTCATTGACGGTGTCGACCAACTTCTGCGCAAATCCCTTAACCAGTTGCTTGCCAGCATCTAGGGCGCCTATGAACTTGCTCCTGCCGAAGTCGACATAGAGAGTCTCCCTTATCTTTGGTTTCGAGGTTGTCGCGATAGATATGGCAAGAACTTCGTAGGCCTGCTCAAGAGGCACCTCTATCAGGAAGCCCTCATCCACCGAAGAGACCTTGGTCGGTATGTCATGGACACCCCGGCTCACTGCGACCAAGATGGCATCCTTCGAGAGCCAGGTAGACTTGGTATTTTGAGGAATTCTTACAAGGATCTCATTGCGGTCGTATAGCTCTGCCGAGCAGACGGTCCGCTGCTGAGACTTTTTGGTAATATCTACCAGCGTCTTGTCTTTTCCGAACCCCATGAAGACGAGACTATTTTGCGAGCTGCCGGTCTGCAAAGCCCTCTGTGTCTGCGAATTGGTCAAGGGTGGAGGGGACGCAGACGTGTGAAAAGACTGTCCGAGGGTAGAGGGCACCGCCGCAGAAGCGACCGAGGCCACGGGGACTGTGGACAGGACTCTAGGAGATGGCGGGCTAAATAAAAAGAACTGGCCAGCAACGGCGAGGCTGTAGAAGACGGCAAGCCCAGATAGGATGATAAGAACACGTCGGTTTGCTTGAACGTATCTGAGTGCTAGACGATAGCATTCCGACACATTGTACTCGGACGACCCGTCCTGTTCGGGAGATAGCAGTGTCTTTCTGGGTTCGCTGGTATTTCCTTCACCTACAGCTATGCCATAGCTGGATGGCTTACGCATTGCTGCAAGAAAATCCCGAGCTTGGCTCTCGTCCGCTTCTGACATACGCGGAAGCCTCGGGAGACCATGCTGGGAAAAGTCTGTTGGGTTCTCGAGGCTCTGGTTGGCGAGCGTCTCGACATCGGCATCATCATCGTCATCGACTGCTTCACTATAATCAACGACAGTGCTGATTGTACTGATGGCAGCGTTATCATTTTCCGTTGTCATCTCCCCATCCTCCTCCTCTTCGTCTTCGGACGAATCGGTGTCGACCTCGTTAGTATCGACATCGGTTCCGGTATCGGTGCCGGCTAAGCTCTGGACATCGTCGGGGCGCTGGTAGTCGAAAGAACTGGCGGTGGACTCGGCTTGGCTCTCTCCATCAGTGCCGATAACATCATAACCGAGCTCAGCCAGGCTAGGATCGTCGTCGGGAAAATTCTCGGGTTGCATGATGTCAGGAGAGCTGGACGAGACCCAGTTGGTAAGTTGTCGGTTGCCCAGTGGCCGCGGAAATCGGAGGGAGGGAATGGAATTCGCAAGGTGATCGGGGCTCTCGCTCTCTGGTTGACTAGAATCGGATAAGTTGGGAGAATCGATATTGGTGGTGGTACGGTCGGCAGACGGAGGTGGAACCGCGGTTAATTTATCGGTTGGTGTCGAGAGTTCGGGCTGTTCCATTACGTGGTAGAGTAGGAAGCCGTCTTTTGCCAGATCACGTCATACCTCGAGTCGTAAACCAAGACGAGGATGACAATGAGGCAAAGCAGGCTGAGAGGTGAATGCAGGGCCCAGTAAAGCCAAGAGGCGCGAATATCCGTCTTAGAACAAGCGAGCTACCCTAGGGAGAAGGTATGAGTCGAGATGCCCCGAGTTGCTTGCATATACTATATAATAACTAGAGGGAGTATTCAGGTACCTAGATTGGTGCGAGAGGAACAGATGTCAGCTGGTTTCGGTTGAGATATGCTTCTTGTAATCCCTCAGTTGATGCCGAGTTCTTGTTGGAGAGAATGAAGAGACTGAGGATGCAAATTATCGCAGGTCTGGGCTGAGATCAATTTAGGTAAGTGTTGTAGGATGAAGAATAGGCTCAGGTTGAGCTAGATAGGCACCTGGCGCTGAACAGATGCAGAGTTGATGTATTGTAGCTAAGGTAAGAGGTAAGGTATGTGGGTAAGGAGGGCAAGGCATGGAACACGCAAGTCTAGGCAGACGGCAAGACAAGGCAAGGCGGGACTTAAGGAAATGGGTACGCACGCACACACTTTGCAGGGTCATCAAGAGGGTTTTGTTGGCGGCGGGCTGGCGCTGCCTTGCAGAGAGTGAGAGTGGTAATAGTGAGACGGGAAAGGATGGAGAATGACGGTTTTGTTTCCCTGGCGTAAATGGGCAGATGGATGAACGGTTGGATTGTATGTACGTATGTAAATAGGTAGTTACCTACTTACCTTGATGACTGTGAAGAACGATGGAAGTTCTGATTCATGTACCTTAGGTAGGTACAGGTAGGTAAGATGTAGGTGAAGATATTTGTTGTCCAAGTCCTGGCAATCAATCATCTTACGTATGGCGCCGCGCGCAGATACAAATGGGGGACATGGAGGGGGCGGGGTATGGAGTTTTTCACCTACGTACGAATACTACTAATAGCATGTACCTAACCTTAGATACGCTACCACTACGAAGTAGTACATACCTAATGTATTCAATGTTGCGATAAGTGCTTCCGGGTCGATTACCTTAAGGCTTAGTAGTACATTATACCTGCCTGTCTATCTGCCTATGTACCCAGCACCTCTATACACACATGTAGCCCATACAAAATGTTTTCCTAAGCATGTGTAACGAGTAACTTATAAATTGGATGTATGTATATACATGTAGATCAATAAAGTCCCTCGTAATAGTTGGATTAAGAAAGCGAAATATAGTCAGTAAGGTTCACCCGTAATCCCCAGGACTAAATACATGTCCAGTCAGTTGAGCACCTGCAGGGCCGCGATAGGTACATATTGATGACATACATATATACATTACACACATAGGTACTTAGTACTTGTCCAGGTACTGTACGCCATGGTCAGGTGGGATCTGCACTACACTTCCTGGCTGCTGATACACACATGTATATTGAACTTGGGTCATTTGCATACCTACATCAATGACTGACAACTTGAAGTCACCTTAAGGCCTGTAGGTATGTAGGTTCTCCATGGATAGATGCCTATTGACCAGGTGTTTCATCGTCAAAGACTGACTAAAATGAAAAACGCTGGACACACTGGTGCACGTATCAGGCTGCAAAATCCTTGCTTTCTGCCTGCGCCTTTGACCTCCAAGTCACGCGTGAAAAGGGCACGAATCCAACAAAGGAGGAACCATGCTAGCACCTATGTAGACTTGTTGGAAGGGCTGATAAGGGTAAGAGGTTGTGGGTGGGTGGGGGTTTGGCACTGGTAAGGTTAGTAAGAGGTATCGTGCACCTTTGGTAGGCTGGTTCTACATGTGTAAGAGGTTGAGGCGAGAAGATTACATTAGATCGGGCACTAATAACTAGATTCATCGGGTTCAATCGGAGCCTACATGCCCATATCTCTCTTGTTGGCAAGCACCCATGGGCCATGGCCCTTGGATGTTCCCCTCTATTCTTGATATGCCTAGGTACCTATGTAAATTGGTTAATACTATGAACACACAGTTTATCACCAAACGTGGGGAGCAAGCTGGCAACATTGGGACTGCTATGAATACGCATGTGCTTGGGTTGGCGCATCCACAAGAAAGATGTTCGAAAATAAGGCCAGTGCATCCACGGATCTAGATGTCAGGTTATCGGCTGCCACTTAAGGGTGAGTGAGCATGAGAGTGGGTTAGGTGAATGCAAGAGTCAAGGAGATGGCTTGCAGAGCTAACATAACATTATCGGCTGTGCTCTCAGTCTCTAGGTAGTTGGATGGATTCATTGAGTTCGATTGAATACTATCTTAGGTCGCCCAATACCTCTACCGCCAGCCACGGTGTCGGGTCCCACGAACCAAGG
Source organism: Hypoxylon sp. NC1633 (assembly GCA_022984935.1). NCBI lineage: Eukaryota > Fungi > Ascomycota > Sordariomycetes > Xylariales > Hypoxylaceae > Hypoxylon > Hypoxylon sp. NC1633. The sequence continues at coordinate 375,285 of JAJLYQ010000032.1, read as the reverse complement.
GAGTAGGCTCAGCAGATAGACAACTTCCCGTAGTCCGAATCCATCATCATCCATACCTAGAAAAGTCCCAAACCTCAGTAACGTCAACGGGATATCACAGGAGCAGCAGTGCCAGCTCCAGACTCTGCCTAGCCTCCCCTATGCAAGGACACCAGCCATGCGCCTTTCACCCGTCCCGTCATTATCGTCATCACAGCAACCGCCTCACAACCACCCACCCACGCACTTGTACGTGATGCGCGAGCCTTGGGGAGAAACGAGCTAGCTATTGTCCAGCTTGATGGCTCCCTGCAGGTTCAGCCAGCGCATTCGCTAGATCAAATCATGGAGGCAGATGGATAGCCCAGCCAGTAACGTCTCGAGACGCAAAAAGGAAGCTGTCAGAGCTGGTGTTAATCTGATATTGCGCTGGGTAGCAGCCCAGTATTAAGTCAACGTAGTATAACCATCACGATCTTTTCTTCCACGCCACCTTTCGGCTTGGATACTGCCCATACCAGATATGTCATCAGAGTAGAAACACTGCAGGACACTATGAAGTGCTGGGCTGTCGTAAAGTATGATACTCGCGAGACCTCGCCGAGCAGTCTCTATATTATGTCGTGTTGCTCGAAGATCCTCTTCAGCGAGTCACTGTCAAAGTCCTCGTCGTCAGGGATCATGTCAATAATTCCCGTCAAGTTCGCAAACAGATCGCCCTGGTTCCGGTAGGCCAGTATTGTAGGCACGGCGGCATTGTCAAATTCGATATCTTCGTAATGAACCTTAACAAAGTGCACCTGGGGATAGGCGGTGACCAGTGGTCGCATGGTAGATTCGATGAGAACTGATACTTCGCACTGTCGCCTGTTTAGTACGTGGTTTGCGCCAAAACGTTTTGTACATGATAAACTAACCTCGTGATCGTATACGAATACTACGACAACAGTTTCCCTGCCCACCTTCTCAATGGCATCCAGATACCCTAGGGCATCCACGGTATCTAAGCGACCAAACATTCGTAAGCTCGGGCTCGTTCTCCGGTTACGAATGCTGTCCCTCGCGTCCTTCTCAAGCTCAAGCCGTCGTGAATCCCTCCATTGCTGAAGGAAAGCATCCTCATTTTCATCCTCTTCGCTCTCGCCACTCTGGGCACTGATCGTCTTGGCCGCGTCGGCCTTACCGAAAACAGACTGACGGGCGGCGCGAACCCTATTCCGCCATTTACTCTGTCTGGCCTGCTCGTAGGATCTGGCATCGGCAATGACACCCTTGACACCCGTGCTGCGACCCGAGTCGAAGCTTGCTGGTGGCAGCTTCATGTCGCCTGCCAGAGTGGGAACGCGCATTGCTGCTTCTATCTGAGCGTTGCGGTACTGATCTTCTTCGTCTTCGTCCTCGTCCGATTGGTCGCCGTCTCTCCGAGCGTCGTCTTTATCCTCAGGGTGTACTCGTGAGCCGTGGTTTGTGTTCTTGTCGAGGAAGTGCTGGAATTCTTCCTGGCCGGGAGTCGGATTGATATTGATGTCTGCAGAAGGAGAGGTCATAGTGGACAAGCCAAGGATGGGAGGGAAATAGGGATGATATATGTGGTGTTGCGACGGTTTAGTCGGTGTGGGCAAGACTAGGAATAGGACCGGGAAGCCTGCTCCTCGGGGGCTTGGAACGTGGGTTCTGGGTTTTAGGATAAGCTGATATGTGACCCAACGTATCCTAAGAGAAGGATTGGGTTTCGTGGCCTGGGAATGCGAGCAAGGTGTGGGAGAAGGGGGGGAAAGAGGAATGCTTCTGGAACAATGCCTAAAAGCGACTAATGACAAAGAAGACGTGAAGAAAGAAAGGAGTTCGGAGGAATGGCTGACGCGCCAAATCAGGACGTTTCAGATGGCACAGAAAACCCGCATTGGGCTTAGATTGGGCTGATCGGCATTGGACGCTATGTTAGAGAATATGCAAAGCTCCACCAACCATGTATGTATGTAAAAGCTTTTCTTCGGGCAAGATGGAAGAAAGAACGAAAAGAAGTAGCAGAATAATTAGAAGTTCGATTATTATCGAAGAAGCTTGGCTGGGTACTGTATGTACTTTACTTAGATTAGGTACATAGTATGTATATAAAACGCAGACTAAAGTAATTGAACGTACTCAGTACTTCCAGCATACATTGAGGTTGAAACGAGGGCATACATAGTAGGTACGTATGTACATACCTTACTTATGCTCTGGTGGCGCGGCACCAATGACAAGGATTAAAACGTGGAAAGGATAACATGGACACAACTCATTTTCATTTTCTTTACGAACCATTTCACCTCCTACGTAAAGGTACGGATCCGTACTTACATTAATAGTACTACCTTACACATTATTCAGATTCAGTGCCCTTGTTATACATGGATGGCTATTACTAGATTTAAAGGTAGGTAGTAGTACTTCGTAGTTACGGTCAAGTTACAGTGCTCGTTAAGGCATGGCGCCGGTGATGGTGATCCCTGTTGTTCTGTTCATCCCAAGACCGAATGTTGTATTTACTGTGTACGAAATTGATAAGGGCCGCTTAAAGTGTCAAATGCGATCAGCGAACCGGAGAATGTCTCTACTTTCAACTTCGGCGACGTCATGCGAGGTAAGGCGTGGTGAGGCGTAGTGAGGCGAGGCTTGGATTTGTTCTAATAATAATAAAGAGGCCCCCTAAAAGCTCCATACCAGCATGTATCCATTACCTCTTCTTCCATCTTGAAAACTAGGAGACAACATCCTATTCCTATGTATATACGTGGATCTCTTCAACTAACGGGAGTTGTGGTGAATTTATGACGAAGAAGACTGTAGCTCTCTGTACCTCTATTCCACCATCATGACAAAACATCACGCTATCTATGATTTCAACCAAAATCTTTATCATCACAAGAATATTCCTAGAACCTCGATGCCACATGGCGTAACGCATATTAACGAATAATTAGTTCGGGCCAGTTGCCGGGGGCTGCAACAGAAACCCTCACCCTCCCCCATCCCCCCCTTTTTTTGGGAGGCTGCCCTAAAAATAAACTCAGTTTTCTATGTATCGGCATGGCCGCAGCATGCCATTGTATTCAGGACCTAGGCATTGTATTTTATTCAAAATCTATAGAATGTTCGCGGTTGAATCGTTTATTGTACCTGGCTGCTACTTACTCAAGTCTAGTCGAAGCGTTCATTTAGTTTCGCAGGGCCTCGACTGAGGAAATAATACATGTTTATTACACACCTGCAAAGGGTGATACAAACGCTGGTGGGATATAACCTGACCTTGCAATGGACCACCCAGGTCAGAAATACTCGGGTCAAAAAGAAAAGTAAGGAGACTGCTTGAACACCTATATTGCCAAGAGTTATAATCCAACCGTTGTACATCTAAACAACCACTTGTTCCTGGTCAATATGTACATATTTTGGTGTAGACAGGGAATCACCTTTGATGTGACATGGTCTCTCAGCCTCATGGATCATCATCTCCCCGACTTCTCTGAAGCGTATAGTTGTAGCAGAGCCAATCGTGATCTCGCGTATTATATACCTATATATTTTCCCTTTACCTTCCACCCAAGTAGTGTGCGTGTTGGTATGATAACCACATCGCTTCGTATTCATCACGAGGACCTACGCATCATATACAAGTCCAGGTAGCTATTGAGATATACTTCCTCTTGTCTTGAAGATAACTCGAATTGCTACTGCTTCAGGAGAAGGGGGCCGATGAATTATCGTAGCTTATATTACTCATTCCTCGCTCATAGATCAACTCCTCGCAGCACAGAGAATAGGATAAACTCCTTCAGAGGTAGATGCGTAAAGTGGCCAAGGAGGATTGAGCACAATTTAGCTACACTGAATACATTGATAAGAGGTGTGTTAATGTTGGACATGAATAATTTGGTAGCTCGTCATATCTCCCCAAGTACATAGACATCTATCGATCCTGTTTCTAAACCAATCTCCCTTATATGTACAACTCTATCAACCCTACCGAGCGTATATCTACTATACACTTCTTAATGAAAAGCACGGTAGTTCCTCGGTAGCGAGGTGCCATTACTTCAAGAAAGAATATTTTTTCATATACCTGGCTCGGCATCACATATTCTTATGGGCTGTCTGTCCACTGGCATATTTGACCCATCAACCCGGATGGAGAGACATGTGGCTCGTTTGCTTGTCCGCCGCAACAAGCATACATCCCTACGGCCCCATCTGAATCCCTAAGTTCGTGTTCTTCGTCCACACAACTCTACTCCCCAGGGTGAAAGCGAAGGTGTTCCTGAGCGTCAGCAGTACCCAAGTTACGGCATCGAAGGGCAACGAGAAATAGGCGTGTCGAGTCACGAGCTTGTCCACACTGTCTGTGGATGAAGCATAGCTGGGTGCAACCTCATTCTTTTCCATGCCAGAAGTATCCTTTGTTCCTCCTTAAAATACCACATCAAGCACAAGTCGAATTGCTTGACCTTACATTCCACATGCCAGTCCCCATGGGAATCACGAGGCGGAACAATGCAGGCGAGCAGCCTCTCGGAATGCCCTATTAATTTTGGATGTTTTCAGCGTTCAATATGACATGACTATGGTACAGACAATTGGTGAAGGGCCGGATCGTCGCCGGATGCGAATGTGCTCATCTCTGCTGCTACTCCAGGTGCACTCAGCTGGCTTGATTTCCCAAATTCAAGGAATGGGCCGACGATAAGACCGACGGGCTATCCCTAGTAGACGTCCGCAAGATGACCAGCCATCGCTAAATATCGTGCTGCTATCTTCCGCCACACTCTGGACATGGAAGCCGCCACCCTAAGTGAATTTGACCTTTATCCGCAGGAAAAAATATCATTCAATACCTCCGCTCCATCTACCATAGTAAGATCAGGGGCTGATAGGTAAAGGCAATAAACATGAATAAAAGACGCGCAAGAATTGATTTTTTTTCCGGGTGGAAAGCCTTTTTCGTATCAACATGTCTCCCTTTGGTTGAGGAGACTGCGTCCGTGTATCGAGTTATCGCAATTTCTAAACCAAATCAAGGGAGACGAAAGCCGAAGGTCAAGAGAAAAAACCCATCTGCCAAACGTATCCTCGCCATACGACGCTCGGAGGCCGCAGATTGACGACTTCGCGCATAGGGAGATGGGCTAAGCGGTGTTCAACGGCATCCCTTTTTTTCAAAGTCCGAGAAAGTATATTAACAGACTAGCCGACAGGTGGAAGGCAGGCGCAGAAACATATGGTATTATGGAGGTATCGTGGGTGGGCAAGATCAGGAGACTATGCTTCCTCCAGCTCCTCAGCCGGCGGCGGCAAACAGTCGTCGGGTGACAGTTGAGTATAACGTAGGCCACTAAGAGAAATAGGTGCTAGAAAGGCTATCGTGACTTCGTCCTAGTCGCACCAAACCTTGCCGATCCGGTTACGCGCATTAAAGTTGAATTAGTTCGGAATAATCATTCGATGAAGATGTGCGACAATGACTACGACGACCCACGTAGGCATTCGCTATGTCGATACCGCAGACCTTCGTCTTCTAGTACGCCCAAATTTTGAGCTGTACGAATTTGTTAGCGTGCCTTCATCTAGCTTCGTGGAATAATAACAAGTACTTACCACTGAGTCCCAGGAACCTGTGCACAGGCTGATGCCATCGTTGCTAACACCCAAGCAGCTGACACGATTCTCATGACCCACGAGAGATCCAACCTTCTCTCCTCTTGTAACATCCCATACCTGAAGGAATATCAGTTAGCGCAAGCTCGACTTTGGCGAAACAGATAGATTGTACCTTGCACTCGAAGTCGTCGTATCCGGCGAACAATAGACGGCCGGAGACCGAAGTGGCCACGGACGTAATGCCGCAGAGAATGGACTCGGACTGCACCATAGTATTAGTATTTCAACGAGAAACTGCCTCGTGGTATCCACGTACGCCGTATTGGTTGAGCTCCCTGTCCGCTCGGATATCGAAGAGCCTACATGTGGCGTCATCGGAACCGGTGACGAACGAATGTCCATCTGGGAAGAACTGGATGGCGTTAATGTCTGACTCGTGGCCAGCGAATGTCTGAACAGCCTTGCCGGCACGAATATCCCAGAGTTTTGCGAAGGCATCGCAGGCACCGGAGATGAACGTGTTTTGGTTGGTCGGGTTTAAGCTAATGCTCATGACATCGCCTAGATGGTCGGCAAATTCCATGACCTTGGTTCCAGTCTCGATATCCCACTTCATGCAAGTCATGTCGCCGGACGAGGTGAGAATACTTCGATCGTTGATGAATCGGCAGCAGGATAAATACCCGGCGTGTCCAGAGAGCTCGCGGGCGACACGTGTTGGGCCATCTCGATTCTGGTTAAGGTTGTAGATGGAACAGATGTTGTCAAGACCGCCGCAGGCTACGTAGTTCCCGCTCGGGGCGTAAGCGCAGGTCATGACCCAGGATGACCGCAGGGGAATGGCGTGGACCTTGTTCGTCGTGTAGGCATCCCAGATGATCAATTTCCCATCCTGCGAGGCGGATACCAGATGTCTTCGGTCGGTGGACCAGTGCATAGCATAGATTTTGGCCAAATGTCCCTTCAACGTCCTTTTCGTCTTCATTAATTGATTTCTCGGGATCGACTCGTGGGACTGCTGCGCAACGGCGCGGACTGCAAAAGCGACAAAACACCAACAGTCAGATCAGGCTGCACCACACGGCAACTCGGAGATTGCGACGGGGAGTACATTGTCGTTAATTGACATATAAGAACGACTCACGAGTAGTGTCGGCCAGCTCATCCTTCTTTCGCTTAATCCTATCCTTCAAGTTCTCAGCCTCGCGTCGCGCTTGTTGGATGCGCGCCTGCATGGCCTCGGGCGACACATCGTTTGGCCGTTGCGAGTCCATGGCGGCGGCGGCGTTAGATGCGTGTCAGGGAGAGGAACCGAGGAGCAGCGAGGGAGAGAGAATTGAATACGGCGATGGGGGAAAGGGGAGGAACTGGGTGTCGTCGAGTTTCGGTGTGGATTAGATTGACTTGTATTCGCGAATTGCCGGAGAGGACACCGAAGGAGATTAAAAAAAAGAGAGGAAAAAAGGTGTGAGGTTGGATCAACTCGGGGTAAGGGTGAGGAGGAGGGAAGATGGAGAAAGACAAGCTCCAGGGGGATCCTTGTTGTGTTCAGTGCTCTGACCAGCGACCAGGTCTCCTTCTATTCTACCTACTACCTCTCTACCTCTACCTCCGCGCCTAGTATGTATCAAGATGGAAAGAGCTTTAAAAATAAATAAGATGAAAGCCCCCCGACTAGCCCAGGCTTAGAGACAGAGAGCAGCAGGGAAAAAGGGACAGGCAATTTTTTTTTTCTATCACCGAGAAGCAGATAGATGAGCAGAGAGAAAGGTGTGGAGATGGAGAAATGCCTACCTACATAGTACGGAGTAAGGTAGAGAAGAGGTAGGCAAAGAGTAGTAGTAGTACTATGTAGAGCAGAGACCGAACAGAATGCAGCTTAATGAGGACTAGTGTAAAATGGAAGTAGTTGTATTGAGGTGTATTAAAGATGTTACATGTACATGTAGGGAGAAGAACCTTCGTTAAGATATATGGATAGTACGATGTGACTGCAGTGTAGATTTTGAAATCAAATAACAAGCGTATATTATGAAGTAATTAGAATTAAAAAGAGGGCAGGTAAGTTGGGTTAAAGACGTTTGAGACAGATGTCGGTAACGTCTACATACACACATACACACGTACACGTACGTAGGTAGGTAGCAGTCATGGGACGTAGTATAGGTAATAGATATGTAGGTGAGAAGGATGGACGGAAGCAATTCCAAAATTTACTACGTAAGGCTGGAGGTTTGCCAAATATACTGTATGTCCCGTACGAAGTACAGTCAGTCGTACATACATACATACAGTCGTATTGAGGTATTGAGGTACATACATTACAGTAGTACCTACATACAGTACCTAGGTATGGTACCGATGAGCAGCAAAAGTGGGTGCATGTAGGGTACTGTAATTCTAATCTTACCTTAATGTAGGTACCTTGTAGGGGAGGCTAACATTGAACATTATCTGGTCCTTTAATCAGGTGCAAATCGTCTGCCTGCCAAGTACCTCGCAAATATCAACACAGGGAAGGACTTTGTTAAAGCACCATTAGGTTTGTATGTACAATATTGAACTTACAAGAAGAAGAAGAAGACGAAGACAACTTGACAGCTGCTTGTGTAAATACATCATAAAGCGCATGCCTATATAAGTACATACATGCATGTACATTAACTTTGTATATACTTCTATTAGATATGTACTGTCCGGGTACTAACTAAACTTGCTGGGTCGGCTCAAAGTTATTGCGGTCCTATGTATCATAATGTATGTGCAGTAGAATTCACAGGCATCAATGACTCGATATATCATTATTAATTACGGTAGGCACAAAAGAAAGATACTACTAGCTGGAGATGCCTCACATACGTACGGATTACGAGACTTCAATGATAATCAAACAAAACGGTTCATTTTCCCCAGTCCAATCTCATCAGTCCTTTACTACAGTTAGATAGTATCCAGCCCCAATCCAACCATCCAATCTCCCAATACCCCCGTGGCAATTTACATTTGCATGCGACCGGGACTTAGAACTGGGTCACAGGATGCCAAGCAACCAGAGAGACGGGAGAACACAGTACACCATACAGTCTACCTTGCTTCATCCACACTATATATTACTAATACACAGTATCTAGCAACCTCTTTGCTGCTTCAACCAGAGTCCTACATTCAGATTCTTAACTAGGTCATGAAAGAGGCTCTACTATTTAAATGAATGAACAGTATTCCTCTCCCGACGTATTAAATCAGCCCTCTTCGCCCCTGTACACCTATCGTGGAGACCCGAGGTCCCAGAGAGCAGGCGCAGTGACGGTGCCTTGTCTTAGGTAACGCACGGCAGTGAAGGCAGCGAAGGTATAGACTATAGTAGACTGTAGTAGCTTATGACAGGACTGTGTCCACCTTCAAACCAAATACCTAGGCACTACTTCCGACTTACAACTTACAAGCATTGAAACGTCAACGTAGCTAGAATAGGTACTCGAAGTAAACTTGTTTATTTCAAGTCGACGCCAGTTCAATCAATAGCAAAAGGGAAGTTAGGTAAGGTATCCAGGTTGGGTACATGTGTCATTCCCCCTCTTTCCTTTGCGTGTCCTTGCACCTAGGTTATTGGACAGCAGCATGGCGCAGGCATCTATATTGGATTTCAAGTCTATGCCAAAGATTGAGGTAATTACGGACATCTTTCGGTCAATATACTTTCCGCTTCATCAGTCATGTGAACACCTAGAGGACCGCCAGTGCTTTGCGTCTCTTGCAAGCTTCTAGCTCCCTGCCTACCTCAATGAGTCTCTTCACCCGAATTCTAACTCCCACAAGATATACATGGGGCTGCGCTGATCGTTGCTCTGCGACACCATAGCTTCATGCCCATCTTACTGGCAGCATCAGCCCGCAGTGCCTGCACGAGATCTGGGAAGTGAAGAAGGGACTTGGCGAGACTGATCTCGAGGATCCCCTGGTCATCATGTCCCCTGGTAGACATGACTACGATCTGAAGACGTAAGGGACGCGTCCATATACACTCAGACGATGTCGCTGAGTCCAAAGCCTGTAGATTTTTCCCGTTGTTCTCATCATACATTTACAACCTTGTCAACAACGTCAAATCCCTTGAGTATTCTACCAAATCGGTAGTCAAAGACTTTGCAAGCGACGGAGTGGTGTATCTCGAGCTAAGGACGACGCCGCGGGCGATGCCTGCTGCGGAACTAGATAAGGCGGGCTACGTCGCCACAGTGCTGCGGGCGATAAAGATGGCGCAACAGGAAACGCCAACGTTACATACCCGTCTGATCTTATCCATCGACCGGCGTAATACCGTTGAGGAAGCTCTGGAGGTCGTCACATTGGCAAAGAGATTCCAAGATCAGGGCGTTGTAGCAATTGATCTCTGCGGTGATCCAACGAAGGGCGATGTCTCACTATTTACTCCTGCCATTAGCCAAGCCAAGGCGGCCGGGCTAGCGGTGACGATCCACTTTGCCGAGGCGGAGGCGAGTGCTAGCGAGGCTGAACTAGATGTCATCATGAGCTGGATGCCGGATCGTCTAGGTCATGTCATCCACGTCCCAGAGACGGTCAAGCGGCAGATCGCGGCACGGGTGGGCATTGGTCTCGAGCTTTGCCTTAGCTGCAACATCTTTGCAAAGATGATAGTCGGCAGCTTCGAAGCGCATCACTTTGGGGAGTGGTGGCGTGTAGATGGACCGATAGTAGTACCTTGCGTAAGTCCAACCACAGGGGTCGACTCATTTTTCTTTAAGCTGACATTGATATGTAAGACTGACGACGTGGGAGTTTTCGGAAGTCCCTTATCAAACGAGTGGGCGCTCATCCAGGAGCATTTCAGACTACGGCGAGAGGAAATTCTTGTGTTGGCAAGAAAGGGCACCGATGTCATTTTCGGGGGACGCGACGAAAAGGAGAGACTGAGGGGCATCATGTGGTAGGAAGCGTATCATTGCGAGGAACAGCGACCACGACTCTAAAAATCGAAGGAATATGTGCGCAAGGACACCGGTGATATGCTCATGTGCCTCTTTCGCTAAGCTTTCGTTTTCCTTACCTGTGAAGATACGTGACATGCTTCTAACCAACGCAGTGTAAGTAATAGGTCTCGCCTTGCAATACACAAGGCTGCCACCACGAAGATAGTCAACTATACCAGCACCGTAAGGTGCCTGTGAAAAGCACAGACCTACCCGGTCTATCAATTCCGGGACCAATCTCTTGTCCTAGTCGTGCGCTGCCGCCCATTCTTGAAACCAAGCTAGAGCTTCGGGGTTTGCCACACTGGCGTTCGTCTTTACATTGATGCCGGACAGAACCTGTTTCACCGCAACTTCGATTCTGGAGAGAAGTTAGTTTGAGCCCCGTGTCTAGTAGAAGACGGCAAAACCCTACTTTTTCCCATTCTCCGTCTTTGGAATCCCTGCTCCGCATACCTCTATTACTCCGGGGACGTGCCGTGGACTTAATTCTCTTCGAATCACTTGCTTGACATTCTCGCGCAACTCGGCACCGAACTTCCTTCCCTCGGCCATGACGACGAACAAACATACTGTCTCGTCCCGATCCGCCTCCCGCCGCCGTCCGACACATACCGCATCTTCGATCTCGTCACCGAAAAGTTTCGTCAGCACGTTGTAGATCTCCGCGCTGCCGAATCGTACACCGGCTGGCTTAAGAACACCGTCGCTACGTCCCAACATGGTCAATCCACCCGTCTTGACGTCGATGCGAACGAAGTCGCCGTGGTGCCACATACCGTCGAAGCGTTCGAAGTAGCTGGCGCGATACTTTGCTTCGCCGTCTGGCCCCCAGAAGGTAAGAGGTTGGCAGGGGAACGGTTTGGTGCATACAAGTTCTCCGTCTTCGCCCGGTGTCAGGGCTCCACTTATAGGATCTACTACACCGATAGCCATGCCGAGCGCTGCGCATTGAATCTCACCCACGTGAACAGGCAGAAGCGGACATGGAGCACCGAACAAAGAGATGATGTCGGTGCCGCCAGTGATAGAACCCAAGTTGATGTGGGAAGGAAACGCTTCGTATACAAAGGAGAAGGTTGATGGAGGTAGGGGCGACGCCGTCGAGTAGATGGCCTGTAATTGGGAGAGGTCGAGTGACTGGACCGGATAAACGCCGTTGATCTCGAGCGTAGTGAGATATGCAGCTGAAGTACCGAAGTGAGTCACCCGTAGCGAAGAGATAAGTTTGGGCAGCGAGAGGAAGCCATGCGGCTTGAAGGGTGAGCCTGAGTACAAGACCAATGTCGTGCCGCAAGCGAGTGCCGATATGCTCCAATGCCACATCATCCAAGACGTGGTTGTGTAATAGAGCAACCTCGAAGTCGAGTCCATCGAGCAATGAAGAGAATGCTCCTTCTTGTGTTGAATAAGCGTACCAAGTGCGGTGTGTACGATGGCTTTTGGAAGACCAGTAGTTCCGCTAGAATACAGAATATAAAGGGGGTGCGATGGGGGAAGCTGCTCAAATCTCAAGGGTCCTTCGTTGCCGCTATATTGGGTTAATCTTCATGAATTCAACTCGTGGAATTTTCGTAATACCTTCCCAGGAAGCTCTCGTATTCTTTGACCACAAGCTTTTTCGAGTTCATGGCTTCCAGGTCTAAGCCGAGGTCGCGAACATTATTGATAACAATGACGAGCTTGAGGCCCTTGGGCTCGAGCTTGTCGACAATTTGAGCTGTTTTTTCTCTACCAGGCCACGATTTGCCGTTGTATACGGTCCCGTTATCCGCAAACAAGACCTTTGGCTCAATCTGCATCAGCCTATCCAGTACGGCACTTACGCCGTTATCCGGACTGATTCCCGTCCAAACAGCTCCGATGGCGGCCCCAGAGAGCATTGCTACCAGAGCCTGCACGTGGTTGGAAACAAAGCCAGCAATTACGTCTCCGCGCTTTAGGCCGGCGGTTCTTAGGGCATTCGAGCATTGCCGCACGGCTTCCCGTAATTCGGCCCAAGATGTTGTCGATGCGAGCTGTCCGTCGGTTTCGGTGGCTGTTATGACAGCGGTTGATGAGTCTACAATACATACCTTCTCCGGGAATAGGATGTTCTCCGCGAAATTTAGGAGCGCCCCCGCGAAGAAGTCTGGCCGGGGGAACATGGCCGCATTGTCAGGCAAGATCTATCGAAAACATGTCAACTGGGTAGAAACGCCCGATTTTAAGAGACACTAGAGCTGTTGCAAAACAATCAACGGGAAGTGAGCTCTGAGAGAGAGAGTTGTACGTGTTGAAGACAATTCTGGTGTAAGAGAAAGAGATGCCGCACGGATACCTACGTATGAGTAGGGCCTAGATGCCTTGATACCGCAGAAGCGCCATAGCTCAGCCCAGAAGTCCGAGATATTCTCGACAGACCATTTATACAAGCTCGGATAGTCTTGGATGTCAATGTTATACTTAGACCTCACATGCTGTAGAAACCTGTACATCTGGGTCGATGTAGGATTTGGATGCCGCCATAACTGGGCCGACACAGGTTTGGGGTCGGCAGTCATCATGTGAATATACTCCCAATGAAGTTTAATTGGACAATGGGGGTTCAGATGAGGAGATGCTTGAATTGCTGAAGAAGTCCGATCCCGTTTCACTGTATGTGAGTGGGCAAGTCCGAGAATCTGGGAAGCATCAATGACCTACATTACCTAAGTAAGGGTTAGGTAACGTGCAGGTCTGTAGGTATGTATGTATCCGTACATACTGTACATACTACCTACTCCGTACATGGTCTGTTTGTACCGCCATTTTTCGACAAAATGAAATGGCGCTAGGCCCACTTTTTTCTGATCCTTTTGAAGCTTTACCCTTTTTGGATGAGGCTCTTATGCTTGAATATCAAAAAGCTGTGTAAAAATTTTATGAAGCTAGGGAGGTGCGCATTAAAAGTTCGGACCATATGGGTACATGGTGTCAGCTGACCACGTGACCCCTGCCACCTAAACCTGAATATTCAAAAGAGGGGAAGGGTGTAGTCAAATCTTGACCCACTTTTACTGATCAAAAAGGGTAAAGCTTCAAAAGGATCAGAAAAGAGTGGGCCTAGCGCCATTTCATTTTGTCGAAAAATGGCGGTACGTACCTACCTACTTAGGCTAGATACATGTACCTTAGTACTGTACCTATATATCGACTGACACAAACATTAAAAGGTTAATAGTAGGTTACTAACTACATAGTACCTTAGTACCTATGTATGTATGTACATACTAATGTACTAAAGACTGTGAAGCTCCCACACGCCAAGAGAAATCGCGTGATTCAAAAAAGCATGGGAGTAATTTCGCGACATGAACCACTTACGTATGTATAATTATATATGTACTCTATATATTCTTATACTTCGTGCATTCACCTCATTCGGATAATCAATTGTGTTTCGAACCTCTTTTTTCTTGAAGCACCTGACCTACACGATACCGAGTGATATAACTTACCTACGTGACTATTATGTATATATGTCGGTGTTATGCTGTATTGTACTTCGTACATACGTACCCAGATATTAGGAACAGGCCATAGGTGGGGCACGGATCAACCGGAATAAGACAGAGACGGAAATTAGCAGCATTGGGAGATGTAACTGCACTACCGATCTCAGGCTCCAGAATCGAGCCTTCCTGGGACGTACTTATAGTTAGTATGTACATATGTACCTATTTACAGTAGGTACAGGTACTTAGGTACATAGTAGCCTAAATGAAGCTAGGATACCTGTAGACCCATATTTCGAAACTCTCTCCCGTAGAATTCAATTATTACTCTCGCGCCTCCTAAAATTTCACTTTCTAACGCTTTGCCGCCTCTCCTTTTCCCTTCTTCTCAACATCGTGCACCTCTCTTCCTCGTCAACCTCAGAAAGGTGCCTGTCGGTGTTGAGGGAAGTCGCTGTTGTTCATTGCGTCGTCGTGGGCTGATACGCCTCTTCACCAACGCCCTTTGGTTTATTTTCTTTTGATATCAAGCCGTGGGCCAATCGACCTTCCCTCTGCCTCGAGCTTAGTTGCTTGGTTTGACAAGTCGAAGCCCCAGAGCTTCTCACGACCGACCCATCCGGAATCCGCCGTTAGTTTCAGGGACAAGACTCAAAGGACAAAACATCCAAGAAAAGACGAGGCAAGTTCGAGTTTATCTAGTTTTCTGGTCAATTGCACGTTTCTTTGTACAAATAGCATGTGCAAACTGCTACAACTTTTGTGGCAGGCAAGCAGGGTGCGCCGGCAACATCTCTCACTCACCCACACTCCCAACTGCATAAGGTACCTACTTTCGGCCAATTCGGAAGTGTTAGCGTTGACTCTGCATAGGTACTCACCTAATTAGACAGGATGTTATATAATTTGTTATTACATGTACCTACATATCCGATGTCTATTCCTCTCACGAGAGCACGACACAAACCTCATCGTTTCTCCTACTTTTCTTCTTTTCCTCAACACTCAACCCCTCAATTGTTCACCTCGGGATATCAATGACATTTAGCTAACGTCTATCTAGAATTTCGCACCGTAGAGCGACCTTCCATCGCTGGGTTTGTGCAACCTCATCACCTACGATCGCCCAAGTATATACATTCGCTGCCGATTCTAGCATCTATAGAAATGCCACGACGTATCTCGATTCCCTTCACCAGTTCTAGCAGCATGCCGCATTCCGACAAAGCTGGCGAGAGGAGACCCTCTCAGTCTCGAGGGAATCGCCTCAGTCAACTGTTCTCTTCCTCTCCCAAGGCCAGCCAGCAGCCATCTGCCCAGCAAGCCCTCATGGCCATGCAGAATGGTTCACCTCCTTCCGTCACTGCTTTGGGCACCTCTTTACCTACCATTTCGTTATCTACCGCCACTGCTGGTGAGCCCAACAACGATGAGCCGCCAACTACGTTGTTCCAGCCGCCTGACTCGGCCGAAATATCGCGCCAGCAGCGTTTCGACGCTCAGTTCGGCCCATTAGTCCACCAGAGCCACCGATACGTGAGCAAACATCACGGAGAGCCGCTCAAGGCTCCCATCATCGACGAGCCCCCCTATTATTATGTCCTGACTACCTACATCAGCTACCTACTACTTCTCGCTCTCGGTCACATCAGAGATTTCTTTGGCAAGAGATTTAGCAAGAAGCCGACGTACAATACGCTTCGCGCAGCCAATGGCTACGCGCCGCTCAATGATGATTTTGACAGCTTCTACACCAGGCGCCTGAAGCAGCGCATCGACGATTGCTTCGCGAGGACGAGTACTGGTGTACCTGGTCGATACATTAGTCTCTTGAATCGTGTATCCGACGACTTCAATGAGTCGTATCAATACGTTGGTGGGTCGACCGAGACATTGAACATGAGCTCCTACAACTACCTTGGATTTGCACAGTCCGAAGGCCCTTGCGCTAATGCCGTCGAGGAATGCCTGAGAAGATATGGGCTCAGCTTCTGCAGTCCCCGTGCTGACTCGGGCACTTCTGACCTTGTTGTCGAGGTGGAAAAGGAAGTTGCCACGTTTGTGGGTAAACCTGCTGCCATGGTCTTCTCGATGGGTTTCGTTACAAACGCCAGCTCCTTTCCCGCTCTCGTCTCCAAGAGTTGCCTGATCTTGTCCGACGAATTAAACCACTCCTCAATTCGTCTGGGCGCTCGTCTCTCTGGCGCCGTCATTCGTTCGTTTAAGCACAACGATATGACTGACCTGGAGAAGCGACTGCGCGAAGCTATCGCTCAGGGCCAACCCAGAACCCACCGCCCTTGGAAGAAGATCCTCGTCGCTGTTGAAGGTCTATATTCCATGGAAGGTACTATGTGCGACTTGCCTGGCATCCTGAGTCTAAAGGATATTTATAAGTTTGCCCTATACGTCGATGAAGCCCACAGCATTGGGGCTCTTGGCCCCAGGGGTCGCGGCGTCTGTGACTATTTCGGCATTGATCCCAGCAGGGTAGACATCCTTATGGGTACTTTGACGAAATCTTTCGGTGCCAACGGAGGCTATGTCGCCGCTGAGAAACACATCATTGACAAATTGAAGAGTACGAATGCTGCCACTATGCTCGGTGAATCTCCGACCCCTGCTGTCCTGATGCAGATTTTGGCTTCGTTGAAGATCATTACTGGTGAACTGGTTCCTGGTCAAGGCGAAGAACGGCTCCAGCGTATCGCTTTCAACTCCCGGTATCTTCGTCTCGGCCTTAAGCGTCTTGGTTTGATCGTCTATGGCCACGACGACTCCCCCATCATCCCGGTCACGCTGTACAACCCAGCTAAGATCTCCGCATTCAGCCACGAAATGCTCAAACGCAAGATCTCGGTTGTCGTCGTGGGCTACCCCGCTACCCCCCTCATCAGCTCCCGTGCGCGATTCTGCGTCTCAGCTGCTCACAACAAAGATGACATGGATCGCCTTCTTGCTGCCTGCGACGAAGTGGGAGACATCTTGCAGCTCAAGTTCTCCACTGGTATTGCAGGAGGTCTTAAGCCCTTGCCAGATGGTGTTACCCCCGAGAATGAAGAAGAGTGGCGCAGGACTAATGGACTTGAGGGTGTCGTCGAGCCGCCGCGGTGGACCCTCGAAGAAGTAATCGCTCGCGGCACAGAAGATGCCCGACGCAGGTTGAGATAGAGTGGTTAGATCCTCCGCGAGTAGCGGATGTACATAAGCTGCATCAAGGCGTTCATCACGGTATAGGAATACATCGTCTGTCAAACCAGGGCGCCTCGGAGTTGCGATAATGATGGGCGGCCATTGGGTCGGTAATTGGCTGTGGGACCTAGGGAGATTTGGCCCGCGCTCGTTTTCCAGTCACACCCTGGTTCACTTCTTTGGTGTTCGGACACCAGCTAGTATCAAACAGGCAGTCGAGTCGGAACAAGTCCTCTGCCACAGTGTATTGGATTTTGGCTGTCAAAGATATTACCCTGACACTGTACTTATTGCATTGCCGCCCTCGCCAGTTGGCATCGGGTCGGCAATGTCCTTCAGCCTATCCCCATCGGATATGGCCTTAATCGTGTTCAATAGGGATACAAATTCATTCGCTACCTACAACATACCTACCTACCTAAAGGAATGAAATCTGATATGCAAAATTCGTATTTGCAGGGTGATATGTACAATGCCGTGGACAGTTAATCACGTAGTCCATGCGTGTTTCAACCCAAGAATCCACGATTATTGTTTGCAAGGCTGGCTTAATCGATGATAAGTAATAGGGGCAGAATTTGTTATAATTAACCCAGCAAGGTACCCCCTTCTCTTTGTGACTTCGTTTCTTCGTTGCATATGAATCTGCCTAAACACTATAATCTCCAAGAGCCTTTTGTTTGTTGGTTATTAGCAAAGTCGAAGTTTGGAGAACGGGTGTTCCCGCGAGCTACGACGAGAGTCTTTCGGTATAGAGGTACTGCTTACTTTATACATAACACATCAATGTATGGAGAAGTTACAGAACGTTGGTCCGTTCAATCCGATATAATATGCCGCACTCAGCACTGCTGGACTCAATGAACCAATGATCTTTGGCAAATATCTACATGTAGGAAGGGACTGGAAATGCACTCCATACTGCACTTCAATGGCTTGTAGGACTTGGCTGGTAGGCAATACTTGACCCAATGCCTTTGTGTGTACATACTACATACCTACATATGTAGTACTATGTACCTATGTAAGTACATTCATGTATCGTAGTATGTAGCATAGGCGGCGCTTGCAAGTTGCAACAGCACAGCAGGGTGGCTCCGGTCCTCTTCATTTCTTCTCCTGGTTCCAGGTCCAGTGCTCCAACTTAAATTTTAGATCAAAGCAAATCAACTACTACCCTCATATCCTATATACTACTATTAAGAAGCTTATTACCCCCATATTGTCACTTTACGCGCAGTATCCTACTGCTTCCGACAATCATTATTTTGACAAATTATCAATACCTACGCTCTAACACTTGTCCGGGGTATCCTAGGAAGGAAGAGAGAGGGAGAGAGAGTCTTCAGCAATCAGATCAGAAGCTCTTCCTTATCGGATCGATTACGCCGCAGACCGCAGACCACACGCTCAATCATCCTCGGATTTTCTCACTTCGAACTGTCCAAAAGGTAGGAGAGGGAGAAGCAGTCAGTCAAGGAGCGGTAGAAGATATAAATGGAAGGAAGAAGAGAAGCAAAATAAGAAAAGAAAAGAAACCAATCAGAGAAAGAGAGAGAGTCTTGAAACGGTTGAAACACATGAGACGACATAACCTAAAATACGCCACGTCTTAAGACTATTGATTCTCGCATTGCTTTGCCTTGACTTGCCTTGCTTTGCCTTGCTTTGCCTTACCTGCCTTGCTTTGCCTTACCTTCCCTTCTCTCTTCCTGCCCTGACGCTTCGCCGCCTTGCTTAGCAAAGCAAGCCCGACGATGAACTTCGATTCCGGCACCGCTTATGCGGAATCCGACGCCGACGATGAGTACGAGAGAAGTGTTCATACCAGCTCACCAGTCTTGGCCACCGATTCCGAGATCTCCCCAACTGACTCCGAGGGCCGCTCCTCCACCGAGCACACTCCTACCACCTACGGCCATCACAGCAGTGCCGATAGACTGCCCGAAACCATAATATCCGAATGGGATGCCGAGGAGTGCGCCGATTTTATTGCTACCATAGGCTTGCAACAGTACTCGGATCGTTTTATTGGTGTGTTCTTTTTTCTTTTCTTTTTTCGCACTCGGTCAAGGTTCATCGTTCTAATAGCCCATATCCAGAAAACGAGATCGTCGGTGAGGCATTAGTGGCTCTACTGCACGATGATCTCAAGGCCATGGGAGTCACCAGCGTCGGTCATCGCTTGACGATACTTAAGAGTGTCTACGACGTGAAGAAGGCACAGGATGTTCCCGTAGAGAGCGATCATTATGTGCCGCTATGTACGTCTTGTCTTTCCCCTTGTTGCCTTCCTTCTCTTTATGACTCCTGTCTCTGAGTTCTTTGGGCTCGGATCTTGTGTGTCCCACTAACTAACCGGCCAATCTGCGTGTAGCTGCCGATGCCGAGGCCCAATATGCGACTGCAACCTTGAAGGATATCAAACAGCTCGTCGAACAGCTCCGCCTCCGAGACGAAAGAATGAGTTTCCTAGAACAGGACCTCCGACGGATGACTGAAGACTTCAGGAGATTACGGGAAGATATGCTGCCCGCATTGCGTCTTGCTAAGGACGCCCAACAGCCGCTACCTCATCTATCCAACAACCAAGACGGATACGGTTACGAAACTTCGACAGTGTCTCCTCCTGCCCCAACCCCATCGTCTAACCAGTCTTCTGGCGGTCTTAAGCGACACATCTCTACCAAGAAGATTGTCTTTGGTATGAATCCTAAGAGCACATCCCCATCCCACCTACAGACTACTCATGAGCGGCCCTCGGTAGAACAAACCTTGGACCCTACAATTGCCGCTGAGAGAGCCGTCATGTCCTCGTCCCATCTGGCCGCCATGAACGGCTCCGGCCAGGCCACCTCGCCCGGCTACTCTCCAAACATACCATCTCCTACCTCGCCCCCAACTTTAGGCAGCGCTACCCTTGCCTCCCGATCTTATCGTTCCGATGATCGACAGACGCCACGCACCACATTCTCGGAAAGTGAGCATGGCTACAATTCGAAGCAACCCGTCGCACCACGGCGGATGCAGACCCCTGTACCTGAAACGCCCGGCTCCAGTTCAGCCTCGGTGGAGATCTTCAAGTCCTTTAGGGTCAGTATGGATGATCCCTGCCACAAAGTTTTGCCGGCTGCTCTGAAGAAATATCAGATCAACGCTCCGTGGGATCAATATGCGCTCTACATTGTCTACGGCGATCAGGAACGCTGCCTGGGTTTGGACGAAAAACCATTGATCCTTTTTAAGCAATTGGACAAGGAAGGAAAGAAACCCATGTTCATGTTACGAAAAACCAATACCGCACAAGCGGATGTCGAAATGCCCGGCAGTGCTGGCCTGAATACAGGGGGCGCAAGGGGAGTTGGCTACGATCCACCTGGTGGCATCATATGACTTAAACCCACATCGCCTATCATATCTCTGTTGATACACGGGAGCTGTGTCTCGAAGATGCCACTCGTGACAGTGATGGGTGTGTAGGTCTGTAGCCTTGGGGATATAGCGAGCCTCAAAGCGGGAAATGATTGCATAGCATGTGTGGCGCATTGCTATTCATTGCTTGCTTTTTGGGCCAGCTTCATTCATCTGTCGTTGCTATCAAGTGGACAGTCTCAATAAATTTCTCAAATAACGCATGTGAGTCGGTCTGCCGATGGACTTATCGAGCTTTTCAGAAGAGTGCTCGCTTTGGTCTGCTGTAAGTGGTATTCAGTCCCAAGATGGATGTTTTGGATCGTCATAATGGAAGGCTTTCTAGCTATATGGCCAGCATGTTGTTATCGCATATACTGTGAAAGCGTGTTTATTCTTTGCGTTGGCGCGTCATGTGTATTATGTATTATGGGGACTTGTAGGAACTCCTGAATATGTTGAGAAATGTGACAGACAAAAGCTGAGTCTATCACTCAACAAAGCATACAGTAAAACACTGCCGTGAAGGCAGATTTGCTAGTAACCATAGATCAGAGATCTCGTCAAGACCCTTACTGGCTACAAGTTGAAGCTTGACCTTCAGAATCACGACCAGTTTGCCTTATTGGATTATAGTCCGCTATTTCGTTTCTTTGGTGATGTACAATAACACGGGTGCCGGTTCAACTTATAGGAAAGGGCAGTGTGACATCGCCTTAGGTCTAGTAGTTACCTACCTCACTTATAATAATGGGATCAGGTACCTACTAAGGTAACCACTTTGCTGTTGGCAACTACCACCTACATGTAGATACTCGGCCTGTGTTGTATTCTTGTATTCTTGTATTCTCGTACACAGTATTCATGTTGTCGGTTCAAGAGTAACTTGCACTACAGGATCAAAAGCAGCTTGGATTTCGATCGACTTAAAAGTCCTGAGAAAAACTTCCCTTTTCAATTCACTTCACGCAAACTTGAAAAAGGGACCGCCTCTTCTTCAACTCTAACCCTTTGTGTCATTTTCTATCACCGAGTTACTAGACTTACAGCCTCATTCATTACGTAACTACTTCCCGAACGCACAGACCACGTCTAATCTGCCGTGTGGCTGTGGATTATCCGAGATGGCTCCGTCCCTCCGTCCCAGAATTGCCAAGATTGAAGAGGTACGCGCTCTCACCACCACATCTTTTCCAGCGCAGACCTTTCTTAGTGAGGGTGTGTAGCGCAAAGGCTTGTCACAAGAACTCACCACTCTGTGTAGGAATCGGATTCAATCAAGATGCATGTCGAGGTCAGTTTGGCCTCTCCATCCCCGTTTCTTTTGATACCTTTTGTTCTCTTTTTCCTCCAGGTATTGAAAAGGAATGCGAACATTGATGTTAGCGAATACTGACGCGATCATGAAACTGAAGCGCAATGTCAAACTCGTCACCGAGCAGCACACCGTGTAAGTCGCAATACCGTCCGATTGTCTCAATTTACCTTCGCATTTTTTCCTCGTCACTTCTAACATTCGCATGCCTATCTAGGCCAAAGCCGTCACCCATGCCCGAGTTTCCCATGAAGGAATGGAGCGTCAAAGTCTACCTTCTCGACCAGGGCGGCAAGGAGCACCCGGCCACCTGCTTCACCAAAGTCACGTACAATCTACATCCTTCCTTCGAAGATAAGACTCACCAGAGTAAGATATTTTACTTCAACGAAGCAAGAGCGCGCTATCCCACCCCATGAACATCCATGACTGACGTGAGCCCCATAGCCTTTACCGAACCTCCGTTCACCTGTGCCAACGAGGGCTGGGGTGAGTTCGAGATGTCGATTGACCTGTTCACCACCGAGAAGGGTGGAAAGAATACCATCTACCACGACTTGAACTTCCAATCCCCCAGCTACGATGTCATCCAGTCGGTCACCTTCAAGAACCCGTCGCAGGCTTTACTTTCGATCCTCCGCGAGACCGGTCCTATCCCGAACGAGGACGACTCTAAGACCTCGGCTAAGGTCCGCAAGGCTAATAACAGCGATCTCAAGAAGAAGAAGGCAGTGTGCGACTTCGAGAAGATGGCTGAAGCCCTCGGCAAGTTGAACGAGGACGACCTGCTCCAGGTGATTCAGATGATTCACGACAACAAGTCTGACGAGACGTACTACAAGAACGACATCGAAGGCGGCGAGTTCACGGTTGACCTCTATACGCTTCCCGATCAGCTGGCCAAGATGATCTGGGACTTCATGGTAGGCACACTAAGTACCACATATGCTGCTGCTACACTACGCTACCATGTACGTTATGACCGAGTCGCTAATTTCAAACAGGTTGATCTCAAGCTAGTCGCATAATAAAAGGTCACAGCATCCATCGTTCATCATTCATGATCGATGCGCATACGGGACTGGAGTGGTTTCCCAAACCTTAGCGTAGGGACCGGGTTGCATTTATTTGCATTGGCACTGGCGTTATATGGATAGGCTATGGCAGGACACTTCTTTTCAGGCTCGCCAACATGATGAATATGGCATTAATTGGCAGGTGGCACTGGTGACGTTGGCGTATGGTTGCGTTTCCACGCTTGATCCAACGCAAAAGATACCCTGCAGATAGTCCCCTCCCATCTCAACAATGCAAGTGAAAGTTTGGCAACATCAGTGTTAACTATTGTGCTCCTACAGTACCATGACCCTTGCTCTCAAATGTCCAGCTTATAAGATATTGTCTCGATATGCGTTGCACAATCATGTGTAGAGATGTGGGTGATTGCACGCAATGGACCCGGTCAGATAGATTCTGGCAAGTCTCATAACCGATACCTAGGATTGACAGGTACTGTATTGCCAAGTACATGTAGGACCTGAAGGTCTAGATGAGTGAGTACCGCATTGAGGCATCCTGACGAGGTAGAGAGTCTGATTGGTTAACAAATTATCTTTGTGCCTGAATTATATTGAATTACATTGATCCCTCGTGGTTCGTTGGAGCTGAAAATGACATCACTGGAATCACAAGTTGAGGCTGTGGGAGATGATCATTTGACAGGGCGCTACCTGGGCAAGCCAGGTACGGACGAGTTCTATTTAGTGGGGTTTGCGGAGAGAACACGCGGAGTCGTTCTCCTCTTTTTTCCTCTTTTTCCTTAAGGTGAAGGGTGAGCAGAAATCGCGGTCAGCGACGGGTGAATGACGATGACGAGCGAAGACGAGTGGTGAATGGTCATGCTGGATGGTAACGTGACCGAGTCATTCTGCTTCAGCCCAGCCACATATATTCGGGGATTCCATTGGCGATATGGGATTACAGTAGTAGTACTGTCAGCCGCGTACAGATGTATGTATGTACTTATACCTGCCTAAAAGGTGTATGTCCTTATAAGTTCTTAGCAGCGCAAAGGGGGTATTCAAAAACCTAATTATAACGGTACATATGCGGCTTAAAGTTTAAACGGTTTAAAGCTACATAACGGAACAATTGCCAAGTTGGTTTGATAAACGTTTAAACTAAATAAGCAGTTCAAAATTTTTTAAACGTTTAAAAAATTTAAACCGTTCAAACATAACCTTTGCATAATAAAAATAATAAATGTACGTATCTATTTATATATAGGTACATACATAATGTATTTTTATTTTATTTTTATTTCATTTTTTATATATATATTTACGAGTTATCACTTTAATTGCATATTACTGTTTAGTTACATATTGCTCTTTTACTTACATGTCACTTTTTTACTTGCATATTTTCGAATTCAAGACCTTGATTAATTAGGCAGAAACATGCATACAATTACACTACAAGCACGATTACGCAAATTATTAATATGCACTGGCTGCGTAACTATATAACAGAGGGGGTTCCTGCCTTTTCTAACTGCATAGATCTATCTGCACCTCCTATATTTGAATCGCATCCTGTGTTGAATCGCATCCTGTGTTGAATCGCATCCTGTATTAAATTGCATCCTGTATTGTATCCTGTATCGTGTCCTGTATCGCGTCCTGTATCGCGTCCTGTATCGCGTCCTGTATCGCGTCCTGTATTGAATTGCATCCTGTATTGAATTGCGTCTTGTATTTGAACTGCATCTTGTATTTGAACTGCACTTGTATTTGAACTGCATTTGAACCACATCCTGTATTTGAACCTGTTAAAAACAGCTTATTAGATTAAACGTTTAATAAATTCTAAACGTTTAAGAATCTAAGCTGTTTAAAAAGTTTAAACTGTTGATTTTTTGATACGTTTTGTAAGTTGAGCTGTTTATTCAGGTAAACGGTATATATATAGCTCACTAAAAAATAGCCGTATATATACGGTTTTTGAAAACCCCATCTGGGCGCTAATGTTATGCCTGCCCAAAGCACAGGTATCAATTGATCTTAGTAGGGAGAATCAAGAGAGGGAGACATACCTAGACTTCTCTATCTCTGGGTTTTCATCAGTCAATCAACTTCGCAATACAAATTCCTACACAACAGCCCAATCACACATTATCCCACTCTGTCTTATCCATTCGATGGCAATAGGACGAATCCTGGTATCCGATTGTCCTTCGATATCCCCGACCAGCCCATAGGTACAGTAGGTACTTATCAACCGCTCCAATCGCACCCCTGGCATCGCCTCAATCCCATTGTTTTTGGTCCCGATTACAAACTGAAATAAGCCACTCACGGGCGCGGCTTATCAAAGTCCCAAGTCCCAAGTCCCAAGTCCGAGACAGAAGAGAAGGACGGAGATGGGATGACAAGATGAGACAGTCGAACCAATAAGCCTCGATTCTCGAATTGCCTCTTATGAACTACCTTAGTGAACTACCTTAGGTATTCTTCCATATACTAGTACTGCCCGCCGCCTCATTACAGCACATCTATCATCTATCCACAAACATATCCACCACCTACTGTTCCAAAGAATCTGCGTTACCTAAACCCCCACAGCCGGGTTTGGGCTGTTGCATCTTCATCGTTGTAGGGACTTCGTCCGTCCGACCTAGTGTACCGTATATCTGCCCGTTTCTGTACTGTACATACATTCGTCCTACTCGTCTCAGCTATTTCGGCCTCCAGACCCCGCAAGTCCGAGAAAACCCACTTCACTCACCTATCGACCCCGTCTGAAGTAGGTACCGGGTTATTTTTATAGACTCCCAATTGACACAGTCCATTTGTCCCACTTCGCAAAAAGCGCTTATATACAACTACGCGCCCTCTGATAAGACCCTGCTATCCCGTCGCAAGCCGAGCTTCAGTCGGCGCGTGCTGGGTGTGGTGCTGTTCTGTGCTGTTGGTGGTTTGTGCGTGTGTTTGCAGGAAGTTAGAGCTCCATCTGGAGCTAGAGGCTAGAGCTGGAGTTGTAGCTGGAACTGGAACTTGGAACTCGAGAGCTGGAGCCGGACCCTGACCCGACCCATAGGATTGCACCACTATATCAGACCATGTCTCAATATGAGAATGTCGCCGCACCCGTTGCTGCCGATATGTCATCCAGCATCCAACAGCAGCAGCCTCGACAATCTCTCCCCGGAAATACGGCCCATTCTCAATCCCAGCCTCAGTCTCAACAGCAGCTTCAATCTTCCCAGCACAAGCGCGTGTATCAAGCCTGTATTCCATGTCGAAGGAGAAAGGTGCGATGCGATTTGGGGAGCGTAGACGACCCCCACGACCCCCCTTGCGTACGCTGTCGCCGGGAGAGCAAGGAGTGCTTCTTCAGCGCCACGCGACGTAAGCGCAAGAACGAGGACGACGTGGACGAACCAGAGGATGAATACACAGTCCGTAACGCACGAAAGCGACCTCACTCCGAGGATACACCTCCCTTCGTAGACAGGAAATCATACAGTAGCGTGCCGCTAACCCCTGGGGGTTCGAGCGGTCGGACGCAGCCCTTGAAGCGGCCTAACATGGAGCGCGAGGATGGTAGAAGGATGAGCAGAGGGACGAGCTACACTGACATAGGCGAGGATTCAAATGCGCAGCTGGAGAACCTCGAAGCCCAGAGCGTCATGAGAAAAGGAGTCTATGGGCCCCACGATGCTCTCGACTTACTCTACAAGGCTGCCACCGACAGGTCCGTCCAACCGTCTCGTCCGTCTAACATGATCTCCTACGAAACCGTTATTGATTATACCATCAGTCCGCACGATCTAAACAGGCGTCACGACAACATTGCAACCCTTGTCCACCCCTCGCCCGTGCCTGTTCCTGGTCGCAAAACACCCCGAGATCAAAATTCCAACATGAATGGTCGTCCGGCTACTCGCACCACGTCCAAGTCCGCGGACCTCATTGATCCACTCTTGCAATCATCGGCTAGGAATGATGACGTGGCCGATATGGAGCGTCGGTTGAACGTGGAGAACGAGGCTGGGTATCAGGAGGCGCTCGAAGCTTGGTCGAGGTTCAGATTCGTCAGAGCTGGGTGGTTTACAAAAGAGGAAGCAGTCAAGTATATCGTATAGTAAGTCATCAGTAGAGCAGTGCTGGATCTCGCCGTCGCCGTCGCTAATTCTCTATCAAGCTATTACGAATACCTCTCCCCTATGACTCCCATCTCGCCGCCAACTTTCCGTAGTCCATCTTCGCATATTACGCTACTGATGGAAGAGCCCATACTCACCGTCACCCTCTTGACTATTGCCTCGAGATACTACCGTTTGCGAAGTACCGGTGGGCATTGTAGATCACATGCCATCCACGAAGAGCTGTGGAGATACCTTCGGAGGATGATTGAAAGGTGTCTCTGGGGGCAGGAAGCATTCGGCGGCGGCTTCTGTGGATCAGGTGCTGATGAGTCCCAGACTTCCAGCACTGCGCCGTGGCGGGGCTTGAGAAAAGGAAGTCTTCGCACGCTGGGAACAGTCGAATCGCTAATGATCTTGACCGAGTGGCACCCTCGGGCACTTCACTTCCCTCCCGACGAAGCAATCGATGAGCTGATGCTTCCGTCTCGCATACCCCACCCCGACGTCGGTGACGACGACGGTGGCCAGCGCCTTGGCGGCAACGTCGGAGGGCGAAGAATCGAAAGCTGGCTTGAGCCTGCCTGGAGGAGTGACCGAATGTGTTGGATGTTGCTTAGCAATGCGCTGGGACTCGCCTACGAGTTGGGTGTGTTTGACGACATTGATGAGCTACTTGCGAACAATGCCATCACGCGACCCGAATACGAGGATGAAGCGTACCGCCTCCGCGGGACACGAATCAAGCGTTTGCTGTTGGTCTACTTGACCCAGCTGGCCGGTCGTCTTGGGTGGACTAACATGATTCCTGAGAGCATTCGAAAAACCGACCCTGCCCTTACCGGGAGACGGCCGATTTCGAACGAGGGGAACACGCCAGGAACGAACCAATCGGTCTTGTCCAATACCTTCTGCTACGTGCCCAATGTCGAGCTGGACGACCAGATCATCCATTGCTGGGTAGGAGTAAGCGACGCCATGCAGCTGGGTAACGAGAGGCTGTTTCGGTCCCGCAAGCATACCACAGAAATCATTCAGAGCGGAAACTACACGAGGGCGCTCAAGGAATTCCAGCCGATCCTCAGGAATTGGTGGAGAGAGTTCCAGCGCTTCGATATGCCCGAGAATATCCGACATATACTGACCATCGAATACGAATATGTGCGAATATACGTCAACTCCTTAGCCTTGCAGGCGGTTGTTGAACGCTGCACAGTTAACGCCGGAGCGTCCACTACTACTGCACATGGTGGCAGTGTAGCTGTCAGCAATGCGCAACTATCACCTCAAACGCAGAATTATCTGGGCAACCTGCCGCTCGGCCATCTAGGTGGGTTTGGCCACGAAGACCAGGAATATGTCAAGGAGGTAGTAGATGGTTGTAGAAACCTTTTGCGGACTGTTGTCGAAGGCCTGCTGAAGGAGGGTTACCTCAAGCATGCCCCCGTACGAACTTACTTCCGAATCATCAGTGGCGCCATGTTTTTGCTCAAGACCTTTGCGCTAGGCGCGCCGAAGTCTGATGTGGAAGTGAGCATCAACTTACTGGATCGCACCGTGAACGCGCTGCGGACGTGTGTCGTTGATGACATCCACCTGGGTACGAGGTTCGGTGACCTGCTCGAGTCCCTGACGACGCGGCTCCGAGACCGCTTCAAATACGCACCGGCCACAGTTTCCGGCGAAGGGAGGAGCCCTCGTTCAAATGGCGAGAGCAAAGCCGCTGTCATGAACGGGCACGTCCAAACGAACGGTGTTGAGAATGGGTACCTGAGCCATACCATCAAGTTCAGAGACGGGCTCACCGTCCCTGGTAAGTTTTGCCCTACCATGCGTCCGTATAAAACCCTAGGCAAGACTGATTTACGTCGCAGAGCGTTCCTCTACCCCTTCTGGTAACGTGTCGGCGACGCCATTCGACCTGGCCGCAGGCACCTTTCCCTACCCGGCTCGGTCAGCTTCTGTGTTCGGACCAACCACACCAGCCCTCAGTGGCAACGTTATGGACGCGTCCAACAACATTGGTGACAACATTTTCGAAGCAGGTGCTGATTGGACCGCCGACGATCAAATGTGGTACCTTCCGCCTGGACCAGGTCTATTTCAGAGTGTGGGGGAGAATTCCAACGTCACCATGACGGACCAGGGAGTAAACGTGGGAGGTGTCGACCTGCTCGAATTTATGGCCATGGATCCGCCTTCATTCAACCCCCATATGGATGGTTCGGGATACTAGGTGTTTCCTGCCTAGCCGGACGACTCTCCAGTCCAAGTCCAGTACGGGGTTTGCTGAAAGCCCTGCGTTATCAATCTTTTGCTTTTCTAATTGTTTCTTTCCCCATATGTCCTGTTGGGCGGCGGCGGCGGCACCATACCCTTCGGACTTCAAGTAGGATTTATATGTACTCGGACATGGGTCACTTGTCTCACGACACCTGTGTTTTCTTGGCTGTCTCGTTATTGATTTCGGAGGATACATGGGAATGGCTGTGGAAGGCTAGAGGCGGAAAGCAGAGATACCCTCGGAGGCTGCAGCTGTGTACATCCTGCACGCTGCCTTGTTCTCGGAATGCTTTGTCTCTTGATTTTTTTTTTGTCCTATTTCTCTTTCTTCTTTCTGTTGCTGGAGCGAGTCCTTCTACTGCCAAGTACCTACCTTGCTAGGTAGCTAGGCTTGTTACAAGTTTGAGACGTATGAGTCGGTCGAAGTTGATCTTGAAAAGAATGGACTAAGAGGTATCTGGAATGGGAAACCAGCCAGGTAGAGAGCCTCGCGGCTCGCCTAGCATGATTTAACGAATTACGAGATAATGTTTCCGCGACCTTGTCGTGGTGATACCTCAAATTCGACTGGTATTAGGTACTCCAACAAATCGCGAAGGCGCCCAAACGTATAGTCACTTCTATCTAACTTGCTTAATAGCGTAGACACCGCTTCTAGTGTGCATGTTCGTTTGCAAAGCTCCTACGTACGCGTGGGCTGTGCCATCTCGTCGAGGATTTGATGCATCAGTCCCTTCACAGTGCAAGCTCCGAGGTAAGGACGGATAAGATCTTACATACAGGACATCTTACCCAGGTACTAAGAGGTACAGACCTGAATACCAACGGAGGATATACTATAAACAAAAAAGGGCGATGCATATAGATGCTGTTAGCCAGCCACGTACCAGCAACGCCAAAAGGATCTGTGTCGCCAGTTCAGCTGGCCTACCTACATCAGGCAGCTTCACTCACTCTTGGAGAAAGAATCATTTGATTGGCTTGTGATCAACCCCCTAACACCTCAAATCAAAAAGTTCATCTGGCC
Organism: Hypoxylon sp. NC1633; assembly: GCA_022984935.1. Taxonomy (NCBI): domain Eukaryota; kingdom Fungi; phylum Ascomycota; class Sordariomycetes; order Xylariales; family Hypoxylaceae; genus Hypoxylon; species Hypoxylon sp. NC1633. The sequence goes on along the minus strand of JAJLYQ010000032.1, from coordinate 344,828 downwards.
AAGTGACGCATTCCTCTCCAGACAGGATCAGTGGCGTTTGTGCCAAGTACCCAAAGTCGCCGTAGAATATGTTGGCCGAACCATTGAGCTTTGATCTCGTAAAATACACTGGATCGTGAGAGATATATATAGGAATTTCGCACGTACCTTGGCTAACCTGGATGCATGTAATGGATGATTCGCCCGAGTCATCCGCACATGCCAGACAGAATGTCTGTCGCTGGCAGCCGATGATGGCGAGCTGCCTACCTCTAGGTAGGTATGCAGGAACTGAAACACGCCACGGCTGTAGAAGACTCCGAAGGATTTATGGGGGTAGGTTTCCCTCTGTTCGGGGAAAGGGGTGCGCTCGCGTTGAGATCGCTGGTCCGTTCGTGCTGAAGCCACCAATACGACGTTGAGAGCAGTTTCATCCAAGCTCGGGTTCGCACACGAAATAGCATCCTCAAGCCCCCGATGCTACACGAGGAAACTCCCCATCGCATCATAACATCCTTGGAGATCCTGTACCTACTCCTCTCGCGGCCATCTTCCACGATGAGCTTTTTTTATCCCGCACTCGCCAGCATCTGCACCGCCATGGAAACTCCAACCCACTCAGTGACGAGCTCGTCAGGAGCACCAACAGGCTCAAGCACGACTGCAGCTCCGCTAATCTCTCTTCTCACCGTTACGTTAAAGCCTCTGACGACTACATTTACACCGCCAGCGTCATGTGGAGAGATGCGGTTCAGCCAACTATCGTCGCCGGGCTACCAAATCTGGCTGAACGAGCCTCAACCAGTACCCGGGCAGAAGTTCGGGGACTGTTACCCCTCGGATTTAATGGCAGGATATTCGAGTGGTCAGTTCTAGAACTGAATACTTTAAGCTTCAGAATCCGTTCACGATACATGCTAACATATTGGCAGTACGTGATACGGCTACTCCCGATCCCTCATCAGCTCAGGAACCCCTTTTTGTCGCTCTTTGAAATGAGTTCCGCGAATGGGAGAAACAAGACCGCTACAGGACATAGGAGAGGCTACTAAAAGCAGATAATAGGTGTACAACTCGTCAAGCTCTATCGCGCCGCTCTTTTCTCCCCTCGTCTGCCCGGAAGGCTGGAACGCGGTCGAAACCTGGGCAAGTAATTATATTGCTTGCTGCGCCTCGTAAGTGAAATCCATACTCCAGAGATGATGAGTTGCTGTGCGCTACGAGGAGACGGGATGGGAATGATCGCTGGAGCATAGGAAACGGCGCAGCGTTCAGGCAAGCCAGGCACACAGGCACCCTTATAACCGAAATCTAACTACCATGATAGTGGCTTTCAGTTTGCTCCACCCTCGACGACGATAGACGAGAACCGGCCTGCCTATGGAGGTACCTGCTATACTGGCTTTACAGTTGACCAAGTTATAACGGTGACGGCATTTAATAGCGCGAGTGCTACGGCCACAGTCGAATGGAGAGCCTCAGCTACGAATGACCAGGCCTATGCACACCCTATAGACGGCTTTCAACAGGCGCCAGCGGACACCGTGAGTTCAGGAGACAAGTGATATCCTATCCAGATGTAGACATGTCACTAAGTCAAAATCTAGATGTCTTCCACCCTGTCAGGAAGCAAAATTGTCGGCATTGTGCTCGGTAGTACCGCGGCTTTAGTCGCTATTCTTGTTGCTATCCTATTCATGTTTCAGCGGTACCGCCAAAGGAAGAACTCGAAAGCACCCTTTGACGGATCCAGTCAACTCAATTTCCACCACCATCAGCAGCAGCAGCAGCAATACCATGCACACCATATGCACCATCAGCAATGGAATAAGGAACAGTTAATTTCGCCCAGCGTCAGTCACTTACAGTCCCCTTACTATTCTACAATCGGCAATGTTCAACGATACGAACTCGGTACAGTAGAGCCAAAGGAATTAGATGCGGGGTGGGCAGGACAGGAGCTCGATTCTCCCCGAGATACGAAGCGGGATTTGCGTTGAACAGAGGGGACGAAGTTGGATCAGCTACGTCGTTGTATGAAATACATAGGTAGGTAGACATAGCCTCTCCCATCAGGAAGAGAGGGCGAGAAACGGTACTACATCTTGTACACAGCTTCGCGTATATATGTTACGATATATACCCGTCTCCACGAGCTTAAGAAGGATAGTTACAATATGAGAATTCGTTTCAATAACTCAACCATGTATTGACGTTACATCAGCCCTTCATCGTCAAGGAGGCTTGAGCAAGGGCTTCACAGGATGCAGCGCAAGGTAGGGCTCATAAGGACAAAGCTACCTAGGTATAAGCATGTCGCCATCATGGCTTCCAACCCCCTATCCGTGTCCGGAAGAAGCCAGTAGGGTCCACACTCTCCGATACAGCGTGTGCAAATGCTCTATTCTCTGGCCGTAATCTTGCAAAGTAATCCTGTTGGTGAAAGCCATAATTCATGAAGACGGGGAGATATATGTCTGGCAGCGTTCCATCTTTCTGCCAGCCGAGGACGCGCTCACGCACGCCGCCATACTATAACATCATAAAGTCAGCAATTGCTCTTGAGATAGGATCCTCGTACATAACCCAGACTCTCCAACTTATCATCGTATGATCGCGACCATCTTCATCCGCACGGAAAAGAGGGCAATTGGCAGTGAGTAAACAACAAATTTGGGAATGGCACTCACCGTCTGCTGCAGAATCAGGTCCATCTTGCCATAGTCGCCCTGTGGCAGGAAACTGTAGTTCAGCTCAAGTATCAGGCGGTGGCCTGCATCATCGGCGTCGATCAAATCCACGCTCCGTTCCTTTGCAGCTTCGGCAATTCGCTTAGGGAATGGCTGATAGGCAATAGAGGCGACGATACCTGGCTCAAGCAGGACCGTATCCGAGATGTTGCGCCAATGCGCATGAATGCCTTCCATGACTGTCACGCCGTTTTTGGCTGACGGCATTGGGATTGTCTCGGTCCCGATCTGGACAACAGAACCCTGGACAATGACCCAGTTGCTGCCGGCCATGAGGTCTGCGTAGGTCTGGACCTTGGTCGTGTCCAGCAAAGGTCCGGCGTCGGTGAAGTTCTTGAAGATCCCTGCGGGGACTTCCTCTCCGTCGTAAAAGAGGAAGAGGATCCACGTATCAATGAGATCAATGTTGCCACGCTCTGCCGTGACAATGACAGCGGCCTTGTCGTCGTCGTTATATTCCGTGAAGTCCCTGACGGCTTTCAGCAGCTTGGAGTCCGTCTCGGGAGTATGGAGGAAGACAAGATTGCCGCCAAAGATGTTGCCCTGACGGTACGTCTGGAGAACGTACGTGGTGACAATGCCGAAGTTGTTGCCACCACCTTTGAGGGCCTTGAACAGATCGGCGTTCTGGGTGGCGGAAGCGGTCGCAATGGTGCCGTTGGCCAGCACGATCTCGTATTCCAGCACGGACGAAGCAGCCCAGCCGTACTGTGCCGACATGTACGAGAGGCCGCCGCCAAGTACCAAGCCGCCAACGCCAGTATTTCCAATCCGGCCGCCGACAAAAGTCCAACCTGTACCTTGCAGCTCGGCGGATATGCTATCCAGCCGCTGCCCTGGGCCAACTCTGGCGATGCCCGTCTCCTGGTCTAAGATGACTTGATCCATCTTCTGGGTCGAGATCAAGGGGCCGCCTTGAACGCTAGACCAGCCATTGTTGGGGTTATGTCCGCCCGACTTGATCGCGAAGTTCTCCGTATTATTGTTGAGAATCTTGACGATTGCGGCTACCTCTTCAGCATTCTTGGGGAAAATGATGCAAGTAGGTTTCATGGCCGAACAAGAGGTAGACCAATAATCGTCCTGTTCGGAGAGATATGATAGGTCAAGAGGGTTGGTGACATCAATGTTGGAGATATCCTTAAGGGTGGAGCAGGTATCAGCCAGAGCTAGTCCTGATAGGAGGACAGCTGAGGCGACGAGTTCCCAGACAGACACCATCTTGTCTTCCAAAGTAGACGGTAAGAAGTGCTTCCTTTCCTGCGACCTATGGGGTTGTCTTGCTAATACCAGAGGGGTGGCAGACTTCTTCCAGCAAGTCCTCAGACCCAAGGGTGCACTCCGCCCCTTAATATAGAGGTCATGTTCCGCAGTCAAAGCAAGGAATCAGTTAGTATGTATGGACATACCAACCTATGTAGGTCCTAGGCTACCCAAAGTACAGCTGATAATGGTTTCTGAAGAATCAAGTTTCAGCATGCCAAGTCACACATCTTCACCCCGGATTCTCATGTCCACTAGCAAGGATGAAAGAGCGCCGCTACGAGGTTTCTCGTGCTCTGAATAGGGCACTATTGTGTCGGTTAGACAGCATGCTCAATGTTGAACTTGTGCATCTCCGCGTTAGCTTATTCCCTCCAACACATCTATTCGACTGCATACTATAGATTCATGAGACCGAGGGTAGTATCGTTTTCTCAAATTCGAATTCGTCCAATAACAGGACTCTCCATGTCGTGATTACTGTAAACTGGTAGGTAGGCTTGAACATATTGTATTGTATGTGTGTACTTCGTACATACACACATACCTAGGTAGTCAATGATCGTCGGGCATCCGGAAGCATGGACCGTTAGATTATAAAATGCAACGTCTTTCCACCTGGTTCCTGGTGTTTGACCACCGCGCGTCTGACCCAAGAACACCGACCCGAGAAAACTGAGTCTGGCTGAACCAGAGGACAGTTAGAAAGGGTTAGGGCGATGGATTTGCGAGCAGCGCTAAACATGGGATGAAATCTGACATGCCGCATGCGTCTATGCTAGCCGCCATCCCGGTACGGGTCCAACGAGCACATCGGTCATGGAAATTTACAGATTTGCGTTAGGTATTAGCTGCCCTGCCAAGATCAAGGCTTGCAGCCTGTTGCAGGAGCTAACCTTTCAGCCCGTGATGGACGCGACTGGGGGGGGAGGGGGGAGGGTAGAACTTGGGACGATACATAGTACTATTGACCATGTGCATTATGGTCCAGAGTGCGGCGTGGCATCTCCGCGTACCTAAAGAAATTTAGTACCCGAGACAGCTGCAGATGCCAAGACTACATGACCGTCATTCCGCGAGCTCGAGTATAAATTTCGGTCTTCGACCCGAGAGCAGCTAGCTGTATGTAATGTAAGTACTGTATTTATGTACATACATTAGTAGTTAGTAGCTCGACCCAAAGTAGGGAGGCCAGGAAGTGCTTTCACTGCGTTCAAGTGACGCACGATTGTGGCGTAAATACAGCGTTACATTGCAGCCTCGCTTAAGCTGAGCCATCAACAGCTCTACTACAGGTCGCTAGGATGTTCATTGTCATTTGTGGGTCAAAAGACGCCAGGCATACACCTCTATAAGGTATAGTCGGCAGCTGTTCGCCACTTAAATCACATTGTTAAATCATCTCTGCGTTTTCTATAGGTGAGCATCAAATGCTTTGCCAGCTGTCTCGTGATATACTAACGCAACTTGGTATAAATTAGTGCCTGGCGCCATTAAACCCATAAATGACAATGAATATCCTAGCGACCTGTACTAATGTAGCAGCAAGCGTACCGGTATACGCAGAGCCGCTCATCTGGGTTGCATCTTTGCAGGAATGCGGGATCAGGACAGGCACCAAGACACTATCGTATTTTTTTTTCCTTTTTCCCTTTCTACATTCGGGTATACTACCGTTCCCTTTGGCTTTGAGCCGTAGTTTGTTCTCCTCCAGGTGGGTCGTCAGCGAGGGGTACGGTTCACGAAGTAGAAGCTATGATAATATGATTTGCCAATGTTTCGGAGAAGGTTACCTCAGGTATTCCCTATCATTTCCAAAATGACCAGTATTCATCCTACGACATTCAGATCTGATGACGCTTGAATTTAGGCAATATCCAAGGTACATGCACAGGTTCCTCTCTCACCTATAGATGCTCCATCCCCCTTGTTCAGTCACCTCGCGATGCTTCCCTACCACACTCCGAACCATATCTCCGTTGAGTGATTTCGATCCTGAGAAATTACTCCAAGCTATCAGAAGCACCATGACATCATTGTCAGCATCTTTTTGGGTGTTGCTTGACCTTGGCCTCTTGGAGTTGGAGTAGCAGACATGCTGCAGTAGTGGAGTTTACTGCTAATAGTATGTGTTGCCTTGCATATCTCAGAGAGAGAAAGGTTTCGACCATTGCCAAGTTGCTTAGGTACCTTCGATGACGAGCTAACATGAGTGTCTCGCTTACCTTACTGATATCTCAAAAGCGTCCCGACATAATAGCCTGGCGTTAGGTAGGGTAAGCTTCGCCAGCCGGCAGGACTCGTAAAGAGACCCTCAATCAGTCCCAGGGCGAAGACGAAACAGGTCAAGGCAATAGTCATGAGGCAACTTATCGAGAGCATCCGAGCAATGTCACATTATCCAAGGACGGCACGATTGGTGATGGCATTCCAATCGTTATAGTAGCCGAGACCTATGCAAGCATGTACTTTTCGAGTATCTGTAACCCTGTCGTTGGTTTTCAAGTGGTCCCGGATGTTGAATACCGAATGAAAAATATTGGCAAGGCTTTCGGGAGTTATACACATCAGGTAGTTGGTTAGGTGGCAGGGCGCTGTCTGCATTTGTAACTATCGGAATGTGATTCGATCCTACAGCATCAGATATAGCTTGGAGTTTTGGGGAATTGTTAGCTTCTTATTTAGGGACATAATACTCGTAACTCTTCAAGACATTGCGAATCTTCAGCTCTTACATTTCTTTATTACGGAACCTTATAATGAATGTGGCTTCACGGGACCGGGGGGGGTTTTTTTTTTTTGGAAATATTTCGCTTCGATTTACTCATGGTACTGAAGATATGGAGGAGCTCAGTAGAGTATTAAGGATTTCACTATCCCTGCGAGTTGTTTGTTGTGAGCGGCTTATGACTTGGGTATCGTGGTAAGCAAGGCAGGAGTGATATAAATATTCGAGAGAGAAAAAACTCCAGCTCTAGAGTCTACCAAATAAAATATATTTGATATCATAGGAACGATGACATGACACTACACTATTAGGTAGTTCAAGCTGCTTTCCGGATTAGGCAGGTCTGTGACGTCCACGGTTCATTCATCAAGTAATACTTCGGCAAACGCCTGCCTGCCAACCTCACGTGAAATGGCGTGCTACATTATATCAATTTATATGTAGATTTCTTTCCCAACCCGCTCAGCTCAGCTAATGCCTCAATGAAGTCACCTAGGTATGTTGCTACTTGTCGTTGGTCAATGTCAGGGACAATGCGAGCACTAGCGTACCAGCTGCTTGGTAGCACACAGTTACCATAGTCCGCAGTTTACGTAAAACTGTTTGGCTACGCAAAGCTACTCACCTAGGTAGAGGTGTATATCGGGGGCAGCATTTCGCCCTTCTTGATATTTGACATTTATAGCCGTCTTCGCTGCTATCAACTATCCTTCATCCTGTGACTTGACTTAGCTCACGGGCACTCTCACACTCGGCAGTCAGGGGATGAGGTAACCCGAGTTCACGATAGAAATTTACACATTACCAAGCTTCGAGATGGAACTTGATACCGAAAAGAATGCCCCGATATCCGCCTCTGGCGGAGCCAGTCACGAGGTGGTCGCGGAAGATAAGCTGAGGCGCTCACTGTCTCCGCGCCAGGTGCAGATGATAGCCATCGGAGGCACCATCGGGACTGGCCTATTTCTAGGAACCGGTAAAGCCTTAGCGACTGGAGGTCCAGCCTCCTTGCTTCTCTGTTACGCCATAGTAGGAGCAATCGTGTTCGTGACTATGCTGTCCTTGGGTGAGATGGCGGCATTCGTCCCAGGTGAGAGACCAGATCCGTCCCAGCCCGATCGTAAGAACCCCTTACTAACTTAGGTACCTACCAAACAAAGTTGCTGGATCATTTTGCACCTTCTCGTCGCGCTACGTCGACGACGCTTGGGGCTTCGCGTTGACGTGGAACTACTGGTTCAACGATGCCGTATCGACTGCTGCCGACCTAGTTGCTCTACAGCTCATTCTACAATACTGGACTGATACCTTCCCGTGGTATGCCCTCGGACTTATCGTGTGGTTCTGTCTCGTCCTGATCAACATCGTCAATGTGCGGGCCTACGGCGAAGTTGAGTACTGGTTGAGTCTGCTCAAGGTGGTCACTATTGTGATTTTCATCATTCTGAGCATTGCGGTCAACGCCGGCGGAAACACATCGCACGACTATATTGGCGCACGAAACTGGTATATCCCCGGAGCCCCTTTCGTGGGCGGCATTGGTGGATTTGCCAGCGTCTTCGTAACGGCCTCCTTTGCATATGGTGGCACCGAATCGATCGCAATCACAGCAGGCGAAACCAGGGATCCAGCTCGTCAACTACCACGAGTCGTCAAGAATGTGTTTTGGCGAATCCTGTTCTTTTACATCCTCGGGTCGCTGATGATCGGCCTCAATGTGCCTTATAACTACCCGAGCCTGAACTCCAAGGATACGCGCACCTCTCCTTTCACAATCGCCTTCCAGCTGGCCGGGTCCAAGGTGGCGGGGTCCTTCGTGAACGCCGTCATTTTGACGAGCATCGTTTCTGCGGGAAATCATGCTCTATTCGCCGGCTCTCGTCTGCTTTATACGCTGTCGGTCAATGGACACGCACCTCAGGTATTCGGGCGTCTCACTCGCTTCCAGGTGCCTTGGGTTTCTGTCCTTTTCACCTCACTGGTATCCGGTCTCCTGTTTGGCGCTTCTTTCATCAGGGCCAGTCAGCTATGGACATGGCTTCAAAACATTGTTGGCGTTTCCAACCAACTCTCCTGGATCAGCATTGGCATCGCGTCTCTGCGCTTTCGTGCCGGTCTGAAAGCCCAGGGCAAGGAGCATCTTCTACCTTTCAAGAACTGGACCTATCCGGCGGGGCCTATCATCGCCGTCGTTCTCAACATCTTCATCGTCCTCGTTCAGGGATGGAGTTGTTTCAGCCCCAAGTTCAGCGCCGTGGACTTCGTCAGTTACTATATCGAGTTGCCAGTGTTTGGGCTGATGTTCGTCATATGGAAGTTGGTCAAGGGAACCAAATTCAAGAGAGCGAGTGAGATGGACCTGGTTACGGATGTATATACGAAGGATGACATAGAACCAGAAAACGAGCGGTGGACCTCGAAGTTGAAAAGAGTTGGAGGTTGGCTTTGCTTTTAAGTTGTACTACCTAGAATCACTCTTGACACGAATATACGACACGACCATAGGAGACACCCTCTGTATTTGCCTACCTCCGTATATAATGATTCTCACTTCCTCTACTTACCTCTATTCGATGCATGGGATGGCGCACCTTGAAGGGGTGGTAGTACCTGGGGATCTTCGCATTGAACATACCATTTGTTAATTATACTTATCTCGTGCCTAAATACCTGTTTGATAGGTTTGTAGACTCAACTGCGTATAAGTACTCCTTCATAGGTGGAGCCACGAAGCCAAAGCCGAAGCCCAGGCCGAGGCCGAAGCCGGCCGCCCGCGGAGAAAATCAAAATCGCCACAAACAAATCCGAGGCGAATACCATTTCTTTCCTCAACACAATACATTTTGTGATCGGGATGCACTATGTCTCATGGATCCATAAACTCTCGGGAAGACCTTGCGAAGAGCTCTAATGCTATTGTTCAGTCGTCGCAAGTTGGTGACGATGGCTTCCAAAGTGAAAGTGCGACACCGACTGTTAGGCAGCAAGCAGAAGAGGACAAACGCCATACGATATGGCAGAAACTGAAGGGGTTCTATGAAAGGAACTTTGGCCTCCTCCTCGTGTTTCTGGCACAGGTTTTCGGATCTCTGGTTCGTAAAACAGCTTGACCGAGCCCAACACCCACCAGGTATTGATATTTCTCCCAGATGACCATGACCACCCGGCTGCTCGAGACCAGCTTCGAGACCAAGTTTCACGCTTTGCAAATCATCTTCGTGCGCATGTTAGCCACTGGAGTGCTGGGTTCCTTGTATATGTGGCACAAGAACGTTCCCGACTTCCTGTTTGGGCGCCGCGACGTTAGAGGACTCCTAGTTGTGCGAGGATTGGCTGGCTTCATGGGTCTTTTCTGCTCATATTGTAAGTTTAATTCACCTGTTTGAACCTGCAGTGGTTCATCGAGACCTCACTTCCCCTGAGAATATTGAGCTTATCTTCTCTACAAGACTCGCTCTCATACCTGAACATCTCTGATGCTACCGTAATTTCTTTCCTGGTCCCGACCATGACGGCCCTGCTATGTTTCGTAGCCTTAAGAGTAAGTCTTCTGAGTAATAGACATCTTCGTATTTTCATCTGACACGCGACTCTTGTTTTAGGAACCGTTCACGGTAAGAGAAGCCATAGCTGGACTGGTCGCCTTTGCCGGTGTGCTCTTCATAGCCCGGCCAACCTTTCTCTTTTCCCAACACGGAGAGCAGAAACCAGGGGAGGATATCACGAGGATATTCGTGACGGATAAATCCCAAGGCATAGTACCTGCGGTGCCCGCAACACCAGCTGAACGTGCAGGTGCCGTTCTCCTAGCCGTAGTCGGTACCCTTGGTGCAGCCGCTGCATACTCTACCATCAGAGTTATTGGGAAACGTGCACACTCACTCGTGAGTGTCAACTACTTCGCTGTTCTCGCTACCGTCGGCTCGTTCTTCATCATCCTCGTCCACCCGGACCTACAATTTGAGACCCCTCAGAATGCTACGCAATGGTATGAGACGACCTCCCTTCGTATATTCTCGATCAAAATCTAACAATGGTCGCAGGACTTTGCTAGTGGCAATTGGCATTGCAGGCTTTCTCCTGCAATTCCTCCTGACCGAGGGGTTGCAGAGAGAAAAGGCAGGGAGGGCGACCAATCTCATTGTGAGTCATTCTCAAATGTACCTGTCATGCGACATTATGCCACCCTTTCTTGACTAATGTACGGGTCTAGTACACTCAAATGGTCTTCGCGCTCGTACTCGAGCGGGTAGTCTGGGGTACGACGCCGCCAATCGAAAGCCTTTTCGGGAGTGCCTTGATTATCAGTTCGGCCATCTGGGTTAGCTTACAGAGAAATAAGCCAGCGACGAAGCATATTGCTGCCGTTTCAGACGAGGAGCAAAGCCTGCTGGGGGACAGCACTCCTACGGAGGATCGCGAAGACAGGTAGTCTTACATACCTAGTCTTCGTTCAAGGCACTCTTCATTAGGTCCTCGCCTACCATCTACCGGGGTATTATTCCAAGAATGCTAGTCCTTCGAGGCCTTTTAGGTGTCGCAGTCAAGTTGAAAGTCCGAATAGCCTCTATCAAGTTGACATCACACAGCCTTTGGACCACGTCACCTATCGCCTCATGAACGTTGAGCCGTCATAGCTAGACACCGGTGGAAATATGTACATTGTGATATCCAGCGAGCGAATGCCCTTTGTTTGGTATCGTAATCTGCATGCATTTCGCCCAAAATGTCATATACCGATCAGGTTGATCTAATAATGACTATTTCTGCCCAAGTTTTCAGCTGGCATTTCGTGGACGACGTGGTTCGCCTCCATTTCCACCGCCCTGTCCGAGATCTCTGCTGGTAGTTGCCATACGGTTTCGTTTAATGGTAGTTCCGACACTGTTTGTGGTTCGGCTTGTTGTGGCCAATATTCGCCCGGTGATTTGGTGTCCCTGACGTTCGCCCCGTGATAAGCAGCTGGTTTGTCCTTGATTAAGGATATGCCGCATAGCGAGACGCCTTTGCCATAGTTTTGGTACCTCCGTACGGTGAAGCCGATGAAGGTAAGCAACATAAGTCCGGCTACTCCACCCACAGCTGCACCGGCAATTGTACCTCCCACAGAACCACCTCCCGTCGACGAGTCGCTTGACTTCGTCTTACCGTCTGGTCCTGGAAGCGGTGTCCAAGACCCATCCCAAGAATTCGCCCAGTTGTTATTGCTGGTCTCGAGGGTACGGCTGTCTTCGTCCATAACTATGACGCTCTCGCCGTTTATATTCGGACCAGGAGCTTGCGACAAGAAGTAGACTGCGGTTTTCAAGTTCGCACCGAAGAAAGCATCCTGTAAGAACGCACGCCCCAGCGCGTAGTTCCCATTCGACACCGCATTGCATGGGAAGTAGGGTGTTGGCTTGTCAACAAGCGGCTGATCGAGCGTCAGGTTGAGGTGCGTGAAAGGCACCGAGATGTTTACTTTCCTCGAATTATTGTCCGGGTCCACGAATGAAAAAGAAAGCACAGACGGAGATTGTACTATGCGGGAGTAGTCTGGAGAGGCCGTGTTCCATAGGTACAACCCTAAGCCACTATTGTATGTCACCGGAATCTCGGCGGCTATCGCATCGCATGTGCTCTTGGGGAGGTTAAGATACGGAAGACACGGGTCAATGGCAAGATTGAGGTGGTTGCCCATAGAAGAGTTTCCGGACGCCAACAAACCTCCCTTGGAATTCCAGGGGAAAGGCGAACCTCCTTTGACAACGTCGATCGAAATGTCCACGAGCGGAGCTCCCGAAAAGACATAATACGGGTTGGGTAAGGGGATGGCCAGCATATCGTTCACGGCCCTATTTCGATCGTATCCTCCGAACCAGAGCGACCCAGGGACCTTTTTAGCACCGGCCGATCCCATATGCATTCCAAATGTCTGTGAATCAATAGAGTTCTTTTCAAACAAAGTGCCAGCGAGCAAGCTCATATTGACGGCACCTGCATTTGTCCCCGAAGTTACTTGGAATGACTGGTTGACGACTACAAGCCGAGAATTAGCGGTTATGGTCTCCCTCACGTCATGGTAGCTCGTCTGAGGGGCTTTATTAAGAACAAGGAAGTAAGGAATATGGAATGGCGATCATGCACTTACCAGCAGGTGCTGACCCAAAACTAAGGCATCCTGCGAATAAGGGGTACTTGTTGCCGTTGGGGTATTGGAGCTGAGTGTTACTCATGATGATCATATCGAAGCCTTCGACTTTATCGCCAGCCCACTCGCTCGTGTCGGTCCCCAGGAATAGCGTATCGGTCCGTCGCGCCCCACCGGTGCCGTCGGCGACCATGTTGGACGAAAAGAAGGACGCAGCTTGGAAGTCGATTTGTGGTTGGTCACCAGTGCCTGCTGTCTCGTTGTAGATGGCACCAGCCTGTTGCGCATAACACGGCCGGCCTTCGGAAGATGTATTTCTACAATACCCTTCACCAGGAAAAAAGGACTCCCACATCTTGCCTGGGTATACTGTGACATCCTGACCGTTTCCTAGCGTCACCGCCATCGCGTTCCACGGCCCGTCGGGCCCTAGTGTCTTTTCCGACCATCTTGCTCCCCTAGGCGCGCCATCTGCTGACCGAATCAAGACTGAGGTGGCCAAACTGGCAATCGTCGTTGTAAGGGATTTCATTGAAGTCTGCCGTCACTCGATATTTTCAAGGCCGAAGCTCGACCACACTAGAAAGAGATCTGTATGAAAAACTCGAGTGATAGCACGTAAACCAGGATCGGATGAAGAGCAACGATCGACAATAGGAAAAAAAAAGGGGGAGACGACTGGGGTATATCTTGAGTTCAGTACTTGGGTTGCAAGGCAAGAATTCGTAACTTACTGCCTCTACGAGGCTCGACCGAAGGCAACAGGAATGGCATCAGCCAGATAGTTGAAGAGAGAATAGAATTTAGGAACGACGAAGGCGCCAGTAGAATACATATTGTTTCTGCTTCACCAAAGACCACCTCGATCCCCACCAGCCACCTGTCAGCATGGTCTCTGGAGTCGGTCATCGCATACGTATTTGGCTTGAGTCGTGGCTCGTAGCCCTGGGTCAGTCGGCCTGTTCAACAATCGTACCTATCTCATCCAGAAGTTGACATGGGTTGACGCTGCCGGGGTTGGGATTCTGTAACTGGCACGGCAGCATTAGCGCGCTCACTACCCATCACTGAACCAATGAAGATCACTCGATGCATTCTTCACGGCGAAATCCTACAGATTTACAACCGCAAGATACATATGCTTATATCAGTCAAAGTTATTTTAAGTCGAGATTCTCAAAATAAACTTCCCAGCTTCACCGGGCTGTGCCCTTCGCCGGCTAACTATTGTAGCTGGGGGGATGCTTGGAACGGAATCGTAAAATCCGCACGAACTTCGTCGATGGCTGGTTAGCTCGTACCTACGAAAGTAGACGCGGCCTACCATTCGTTGATGCTGCACGAGCCACCAGCCACGGCTGTCACTTAATGACCAGGAGATTACCTATACCTAGCGACATGGAAGACTAAACGGAAATCTCTCTCCTATTAGTAATAGGATTAATAGGCCATTGTCGCAGGCCTTAGCTGCGAAGGGAGAGGCGACATTCTCGATCGCCTTCTCAGCCACAAGACCAGGCCGCATCTGATAAGTAATGGCTTATGGTCCAGAGTGTATCGGACCGTGGAATATATCATCCAACGGAGGATGTGTACTTTGTAGGTAGTTTCAGAATCATCGCTGAACTTCATGTCTTTTTTAGCCATTAACGACCACACATTTGTATGCTGGTCTTCCATTAAACACCTACAATACTACCTATCTATCCTTAGGCATGATGCGACCAATGGGCGTCAGACAGTGCCAGCATATTCCCAGGTTGGCAGGCGTCAAGTACTAGGGGATTGGACAGCTGCAGCCAACCGCGGCGCGGCCCGCCGGCACATATGCGTTATGCGTTAGGTATCTCTACATGTACCTTAGGTACCTATGGCGTAACGTAAACCTTCAACGACCGATGCGAATCGACGTCACCCGGTGGACTCGATGAGGAACTCGACGAGGAAAGCATTGATGCCCAATTGAGATTATAGAAAACGGACAATGGAAAGCGCTTCTCCTCGTGACTGAACGAAGCTTTTCACAACTCATTTCAAAATGGTTGCGGCAGAGTCGTCCTACTCAACGCCCAAGTGGTGGAAAGAGGCCGGTACGTCAAATCAATCCCGGGCGACCGTAACTATTTTCTCGGCGTCTGAATGAGATCCTACCTATCGTGCAACTAAAGGCTGATTAAGGCGGGCATCAGTGGTATACCAGATCTATCCCGCAAGCTTCCAATGCCAGGTAGGTAAATGAGGGGGAAAAGACTTGAAAAGTTGTTAAGCTTGCTCGTGATACTGACTTTTCTCATTCCGAGGATAAAAGCCTGGCATTACTTCGGGATGGGGAACTATCCAGGGCATCACGTCACGGCTCGACTACCTCAAGTCGTTAGGCGTCGACGTCGTGTGGTCGTCCCCGATCTTAAAGTCGCCACAGGCCGACATGGGCTACGATATCGCCGACTATAAGCAGATCGACCCGCGTTACGGTAGTCTTGAGGATGTCGACGAGCTGATTGCTGAGCTCAAGAAGCGTGACATGAAACTCATGATGGATCTGGTAGTGAACCATACCAGCAACAAGCACCCGTGGTTTGTTGAGAGCAGCGCGAGTATCGACAGCCCGAAGCGGGGCTGGTACATCTGGAAGAAGCCGAAGAGCGTCAGTCCCGCTGGAGTACCGGAACCACCTAATAATTGGGCGCAGATCTTAGGAGAGGCTAACTCGGCTTGGACGTACGATGGGAAAACAGGCGAATATTATCTCAGTCTTTTCACACCGGAGCAACCCGATCTGAACTGGGAGAATCCCAACGTCCGGACTGCTGTCTGGGATGTCATGCATTTTTGGAGTGCGTGCCTTATTTCTACTATTGGCTTGTTGCCATCCTAAAAGATTGCTGCCTGTCCCGGCTTGCACAGGAATCACGCGATCAGTGAAGCTCGCGGAATGCTTAATGGCTGACATCTTTAATTAATCGTAGTGGCCCGAGGCGCATGTGGTTTTCGAATGGACGTCATCAATCTGATCTCCAAGGCGCCTGGTTATCCAGATGCTGATGTAGTGCTTGATCCTGGCCACAGATACCAGCCAGGATTCAAAAACTTTGTCAATGGACCAAAGCTACACGACTATCTAAGGGAGATGTACCGAGAGGTGCTGAGCAAGTATGATACGATGACGGTGGGCGAGATGCCTGGGGTCAGCGATGAAATGGAGATTTTACGGAGCGTCGGTGCCAATTCAGAAGAGTTGGGGATGATCTTCATATTCGACTTGGTTGACATTGATAAGCCGGACGTCAGAATGGCACTCAAACCGTGGGATGTCAAGAACATGAAGTCGATCATTACAAAGTGGCAGCGAGTCATGATTGAGAACGATGGCTGGAACTCAGTATTCATCGAAAACCATGACAACCCGAGATCTGTCTCCCGATACACGGATGATAGCGACAAATGGCGGGCAAAGTGTGCCAAGCTTCTCGCACTCATGCAGACCACACTTGGAGGTACGCTTTTCGTCTACCAAGGCGAAGAGATTGGCATCCGCAACGCCCCCACCACTTGGGATATCACCGAGTTCAAAGACATTGAGACCATTAATTACTGGAAGAAATGTGAGCAGCTATACGCGAACGATGAAGAGAGACTCGCCTATGGACGGAAGATCATCGACATGAAAGCGCGTGACCACGCACGAACCCCAATGCAGTGGAATTCGGGGGAGAACGCCGGTTTCTGTGACCCAGGCACGAAGCCTTGGATGCGAATCATGGATGACTATCAGACTATCAATGTCGAAGCCCAGGTAAAGGCAGACGATCCCAACGACCATTCAGTCTGGAAATTCTGGCACGAAGCTCTCAAGCGTAGAAAGGAGCATGCCGATGTCTTCGTGTACGGAGATTTTCAAGAGTTGACTCCTGAGCACCAAGATATTTACGCCTACGCTCGTACGAGCACCCAGGGCGATCGCTGGCTCGTTGTTCTCAACTTCTCTGGGAAGGACCTAGAGTGGGCGGTGCCTCAGGGGTTCGAGGTCCAGTCCTGGGCCTGCAGCAACTATGTGAAAGGTTCTGTAGACAAGCCGAAGCAGTCGAAGGTGTCCCTATTGCCGTGGGAGGGCATATTGGGTATATGCAGATAGTCTTAACCTTTTGAGCTACCTCTTATGGGCAGTTATACTTGTAGTTGGTTACCTAGGAACCAACAAGACTGGAGCTACATTATGAGGCTTCATCTACTTAAGTCTTTAAAAAGAGAGAGATTATGCCGAGTACTTAGTTGTCCAAGCCGCTCTTGACAGGATCCCAGCACACAGGCGCGTACTCATCAAACTCTAGCTTGTCCATGTCTTCTTTCGATATGTCAAAGTCGTAGATCGCAGAGTTCTCTTTAATCCTGGAAGGTGTAACGCTCTTGGGGAGCGGGACGTAGCCCTTCTGCACGCTCCATCGGAGCAAAACCTGAGCTTCTGTCTTGCCGTATTTCTCGGCGAGACTGACTAGAGTCTTGTCTCCAAACCGCTTGCCTCGCACGACGGGAGAGTATGCCTCGACGGCAATGTTACGCTTAGTCAACCATTCGACAATGTCGTGGCGAGGGCACCACGGGTGAATCTCATATTGGCCGACAGAGATAACCCCACCCTTGCCTTTGCCGCCTCGCTCGGCCTCGAGCTCCGTAATATACTTTTCTAGCTCGTCCAGATGATGGACGCCGTAGTTGCTGATGCCGATAGATCGGACTACGACTTGTCAGTGACTGTCAAGGTATACATCTCCAGAAGTGGTTTCGAGTCATGGGACTCCATGCATGATGCAGTGCATGAAAAGGGGACAGATTGTCAGGACTGAAAACACATACCCTTGCCCTCCTCGACAGCTTCAACAAGCGCCTTCCAAGCTCCTTTTCGAGCGTCCGCACCACCATAAGGCGAGTGAATGAGGATGAGATCGATGTAATCGAGGCCAGCTGTTTCCAAGCTCAACTTGATCTGCGCCTTCGCCTCGCGATAGCCCATGCCGGAACGGGGAATCTTGGAGGTGAAATAGATCTCAGATCGCGGCAACTTGCTGGATCGGATGGCGTCGCCACATCCAGACTCATTGCGGTAGGCAGCGGCCGAATCGATGTGACGATATCCAGCTTTAAAAGCTTCCAAACACGCTTTTTCAGTCTCCGCTGGTGGGCTGGAAATGATAGGTTAGATTGCAATGAGTCGTTCCATCTCCAACAGGATTACGCTCTACGTACGTCTGGTACACCTAAAGAGTGTGAACTCGTGATGATACTAGGGTGTAGGGTGATATGCTTACTCCAAAGCCCAAGAGAGGGATCTTATAGCCACTGTTCATTGTGAAAGTGGAGTTGATGCTGTAGGTTGCCATGGCTCTGTCATGTAGAATAAACATTAGTTTGGGGTGATCAGCAAAGCATCGCAGTACAATCAGGTGTTTGGCCTGTCAAAGTCAGATATGATTTGGGGCGCATACTCGACCTTTTGCTACGAAAGACGTTACCTACGACTTGAGGTGGGTATGGGTTTATTAATGAAGTATCAGGGGAATGCTGTCCTCTCTGACTGTGAAATAGGGAAGGGTTTGGATCCTCAGAAACAGGTTGATGGGAGATGGACACTCTATAGGTACTATATATATGCCATCTGAGAGCTAGGTACATACATATATACCCATCCTTCACCAGGACGGTCTCTAATAGTAATCGGCGTTTATCATACTATCTCCGGATCGGACAGTTGACAAAGCATGCAAAGCTAGGCAAAAGCCGATGAGAGACCCGACAAGTTGATATACAGTACCTATTACATTGGTAGCTACTATGTACCTAGGACCCAGGTATGTGATGTGCATGGACGGCGCATACAACTTGACGCTACTATCTCACTTTGTGGTGATGTGGGTGATGTCATTGGAGAGTTCTATGCTCCATTGAGAAGTCAGTTCCGACTTTTAATGCTGTACATACAGCATGTACCTATGTAGGTACTTGGATGCATGATGCACTGACCCGAAAGTCTACTTCTTAGAATGGCGGGGTACTTCTTAGAGGGGCAGTTTCTAAGGTACTCAGGTACCTCTACGTGAATCATCCCACTTGATCTTACCTACCTACATGTATACCGTTGACAGAAATTCATCGGAACATATTCACCTATCTCCCTGCGTTAGATTGTAGAACCAGCATCACCTGAAGCTCATGTTCTACTCATTCTAAACATTCCAAAATTATACAGAACCGGTCGCACTGCGCGTTATCTGCTGACCATGCTCCTTGTTGGATCCAAGAAGTCGCAGCGCCTGGAGGAGTTAGGCGAAGAGGGCGTCACTCTACTTCCTATCGATCCAGAAGACATGGTAAGTCTATTTTCACCTGGTCGCAGTGACTGAGCACAATCATCGCATACCAAGCTACGAATCCGTCTAATTTGTCAAGTGGCACGCCAATAATCTCATAGGCCCTAAAGACGTCGTCAAAGCGCACGCGAGACGAAAGGTGACAACAGAGACCAAGACCGGCAGCACCATGTCAGAAAGGGTAACTACAGAACTTACGATACGTGTTACCTCGACCTTCTTCGATCCGGGCTCGTCCAAATTACACGTCTCAGGCACCGTTGCCGTCGAAAACAACTTTGTCAGCCTTGGAAAATACCACACTCTTGACCTCGAGCTCCAACGACCCTTCACCTTATGGAAGGAATATGGCTGGGACTCGGTGGCTAGGGAAACACTCTCGGATGCTTTGAAGCAGGATAAGGACGGCGCCGTGGCTGCCGTCGTCATGCAGGAGGGATTCGCGAACATCTGCCTAATTTCCGAGTACCGAACCATACTGAAGCAAAGGGTGGAGAGTACGATACCGAAGAAGCGATCAAGTAGTTCCGAACAAGATTCCGGAATGAAGCGATTCTTCGACAAGACCTTGAGCACGTTAGTTCGCAACATAGACTTCTCGATACCTCGACCGTTACTACTGGCCAGCCCAGGATTCGTTGCCGCAGATTTCAAAAAGTACATGTCTGAAGAGGGCGTTCGAAAAGGCGACAAGACCATCATGGCAATGGCCAAGGAGGCGAAAGTGGTACATTCAAGCTCCGGGCACCTGCACAGTCTCAATGAGATCCTCAAGAGTCCCGAGGTCATGGCGACTATGAAGCATATGAAGTTCTCTAAAGAGACGAGGCTGATGGATGATTTCTTCACCCGATTACGGAAAGACGACGGTCGCGCCTGGTATGGCACGGCGCCAGTCGAGAAGGCAATCCAAGAAGGCGCAGTTGGTGTTGGAGGGGGCATCTTATTGGTCAACAATTCACTTTTCCGAAGTTTCGACATCCTGACGAGAAAAAGGTTCGTGGCCATGGTCGATAAGGTCAAGGAAGACGGAGGAGAAGCGAGGATACTCAGCAGTGACCATGAGAGCGGACAGAGATTGGATGCTCTGGGTGGTATAGCTGCCATTCTTACGTACCCTATTTTCGACCTGGACGAGGATGAGGACGAGGATGAGGCCGGCGCAGATGGCCAATCCGAGACTGGGGATAATGCGGCAATATGAATTAAATTCGAGACGGCCCGTCTAACAGGTATTGCCTAGCCTTATACAGTGGAGACCTACCGGCTTCCAACGTTCTTCATCCTCGATTCCAGGTTCAGAATTCAGAACAAGGAAATGCCCGGGCTCTCTCCGAAGAAGCGGAGAGATGCTGGTCCATTGCTATCAAATCGGCGCTTTGCTACTCAGCTACATATTGAAAGCATGCAAGCAGAAGATCAACAATGAAAAACCTCTCCCGACCAACAGCCATCAGTGCCGAGCCCCGAACTTTGGTGGGAACTGATATTATCTGCAATAACGTACCGAGATGACCTGCATATGCCATAGTACATAGGTACATACGAAGTACCTAGCCCGTAATTGAAGCGTATAAAACCCGGGTACCACGTCATCATACACCCGTTTCTTCGCCGGGCCTAGGCAGCCGTTTAGCAGTTTGTTCGTTAAACGTGCGATCCGTCTAAAGAAGAAGGTATTTTACTGTAAACACCGGAGACAATAGGCATGCGTCACCCCGTTTCATAACGTGAAATGACACACATGCCCACTCTCTCAATCCGAGTCGTGCCACCATCGCATCCTTTCTTCTCCTCCTACACATTCAGCCTTTACATGATATTACTTTCAAGCTACACTTCTCTATATCTATTTGCTGTTCACCTTCCTTACCTCATTGTAAATATAATCCCTTCCCATTGCTTAGTATTGTTTTTTCTTGAGCAGCCGGGATGGCCACTATTCTTATATGGCTGGAATTATATGTACCTGTTTCTTACACTTGATTGAGACATTTGAAGCTTTACCTCGTTAGGCTGGTCCTTTGAGCTCGGATGTGACGGGATCGCAAGAATACAAGACGAGGACTATGCGCTTTACCATTTCATTATAGAACGAGCATCAGCCAACCTCACGACTCTAAACTCGATATATCTCGCGATAGTGTAGCTACCTTGCGAGCGCGAAACCTACCGTAGTCCTTACTGTTTACTCATAGATGACCTTGGTCACGACCGGATAATGGGAGATGTCGACTTCTTCACCGGCCACCGAGGTTGCGCGTCCTCATCAAGATGATGCCAATGGGAACGGGAAGGCAGTCCCGAATGGAGCAGAGTCACTTCGCGATCTTGGACGGTCGCCAACTTCGTCCGACGATCCGAGTATGTTGTTTCGTGCTACTCACACCCCTTACCTTCTTCGTATTCTTTTTACTGGCGGTGAATGTCTAAGCCCACTTTCGCTAAAGTGCTCAATCTTTGTTTTAGGTGCCAGCACCCACCTTACAGGCCCTGGAAAGAAGGGTGGCGCAAGACTTACTCGGAGGGATACGACGGGAAAGGATGGAAAGGATAAGAAGGACTCGGATACCGGCACGCGGCCCAGCCCGCAAGTCCCATCTTCGCCCGCAATCGATCCGTTATCGCATGTATGTCTCGTCAGTCAGTTGCCCCGGCTTCGAAGCTAACCTGTCCACCAAACCCAGCATATATTCGTCAGGACCAACACCGACCGATCCATCGCTTCGAGGTTTCGAAACCCTGTGCGGCCGGACAGCCCGGCGAATGAGGGAGGCTTGCCTCGTCCTTCCTCCGATTTGTCTGCTAAACAAGCAACCCCTCAGCCTGATCTACCTAAAGACAGGAGGTATGTTTCTATGGTAGGTTCGTGGGTTACCGTTATAGGCTAACAACCGTCCTCGAATTAGAAAAGGGGGTTTCTTGAGTCGGTTAAGCATGATTGGTGGCAAGAAAAAAGAGGGTGGGATACAAGATGACGAATCCGAAATCAGCGAACTGAGAACCGAGGGTGCGAATGCAGTTGCCTTCTCTTCTACTATTGGTGCGGGTGGCTACATCCCTCACCATAAAGAGCCGCCACGCTATATCAGGGTCAGATCACAGAACAAGAAGATCAAGGAGTACAACCGTATGTTTCTTGCGCAGGAGCTGATTGGGACGCTGCCGATACCAAAAGATCAAAGGAAGGTCTCCGACGGAGCGTCCGCAAGCCATAGATCTATCAAGGACGAATCGGAATTGGGTGGCCCAATATGGGCTATCGAGTTCAGCAAAGACGGACGATACCTGGCCACCGGCGGTCGAGATCGAGTTGTGCGTATTTGGGCAATTCTCGCAACACCAGAAGATCGTAAGGCGGACGAAGAAAAGGACAATGCCACGAATGATGACGAGCAGCGGCTAAGTGCACCAGTCTTCCGCACCAAACCGGTCCGGGAATTCGTTGGTCACACAGGCGATATCCTCGATCTCAGTTGGAGCAAGAACAACTTTCTCCTTTCTTCGTCGATGGATAAGACCGTTCGTTTATGGCACATTAGTAGGCAGGAATGCTTGTGCACATTCAAGCACAAGGACTTTGTCACGTCTATTGCTTTTCATCCTCGTGATGACCGATTCTTCTTGGCAGGGTCGCTCGACTCTTACCTACGACTATGGAGTATTCCCGATAAGGCGGTCGCTTATTCGAGTCAGCTATCGGATTTTATTACAGCTGTTGGGTTCTCCCCTGACGGAAGAACTGCGATCGCTGGATGCTTGAATGGGTTTTGCATGTTTTACGAGACCGAGGGGCTCAAATATCACACACAAATCCACGTACGGTCGTCCCGGGGCAAGAATGCCAAAGGAAGTAAAATTACCGGCATTGAGACCATGAGGTTTCCTCCGGATTCCCCAGATGGACCGGTCAAGGTCCTCATTACATCAAACGATTCCCGCATCAGGATCTACAACATGGGGGACAAGAACCTAGAATTAAAGCTCAAGGGCCACGAAAATGCCTGCAGCCAAATCAGAGCTACTTTCAGTGACGATGGAAGCTACATTATATGCGGGAGTGAAGACAAGCGAGC
This sequence comes from Hypoxylon sp. NC1633, assembly GCA_022984935.1. Classification (NCBI taxonomy): domain Eukaryota; kingdom Fungi; phylum Ascomycota; class Sordariomycetes; order Xylariales; family Hypoxylaceae; genus Hypoxylon; species Hypoxylon sp. NC1633. The sequence continues at coordinate 321,537 of JAJLYQ010000032.1, read as the reverse complement.
ATTCATCTGGTCGACTAGTACGAGGCTTGCCGAGAACAAGGAGAAGCGGCCTTGCGAGTACTTCGAGGCACATTCTAATGTCGTAACGGGGGCTATCTTTGCTCCGACGGCAGCGCGGCAATTGTTGCAATCTTCCGGAGATCCCATATTTACACTCTGCAATCCTCCGCCTATAACGTTACTTAGCAAGGAGGAATCGGCGGCGAACCAGACAACAGAGCCCCAAGATACGCTATCGGAAAGCTCAGCCAGGGTTAAGAAGCCTGATGAGTCCCCCGGGTTTATCGCGCGCTCTACTCACTATGACGGCAACATCATTGTGACCGCCGATCATGCGGGATTGATTAAAGTCTTCCGCCAGGATTGCGCTTTCGCCAAGCGCCGCCACGACCATTGGGAGACTGGATCGACTTTCTCGAGAAAACTTGGAAGAGACAGTCTGTTAGGTCGAAGCGGTAGCATTGTTACGCGGATCAGTGCTAGCAGTCGGGATCCGCATTCTCGTCGAGGTTCGCTTACACAGCCGCCGCAGATATTCCAGGCCAACTCGGAAAGAATCAACACCTGGCGTCATGGCGTCGAAGGACACCCCGGCAGACCAGTCTCGATAGCCGTCTCGACACCTGCCCGCAGCGAACGGTCTTTGTCGCCCAGTAAGGCTGCTCGTACTCCGGTCAACCCTGCGTCGGAAGCAAGACGGCAGCCTTACGCAAGCGCATCAGTTAGTGGTCCAACGAGTCCTACTTTCAGCGTGCAGACAGGCAAGACCAACGAGCGTTCTGGTTTGCGAGAGGTCGCAGTGCCACCAACGGCAAGCTTCTCTTTTCGAACGCTTGATGAAGAAGAAGATGAACTACGTCTCGACCCCGCCGGGGCCAGCTACTCGTTTTGGAACCTAAATAAATGGCGAAATATTGGTCCACTACGAGGTAACGGAAATAGCAACACTGATTCAGGATCAGTATCTCCGCATCATCGCTCCGCAAGCACGGCGTTAGCCTCGGGCATAACTTCGCCCAACGATAATCGGCGGAAGAGCGTCGGTGCGACTGCAGAAGAACCTGAACGAGATGACCGGACAGAGAAGGGCGACCGCCGGAAGAGCGTCCCGGCAGGGGCTATACTATTTTCCGAACGTGATGACAATCATCTAATGCCCCCTCAACCTAGCATTATTCGATCCGAGTCCTATGCGAGTCGCTTGAGTTCGGAACTTACTACCAGCGACGATGGCGAGGACATGCAATGTCCCACATGTGGCAGTCGAGACTTTAGGGCGAAGAAAGTTGGCAGTAAACAAAGGTTGTTATGCGGGAAATGCGGTCGTTCGGTTAACACATGAATAATTCCATTGAGCCATTGAGATCTCCCGTATCGCCATCTTTCTATCTTGTCCAATCTGAAGGGTATGTGCGCCCCCTTTGGTCTATGGCCGGCGGTTGCAAAGGGAGGTGGGTTAGGTGCAGGTTTGGTTGGTATATACTGGGAGCCACGTCGGCAGTGGCAATTGCTGTGGCATATGGAGTTGAAGGGGGGTTTCTACGGTATTGGTCGGTTGGGCGGAGATACCACAATCTAGATCAACGCGGTTTTTTTGGTGTATATTCGCTTAGGGGGTTGGCTTCCTTCTGACGTGTATCAAAAGCAATATACCCAATCTCATATTTTGTTTCCTAGGTACCTAGGTTGTCTCTTTTCTTACCTTCCCTCGCAAGAGAGCTCCTCTCTACCTAGGTAGTATCCTCCCGAGTGACCCCAAACGAACACTTGACCGATTGTCAACTACACTAGGTAATATCTGCTTTCATCGAAGGGGGTGATACCTATAATTTTCCCACTATTGCAATAACGTTCTGGGCTGCTACCGCTGTGAGTAGAGCTGTAGGGCTTGCACTTAATCCCTTGGCATGTCGAGTGACTGATTAGGTGGCACCTATGTAGAGCGAACGGAGTGTTGAGCAGAAAATCATCGAACAAATGCACACCTCTATGCTTCCCTTTTCTTTGAAGCGAGTTGACGCTTCTGCTCGATGTATCTCTGTGTGCTTGGTTTTTGCCTCTGACAAAAACGGCCAAGCATACTGAGCTGTAGCTTCGTCGATCACTATATTCATACTCTTAAAGCTTCGTTGCAGGTTTGCCACCTAGCCTTGGGTCTTTGGGTATGGTCGGCACGGTGTCTCGTCATGAAAAGTGTCTGCAGGTAATATTCTGAGCATTAGGAGCGGGTTCTGTACTGTTGAGATATTTCAGGCCCTATGGAGGCAGGAAGACTACGAGTTTTACCATTTATATTGGTTAAAACATGAAGGCACAAGTAGAATGCAGAAAAACAAACCGTAGCTTATGATCACAAGTGAGCCTGCAACGCATGAGTGGTACTGGCACTCGAGTCGGGCATTCTCTAGAGAAGAAAAGAAAAGAAAACCTCGTTACGGCCAGCACCTTCGTAAATCGCACTTGGTATGCAAAGTAGAATGCCTGCAGAAGTATTTTATCTTCGCCAACGCCCATCTCCGAATATCCGCATGCGAAACCATAAGAGGTTCGACTTCATCTGCGTTATGGCCCCAGGTTTGCTGGGGAAACACGGAGAGGATAGTCTACTTCAAGCCCTTCTCTCTTATCACAAATGCCATAACAGCCTTGGATTATTGGTGGTTATGTAGGGAGCCGACGAGGCAGTTTCTCCTAGCTTTGCCATATAAAATTAGAATTCTGTGTCCTATTTCGCATGAATGCCGTAGACAACAGGTATGGGTCTGAAGACGCTGAACTCTTGGCCTGTAGCGACTAAAGTGCCTGGAATCTGAGGATGCCAATGCACCTCCTTTGCATGCTCGGATATGTGTTCGAAAAGAAGTTGAGGCGGCATGTCCTTTACACCTGCAGTGTCCTTGCTCTCTTCGTCATCCAACTCCACGGAGAGATCCCACAGAGTGACTTTATGGTCTCCAGAAGCAACGGCCACCATGCTGTCGTCGGTAGGGTGCCACTCTATGCTGGTGATCTGCTCCTTATGGTAGCTGAAACTGGCGATCGGGCTGGGTTTCTGCGCCCCTCCCTTCCACTGCCGCAAGTCCCATACCCCCCAAACTCCGTCATCGGCGCCGGTGGCAAGAAGATGTGTCGTCAGTCTCGACCAGGACATGACGTTCACATCGGTAGAGCTGACCTGAACCGTAATGGCCGGCTTTCGGCTCTTACTTCGGACGTCCCACACACGGACTGTGCCATCGCTAGATGCAGAAGCGAAAACGGAAGCCTCCTGGGGACTCCATTGAATTTCCTCCACGCTGTTGGTATGACCTCGAAATACCCTCGACTCTGTGGCCCAACTGCCACCATCAGTTCTTGTTGTCACGTATATCAGGCCATCATTGTCGCCGGTGAGAAGCTTGCCGCCTGGTACCAAGGGCGACCAGTCAATGGCATAGCCTTCCGACTTGTGAGATCGAATCGTAGATAGGGGTTTGTTCTGCTGTGGTGTGATGACTGTTCCAGGGCTGTCAAAAGACGCTAAGTGAGGTGTGATGTCGTGTATGAAGACTTCGGCTGACTCTGTCATGGTCGCGGTGAGTGTGGTAGGTGGCTTCGAAGGATCTTGAGAAGGGATCTGGTGGCTTCGGATTCGGTTTGTAGTAGATGTCAGGGGAATAGCCTTGGACTCCAGAATGGGGTCGGCGTCTTCGTCACCATTGTCATCTTCGGATTCGGAATCTTCATCGTCTTTTTGCATGCGACTCAGGCCACTGAACTTCATGACCATTATCTGATTCTCTTTCTCCCGCTTGCTGTCGGCCTGGGTACCGGCAACTGTATACATGGTCGCAGGGTACGCCTTTTCTCGATTGTCTCCCAGTCCGTCGCGAATAATATCGAAGGACAAGCAAGGCCACGGTGTGCTAAGATTGTGAAGCATCTCGTACGTTCCTAGGTCGGGTGCAAGATGTTGGCCGGCCTCGAGCTTATTGCGGCCAACAATGAATGTCCCATTGTCGACGTCCATAGCACCTGCAGCCCGTTCTTCTGCCTCGCGTTCGGCATCGGGTCTGCCGTCGACACCGGCTTCGAATATCTCATCTTCACTCTCGAACTCGTCCTCGAATTCATCCTCGAAATCACCCATCTCCTTGTCGTTGTCTATGTCCATTGGTTCAGGACGACCACCTCCTTTTAGGGGGATGATTTCATTCCCATTCTCCGCTGTGCGCTTTGACATGGTGCTTTCTTGTGAACAGTTTTTTATGCTTGAAATATTATTAAAAGAAGGGAACCGAGTAAAAGTGAGCCTCTTGGAGAGACGGCTAGCAACTGGCTTGCCCGGTGCGAACAGAATTTAGAATATATTTTTTTTTCATCTGCCCCTCCAAAACCTCCAGGACCTTGCCCCGCCCCGCCTTACCCCTCGATCCCTGGAGGATATGTGGCGCTAAGCGTCAAATTTCGGTACTAGTACGAAGTACTTCAATCGTACTAGGTACCTATGCAGATCACGCATAAAAGCCATAGTTTGGTACTTCGTATTTATGCATGTAAAGGCTACATACTAGTATGGATTATAACGCCTTATCTCACTCATCGTGCTCTTTTCTCAACATGCTAACTTGCTGCGCATGATACTATTGATGCTGTCCAGATGACGCTAGCCACAAACGCGTCTGATAGACATGATGACACTCACCCACTGGTCTCCTATATAACCGTCTCGTTTGGTTTTCTCGAAAGAACCATCTACCATAGTACCCGAACTCTCCTCTCGAAATTGGTCTGAAAACGTCTCCCCATCTCCAGAATCATGACTCGCATCTTTCAGTTCGGCTTAGCCATTGAGGCCTTCCTAAACATAATCGGGGCTACTCCATTCGTTCTATACCCCGAATGGTGTCTATCCTTCGCCGTTGCTGCCGACTCGAAATCTGGCGGGTCGCGCGTACCTTCGAGTTCTGCCTTACTTTGGCAGTTATACGGTGTTCTAGTTCTCGCGCTCACGGTCCCTACCGTCTTGTGCATCCCAAATTCGGAAGCTGTAGCAGAGAAACGACGGATTACTTTCCAGACTCTTATCGCTGGTGAAGTCTTCCTTGAGGGCGTATTATTGTCGCATATCTTTCAGCCAGCCGACAGCGGATTTACTTCAACTTCTCTCATACTCAGTGCTATCTTCCTGCTGCCAGCTCTATCTTGGCATACATTTGCCGTCTACGTCAAGCCTGACCTGATGAAGGCTGACGGGGGGCTTCCAACAAAATCCACTAAGAAGAACCTGTAGCTGATGCTGCTGCCATCGACGTAGCATGCTTTGATCTGCGGATGGCCCCCGGGTACTAGTCGAGAGCCCTCGTTGATCACTCAACAGAGATAATAATACCAATTCATCGTATCAAAAATCCAATGGTTCGGTTTTACCAAGTAGTTCTTATCGGTTTCATAACTTTTTATCAAATATCATCCGCCTCCCACTGGTCCGTGACGGCACCGTGGCTAGCATCACCAACCAGTCTCGCGTACTTAGCCAGGACGCCTCTCTTAACTTTCATAGGAGGAGCCTTCCAGGTCCTTCTCCTCTCTTTCAATTCCTCTTCGCTGACATTGGTGATATCGATTCGGTTCTTGATGGCATCAATGAGGATTATATCCCCATCCTTAACCAGTGCGATAGGCCCACCTCTAGCCGCCTCCGGTGTGACATGTCCGACGATGAAGCCGTGACTAGCACCACTGTATCTCCCGTCTGTGACGAGCGCGATGTTCTTCAACCCTGCACCCATGATAGCTGCCGACGCTCTCAGCTGTTCCGGCATTCCTGGTCCGCCTCGGGGCCCTTCATAGCGGACGATGAGGACCAAGTTCTCATCCCTCGGTATCTCGCCACGGGATAAGGCCTCGTCTAGCTCGTGTTCTTTATTGAACACGCGGGCCTTGCCCGTGAAACTCAACCCCTCCTTGCCGGTTATCTTAGCGACGGCGCCTTCAGGCGCAAAGTTCCCTCGAAGGATTCGAATGTGACCCGTTTCTTTGATGGGGTCCGAAAGAGGCCGAATGATTTTCTGGTCCGGTGGAAGACTTGGCCAATCGGCTACGTTTTCCGCGAGGGTGTGCCCTGTAACTGTTGGAATATTGCCGTTAATAAGACCGGCAGCGATCAGCATCTTCAACACCGATGGAGTGCCGCCAATCTTGTACAGGTCCTCCATCAAATATTTACCGCTGGGAGCTAGATCGGCCAAAAAGGGTGTCTTGTTGCTGACTCTGTCGACATCCTCCAGAGTTAGCGGTACCTCAGCCGTGTTAGCCATAGCCAGAAAATGTAGGACGCCATTAGTCGACCCGCCAAGTATCATAGTGATGACCAGCGCATTCTCAAAAGATTCTCTCGTCAGCAGGTCTCGCGGGCGGATATCCTTCTCCATCGTTACTTTGATGACCTGAGCCGCACGTTCGCATTCGCGGGCCTTCTCGGGCGATAGAGCTGGATAAGACGACGACCCAGGAAGACTGAGTCCCATAGCTTCTATAGCCGTCGCCATCGTATTGGCCGTGTACATACCACCACACGCACCCGCGCCGGGACAGGCATAACGTTCAATATCGGACAGCACGTCACTCGAGGTTCGCCCTTGAGTACCAGGATTTGTCTTGGCGTGGAGTCGGCCATACGCGAAAGCCCCTGACGCCTCGTAGCAGGTGCTTACGTTGACGTCGCGTTCCAGGAGGCTCGAGTACCCTTTTCGAATCGTTCCACCGTACTAGTTAAGGGGTCAATCAGTGTTTGTAAAATCATTCTGTGCTTATAATTTCAACATACGATCATGATGAAGGGCCGGTTGTGACGTGCCGCTGCCATTATGACACCAGGCATATTTTTATCACATCCGGGAATCGCGATCGAAGCATCATGGTGTTGCGCGCATGTTACCGACTCCAGACTGTCAGCAATGAGGTCACGAGTCTGGAGCGAGTATCTCATCCCTACGTTGGTACTGTTTAGCAGCACGGCTAGGCTTCGGGAGAAGGAGTTGAAGTCGAACCTTCGCCACCCATCGTTATGGCATCTGACACACCCACAGCATTGTACTGCCACGCCAGCATCTTCTGTTTCTCTACCGCTCTCTTCACAATCTTTCCGAACTCAAGAACTGTTTCTGTCAGCTTTTTGGATGTGGCGCATCTTCTGCACTTCTACACTTTTCATGCTTTTACTCACGATGTGTGCTAAGATGGGCGATTATTTACGTTAACGATGGAGCCTGTTCGATGGCATCATTGTTCATGATAGGCGCATGCGACTTACTTGCACTACCCATAGAAGATTAGCAATTTTCACAAGGTCGAATCCAGCATGAATTCCTAGGTTCGGGAGTACCTTGGAAGTAGAATATGTGTGAACCATAGAAAAAGAGACCATGTGGAAGAAAGTTGGCAGACACGTACAGGATTTCCTTCCCACCAGATTGTTGCAATACCAACGTGAGGAGCGTTCTTCATCATTTCTTCGTTTGGCACTCCAGCACCGTATAACATAGCCTATCATCATATGTCAGAGTAGCGTCCCTTCAAATTCGGAAGAACTCATACTTGAGCGCCCGGATAGTCGTGCTCCCTTGTGATGGCATGAGACCAGCGATTCAAAGGACCGCCCGGCGGTAGACACTTGAACTGGACGTATTGCGGATCGGATTTAGAGTCCTTGAGGCCAGGGCTGGTGCCCACCTCAGCTGCCGGAGCGTCACTCATGCTGAAATTTGGTCTTAACCTAACCGCACTTTGTGATAAATCTTTGTCTTTGAGACAGTATTTTTTAACCCTTCGCCGTCTACTCGAGGAATGAAACAAGTCTAATTCAAGTATGAAGATATTTATTGCCCTTTTACTGTTTGTTGCTCTACTGCTGCGGGGTAAAGCACTTAGATCGGAGGGTCTGAGACCCAATAGAAAGGGTGACGATCTCGATATTCGGAGGTTTACATAGCGACGATTTGAGGAGTGCCCGGGCCGAGCAAAGCTAGATCGGTTAAAGCTCCTGTCCACTGTCTCATGTCCAAGGGATTTCAAATGCACGATAGGCGACTGGTTCGGTTGGCGAGCCACTCTTTAACTTGACCTATCACCTAGAAACAATACCCACTCAAAAGCGTTCCTTTTCAGCAAATCGTCCATGTGCCCATGTGCCCATGTGCCTATAACAAGATAGCTTACACGCCTTCGGTGGCGTTAATCTACTTGAGGTTTGGTCTTCTCCAGACTTCGCGGGCTTCGGGGCCGAGGGCGGGAGGGGAAGTGGAGTTCCATGGATCGGCTGCATGCAGCACGCAAGATGCTTATGATAGCTCGGCAAGCTGTCGAATTATGTGAATGAGGCATTCTTCATCAGTCCCAGGAATCTTACATGCCTCCGAAGCTTCTCATTCCTCAAAGCCGCCAGGGAACTTGTCGATGAGCTCGCGCATCCCAGAGATCAACCTAAAATACCTTTAGTCTTGTTAGACACGCGATTGCGATTCGAATCACTTACATCTGGCGATAACCTAAATCGTCCTTGTATAATATAGAGTCAAGAACGTTTACCCGACTGCAAGCGTCCGGACCGTCATCAGTGCTTGTTTAAGGGGAAGTCGAAAAGATGAACAGAGCTCCAAGAGGCTTACACTGCGTATAAAGCATTGCGATCGTCACAGTCTTCTTCGGGTTGTGACTTGGGAAAATGCTTATGGTATTCCATCCTGTAGGCCTTGTTGATCTTATTCCACGGTTGCCGCCAGACACCCAGGTCATCTGCACTCTCTTAGCATGCCTCAGGTAGTGAGGATGGGTACAAAGCACTTCACTTGCTCTTAGTGGCGTTGAAGTATCTTACATACACTCGTTATGCGCATAGAAAGACGCTGCGTCGAAGATGACAGGTAGACCAGTCTCCGCATCCGTCTCCGTATTTCCATGCCATAGATCTCCGTGAATAAGACAAGGATGGATAGAGCGCCCGCCCGTCTCTAGCGGTCTAAGCAGACGCGGTATGACCTTGTCGAAGAAAGGTGACATCATCTCTCCAATCTCTTCGTTGGGTCCCTGTATAAGCAGCTCACGAGTCAGCGAGCAAGCCAGAAAAGCAGCCAGCTTGATGATATTTCGACTCAGGAGACGCAACAAATTTAGAATGTCAAACTAATACTTGACTGACCTGCGCCTCCTGCTCAAGCCGGAAGAGCACCTTCGTCGTCCTTGTGAAGTATTCCTCCCAAGTGTCGGACCACCCGTGCTCAACGCGGACGTTCCCGTGGAAGGTCGGAATATCAGATCCAAACTTGCCGCTACCGGCGACGGAGCTACTATTACGGTGTAGCTCTGCGATCTTCTTCGCAAGAGCCTCGGCAGACGGGATTTCGCTCTTCATGACCCGAAACTCGCCTAGTAGGAAGTGCACGTCCGGCATGGTGGCATATGTCCCCCACGCGATCTGCTCCGGCACATTGTCCAGGGCGAAGGCGCGGATCTTGGACATGCAGCGGTATTCGCTCGATACCATTTCCCTCCCTACTTCGCCGACGGTGGCCTATTTAGATACGCGATCAGCCAAGTCTCTCTCCACTCAGCTTCTTCGTCGCACAGAGAAGGATGCAGCTGCACCATCACGGCACATGCGATTGCAGCACCTGGAAGAAAGAGGACGGGCGAATATCCATTGGAATATCGACAGGACTACCTTGAGAAAATAGGCCCTGCGGAGTCCTTCTTGCTCGAGATCAAGGCGAGCTACGCGAGCCCAGAAACTATCGCCAAAGGAAGCAATCTCTAAGACCCGAGTACCGGGTGGGAGTTCTGTCGATAATACGCCGATCAGCATTATGCTTTCGATATTCTTTTAAAGAGGAGTATATGTGCCTGACTAGCAATGACTTCGGGATCTGCGGCCTGGACAGCCCGTATCGGGACCTTTGTACACGGCAGATGTAGCATGTCTAGATTTCCTGGAATTAAGCGCTAGCGTCTTAGATTTATCTTACTGGGAGAAGTACACGTAGGATTTGATGTTGTTTGTATTCTCAAAAATTCTCAAGTCTGAAGACTGAAACAGAAAAACAAATGCCCCGTATTTGATTATATAATCCACATTCCCACAGTGTATCGGTATTTTGAGAACCCCCCTTTTCTCAAGGCTTTCCGTAGATTTAGCGAACGAGATTTATTTCAGGTGGATGCATGGGATGACTCGTTTGTACTTGGTGCTCGCAATGAAAAAATCATGTCTACATTGAATCGAAGCAAGTCATGCCATAAAGGAGGGAACGCTTCCATTTCTCCTTGTTCTGTCTCTGCGGAGAGAGGCTTTTCACATAATGAAAAATATCCCTAGACGCCCGTTGCTCTTCCGAGCCGAAAATTCAAGTTCAAGTAATGTACAGAGTATCTCGCCCAGCAATGTGGGGGTATTGGGTTCGCGATCATAAGTCGTGCAGAGAGTGAAAGATAAACATCCATCCAGTCATACGTACATATCGAACCAAATCGTGGCGAGCGGCCGTTAAACATGACACCTTTTCCTCATGTCGTTCCCTACCTACCTAGGTACGAGGATTGTCCTCACCTAGCACTACCGCTAAGCCTATCCGTTGGTCAATGCTAGGAACAGTGCCACGCCATAGGACTTAGGTCCGTAACCTTGAGGAAAGGGCTGTGGGATCTCATCCCTAAAAGGGGACAAGCTGAACTACCCTGGCTACCTGGACTCTACCAAGCCCTCCGCCATGCCGCAACGACCCACGAGAGAAAGAGGTAGTTGTTAAATCAAGGATGATCGCGATATCGACCACCAAATGTTGTTTCGAATAAAATTGATAGGTGTGCAAAATGTGAATGGCAGCATGAGAGAGATCAGTGCAGAGCCAAAAAAAAGGTCCTGTGCGAAAATGGCTGTCAGTAGCCTCAGACCGCCAGTGCTCTGGCCGAGAGTGACACCAGCCCAAACGACAGTTGTCGAATCGACAGGTGTGAAAGGGCCCATGGGATCCCTGATCTGAACGACATTTGAGCTCCTTCCTTAAGCTCCTGCTGCTACGCCAACACTTCTCTCCTCTTCCAATCGCCGAACCATTTCTCTTTCTTTGGGACTTCGCGGATTGGCGTCAATGCCAAGGATCGCACTAATGCGGGTCTTGTCGTGCTTGTCGTAGAGGCCATCACGATCATTAGGGCTGGTAACCGGCGTGATCGGAGTCTGACCGCCCACAGCCAGCATGCTCGCCTTCCATGCCTGCTCGAGGACGATTGGGCTGATTCCCGAGCCATACTCGGACGCTATAGCGGTCCAAAACGACGACCGATGCGCGGCATAGATGGACTGGAGCCGAGTAATGTCCACGTGGGCCGAAGGCGGTGGAAGGGAGCAATCAAGTCGAAGCACCGGTGCCTGGCCAATTGGCGAGGGTTGGGGAAAAGGAGACGGTCCTGAGGATCGAGCTGAGTCCGGAATGGAAACAGGGTAGTTGCACGAAGGTGATGGGGTGGTGCTCGCAAGACTGATTGATGCAGGCTTCGGTAAGATAGCTGGGAGGCGAGGCGAGGAATTGGCACCCGTCATTATCCTTGGAAGCTGCACCGAGGTTGTATACTTGGGTGAATCAGGATTGCGACTGGTAATCATGGCTGGAGAGCTGTCGCGTGGGGAACATTCCTGAATCGGTGATGGTGCACTGGCCGGTAAGATGGGAGATTGCCCTGTAGAGGAGCCGGAAGAGACAGACGTAGTTCGTTTGCGGCGGTTGCTTCCGTGGCTAAGCTGATGATAGTGAAGACGACACGCCAACTCCGTCTTCTTCAAGTGAGCAGCAATGTGCTTGTAGGGCATTTTCTGAAGGCGAGTTTGAAGCAGGTATACTTCCTATTTCACCACTCATATTAGTTTCTGTCCGACATACATGGAGATGATATGTCCCAAGTATGGGCAAGACCGGAGGCTAGAAGTCTGGCTCACCTCATCCTCGCTCCAGGCCCTCCCGCCACCAGTCGACGCTGCAAGTTTTCTATTCTTGGTGATCCCATACTCGTGACGGTCAAGAACATCACTTGTAGGCGTATAAGAAGCTCCCGAGGATGTCGTCAACTGCATCGGCGGGGACATCATGTCTCGTGATTTCGTAGAGGTGGATAGATAATTGCGATAATACCTAGTGAAGATAGTATCTGCTAGACGAATCGAAAGGCGTGTTTTTAAAGATAATAGGTGTAAATAGGCAGACCGCGCTGCTTCAAGAATCGAACTTGTTAAAATTTACTGGGCTAATAAGATTAAGCACCCTCTGAATAGGTAGGTCGATACAGTTATGTCAGACTGTTGATATCACCAATGAGTTGCTTGTCGAGCTCGTCCTCGTCACGTTGGAGATTAGACCGATGAACTAGATACAGAAACAGAATCGAAAGGGTATTCATAAACAGCCCAAATAAGACGACGACGACGAAGGTGATATATTCAAAAGAGTGTAAGCAGCCAAGCCAGTTGGACAATGAAAGAAAGTGGTCGCTAGCTGCGAAGAAAGAAAAGAAAGGAGGCTCGCAACAGCGTTGTCAGTGATGCAGCAGTTGAACCTATACGGTGGTAAAGAGAGAACAAAAACAGAAGAAGGGAAGTAAGAGTAAGTGAGACGAAAGGCGGATAATAACGATAATGCATCTTCTGCATCATGATACTCGGCCGACACACCCTGGACGAACTGGGGTTGAGGCTGCCGGGGGGTTGGCACTACCACACCTCACATACACCACTCTCAACTATAGCCCTGTAACAAATGCTTATAAGGATGGTGTGGATACGACGAGAGCGGAAGCATAATCTTGGCTTGATGCGCAGGGCTAGCATCTATTCGCATCGATCCAAAACGACCAACCCCAACCGGGACGAACATTGGATAGAGGATCGAGAGTCCACTTTCGTATCCGAAGTCATCTTCGACATCAGCCTAGCTGCAGGACTGATGACACCCGAGTCTTTAGGCAGAGAAGCCCGGGGAAGCACGAGCCGGGACAACCTGTCATTGGTGTGCGCTTTAAGCATTTTTCTATGCTTGAGGTCGACGATGATGAGTGTTTTCGTGCTGAAAGAGAGAGAGAGCAGCGAGCTAAATCCAAGACCACACACAACACACGCAGTCCGCGCAGATCTGTAAGTTCGTAGATACAGCACTACTGGTTCTAAACGTAACAGAACATGACCGTATGGGGCTATACAGATACGAGAGAGGGAGAGAGGGAAAGAAATCCAGATCTAGACAGAGTGTACCTTTGTTTTCCAGTCCCGTCGCATCATACCCATGTTTGTTTCGACAGCGGAATAAAAATGAGCGGTTTCTTGCTCGAGTTACAGAGAAGAGGGGCCTTCCCCTCTCTGACAGCTTGCTCTATTCGCCATCTCGTGTGCACTACCTGACTGGCAGTAAAGGGTTTCCTCGGGAAGCCGGCGCGGTTTATCCTCGATGTTGTATGAGGTGTGTACGGTTTGTGTGTGTATGCAGGTATGTAAAGTCGGAGAATTAAGTAACAGGTGACTGTTACGACACCGATCCAAAGTCCAGTAGCATAGCACAAGGCCTGCTAGACTCGGCCAGGACATCCCGTCGAAGCTACAGGATGCAGAGACATAATAGAGGTATCGCCGTGGTTTCGAGGTTGAGGAAGAAAAAGGTCTGTGTCTTGACTCTTGGGAGCTTGACGTTTGACATCGGCTGGGTTTTGTATGGACGTTGCTTCACCGTGTTACAGAGGCGCGCTTGCTCAACAAGCAGGGGTTCTTATTGGCTCTTCCAACCCCGCGACACCCCGCTACGACGTCGTAGTCTTTGAGCCCCTGGCTAGCCTGGAACTGTAGAGCCCCCTTTCCACCCCCTTCCTTCAGCCGCCCCGCGGCTCTGCTACATCATGTACAGCTACCTCTGTCCGTACCTGCATCCTACCTCTATAGTATTGATTACTGCCGGACAATTGAGGTGCTACTCTTTAGACTGAATAGACGCTCGCGGAGCTCGAGGTAACCCGAGTACCTTTACATACAAGGAACATGCCGAGTCAAGCGAATTGAGCCCTACGACATAATCTGCACCCCGTATAATCTCTTTTCGTCTTGTTCTGGGCTATCTTCTTTGAACATATTTACATGTATGTATATAGTAGTGGCTTGTCAGCTTTTGCCTCCAACCAGATAATTGAGGGCTTCAGCGCTTACCTCAATACCTAGCCGCTTGGATTCATTAGCCTGACCTACCTTCTTACTTACATGTAAGCACATATACTTATCATACCCTTACCTGCTCAGGTTCTACATGCAGCCAACTGGCAACTCTAGTCCATCTGGTGATATTATTTTGGTGTTCAGACTGCAGTGCAGTAGGTACATACATGCGTATCTTTTTAGGTGACTCGACGAACTGAGTCTTCGGTGCTTGCCGGATAAATTACAGAGCCCAGGCAAAACGACTAAGTGAATCCTTGCCTCTGGGGGTTTTTATTGTATTTACAGAGTACGTACTACATAAATGTAGCTCAACACCATCAAAACTTGCCAAGATGTCTGACAGGGTCTCTTGCACCATATATGTATGTACATGAGTAGAGGACATTTCTGACATTTTACGGTAGATCTAGCACGTCAACTTCAGTATCTAGAGTTACCTATCATAACATGGTCAATGTATGTACGTACTGATGTATGTACACGAAGTCCGAAAAGACGCACGAGACACAGAACTAGCGCAGGACTAATGCCAAGCTAGCCGCAGATAAGCTTCATCCAGCTGACTGGGTTATCCAGATTCCTCCAGGGCCCTGGGCGACACGCCTACATCTAGCGAAACCTACATGGATCAAGACAATTCGAACTTCAGCTTGCTACTTCGACAGCCTCAAAACTCAGGCAGGAGAGTTGTATCCCGATTGCGTCCAAACGTCTCGACAACCGCTAGAACAGAGGAGCGTCCGGCCGAGGGTTTCCAAACACTCGCACCAGGGTACAGGCGGTAGGCGAAACCCGCCTCCTCTCAGACCTAACCTGAATTCGGACTCTTTTCGCGACAAATGATGATACTATTCGGACGAGCACCAGCACTCTGAATGTCCCGAGCTGAGTCATCAAAGCGATGCTACTGCCGCCAACCATTCTGTGAAACATATTTTAGCTCAATGAGAGGAGTAGCTACAGGGAAGCACCTCATATGCTCTGATTGCTTCTAGCACAATCATTGGCCATGAATCTCTACTATATACAATACTATTACCTGCCATGTGTTTATTACAAGAATTCTTATACGTCTCATCGTTTATACTAAAGCCTCCCGCGATTACCAAGGTCCTTCCACAGTCTCGCGATGGGCAGATTCTCGGGAAGATTGTGGCTAGATGATACTCAGTACACGAGCAAAGATATCTCAGCCAGCAATTGAACCTGCCATGACTACCTAATTACATCGAAGCTCGTTGGAAACTCGAATACTCTTTCTAGTTAAAAGTTCATGTCTGCACAACACGATGTGAACTTGATGTGAAGCTACCAATGTTCTTCTCACCCAGACTAGGCTCCTCGGTATCTTAGTTGAGGTAAGTATGCGTCACTTATGACCGCTAAACGGTAGAGTCGAGTTAGGTAAGAGGTAATTAGGTTGGGAATTACCTATGCTCCCCACGAGGACTAAGTATATGATATATGAAGACCACCGTGTCTCCTGCGAGACATGCGCCACTCTCCAAACTGCGATCTGGGTAGCAGTCCACCTGGGTACATACCTACGTAGTAGGTATGTAGGTGGATTTAAGGTTGTTTCCCAATCGAATGTCGATGCTAGAGAAACATGGAGAATGTCACGCAGGGCGTATGTACATATTACGTCCATGCCCATGGAGAACAGGTGGGAGGCATGGGTAGATGTACTTGACGATATTTTGAAATATGATCGGTATCGATCTCCTTGCCCAGAGGCACATACGTATCTAACATACGCTCTTCGTAACACGTGCTCCCACACCTTACTGTTACTCATACGTCAGTATACGTAGGTTACTACCAGTAGCCGTTGCTAAAGTTGCAATTCTCAAACTGTATGCCGACAGTTTGTTACCTCCATAGTTTCAGACGAGACCACAGGAATAGGTCGCGTCAGAAGTGGACCATTGCGGCTCAGTCTGGTTGCCGATCAAGCATTGGAGAGGACCAGATGACCCTATTGAAGTGTTCATGCATGTAAAGAGCGATATATGATGACAGGCGAACTGACAATGATGGGACGAATGACGGGACGTTGATCGTCAAGGGATTTTAAAGAGCTATCATAACCCTTACTTAGGTACGAGGCAGATCCCATATCTGTGGACCATTAAACACTCTCTCGTTCGTAGGTGTATCTTACTGATGATTATAGGCTGGTGCGTTATATTCCAATGCCTAGTGGTGGTTTTCTCGTCGTGCGCTGTTAAAACTGGTTGATCGACCTCGATACAATGCATGGCGAGTATCTTCAAATCGGTGCTGGAGATTATCCTCCATTGAGTTAAGCCCAGCTCTACCACAATCTGATTCTTCTCCCAAGGAGGACCAGCATCAACCCCGGCTTTGAGGATTTCAGATCCAACTCCCGAGCAGACAGAGTTTCAACGCCAGCCTCTGGGGCGCGCACTCAGGCATGCAGGGGGCACGGATAATATGAAGACAGCTTCGCCGAGCCGCACAAATATTCAAAATTTCAAATGCTCCGAAGCCGGTGTTTATAGGACCATGTGCGCACGAGTCCTGTGTTATCCTCCGTCGACCAGATGGAGAACGCTGTATTGGCAAACTCTACCTGAATCATGCAATCTTGCAATGTTCTGACTCGTGGTGTCGACGTATCCACCTAGTGAGCTTGACAACAGAACTAAATATGTCCAGTTGATGTCAAGATACCACCTGGTGCCGCGCCTCTTCGCTGGCGGCACCCAGTTTACCGAATCCCGAGCAGTGTCACCATAGAACATACGTGTTCAGCAGCACGCCCTCAGCTCGTGCCGGCCAGGTAAATTCCTCCCCGTAATGGCCAGGTACGTTTCCACCGCTCGTGTTTGAATTGTCGGTAGAAATCCGATCCTAATTGGGAGGCACGAGGATGTTAGCAAACCTGGATAGGCGCATATATGGAGAGATGTGACTTCATGCCTGGAGCATGCATTGAGCCGCTTAACAGTAACACCATACTAGCCATAGTTAACTACATGAAGGGAATATCTCTCGTACTCTTTAATATCAGAGGAGGCGACAGGCCTGCCTGCGACCCGCCTAGTGGCAGGCGCCGTGTTCCCGGTGATGCAAACGATGGTATGACTGCATTTGTGCCACTGTTTCATAGACGATCATGCCGAGCAGAACACGCCCGGATGGGAAGACAGGACGAAAACGGATTTCGTAGAGTACTCTCATATGTGGAAGTCACCCAGCCATAGCCTGTTCTACACACGACCCTTTGAGGCGAATAGATGTTACGAGAATCGGGGGAGGCGTGGCTAAGATGTAGCGTTATCTCCTATCCTGAAGACCTAGAGCAATTTTAGCAGGTTATAGTCATGCTTGCGTTGTGATCATATATCAAGCTACCACTTTGAATATTTTTATGAAGTATGGCGACGGGGGGATATGCTTGGGTTAGGTAGTGTATCTGCACGTCAGCAGGATAGGAATCCGTACTATAGTACATGATTCACCCGAACAGGCGAGCATTAAAAGAGGCTACTTTATATACAAGTACTTTATAGTAGTAGCTATCGCAAGGCTGCATTGCATATGCTTCATACTTAATGTAGACTCTAGAGAATATAGGTACTTGCAGGACCAGGAGGTGATGTATCGTGAAAGATGCTCGTACTCCATACTGCGGGGAGAAGTAGCGATACTTGGATCGAACGATGTAGGTTCTTGGCATCGCGACCCAAAATCTACATACATGTATGTAATGATGTATACTACTTTGACTTCATCTCCCCCTGGTCTCACATATACTAGCTTGATTTTACAGTAGAGTGGCTGTACATAGATGTATTTCCATCGCCCTTCAAGTCTCCATGTATAGATCTCAATTGAGTTTGGGCTCAAGTACTGTACATACAAAGACTTAGATGAGAGTAAAATCTGGACAAGAATGTTCTCAGGTAAAAGGTAGGTACCTGTGAATAGCTCTTGGTCAAATGATACCTACATGTAAATACCAATATACCAAAGGCAGCACGGTAACCTCAATTTCACGACTTCAACTATCAATATAAATCAATACCATACCTTCGTACGAAGTGTACCTACACATACATATATACCTCCATGAAGTACGTGTGGAGATACATGTATGATGTACGAGGTAGAAGGCAGAAGGTACATGTAGCTACACATGCGTTTGTAAATGACATGTTCTTTAAGCCAACCCGTGTAAGGAAATATAACTTATATTGTGCGGATGTATTAAGCCGCCTCTGGAAAATTGTTTGTTGAACCTCATCTGTACTCATAGCAGGTACTGTATGTCTGATAATTGGAGATTCGCTGCGGGTGGCCGCGTATATGTATGTACGTACGCAGCTCACACAGAGTACTCTACTCTAGGATTATGGAATAGGGGTGCTGGCTATTTGTATATACGTGGATCTACGAGCTGTGACAGTCTTGAAGAGTCTCTGTCAATTCCATAGAGTTATAGAGACAAGAAGACGATAGATCACATACATAGTAGGTATGTATGTACATTACATCGCTAGTAGTAGTATAGACTCGCCGGTCACGTGCACCATAAGTACTTTAGTACAAATTGCGAAAAAGGAAAGGTTGCCTCGAGTCATCGCTCTAGCTTTTCGACTTTTACCCACGGTTAGCCGAGTTAAGGGTCAAACCGGGACGCACTGGCATTCCAGCCAATCAGAAAAGATAGAATCATCCCAAGAGCCAAGTTGGCTCGAACATTAAAGGTACTTTCTGCCTTCGATGCCCGCGTACCTCCAATTCTTAACTCTTTTTCCACACTTTTCTTCGTTGAGGTGCCCAGTACTCAAACCCACACACCCCCCAGGCGACAACGCGATTAATAGTAAATTGAAATAAAATACAATTAAAAAGATTTAGATACCAATCCAAAGCGTCAACATCCAGCCCGACCGCCCGAGATACATACAGTACATTAGTACTGACCTAGATTCTAAGTACGTACCTCCAAAGAGGACTCTCAATTCCTAGGTCCGAGTCCAGGCTGCCAGGTTAGTCTTTTGCATTATTTCAGGTTATCAGAATCCGATCTTCACAATAATAAGTCACTTTTCTGATCAACAGAGGTACTGGTCGCGCGCTACCTTGCTTAAAATCCTTGCACAAGTAGTATTTGTAATGGTACCTAGGCGTCGCGATTGACAAGCGCAGCTATCAGCCCTTCAAGGAGGAGGCCGCCGCCTTGCATTATCCTAAGGGATGTTTCCCCTTCTCTCTATTTTGGAGAGGTTTCGTAACACCTCAAGTTCTTCACCCCTCCTACAATAACGCCGATATAATATTGTAAGACGGGTATACGCCTTATGGCCAAAAACAAAGAGCCCTGGCAGGCAGTCACCTCCCTCATTTTCGTACCTATTATCTCTACTGAGGAAAAATCGTCTATCTGTACCTAGGTACCTATATTAGGTACCAAGGGAATCTCGTTCTAAGTACCGCACAGACAGATGCATTGCCATAATGAAAAATACTTTGCACGCTTCACCAATCCATGTACATGCTGTACATGCATATGTACATATGTACATATGTTAGTATTCTTACCCCGGCCTGTGAGCTCTGAGCATATCCTGGCACGAGCTTCGAGGCATAAAGTGTTAGAAAATCACTGAACAGTACGTACCTATCGCAAGGCGGATGGGCCAATGGCGGTGCTTTGAGTGGAGTCCGTATGCGCCGAAGCCTCAGCCTAGAGGACACAAATTTTTAAATTTTTTTTTTGGTTTTTTTTTTCTGAGGGTGCTACCTCGAGCAAGCGTTCCATCTACTTTCTAGTTTTTCTTGCAGCCTGCACCCCTCCCCCATCCACTTAGACTTTGTTCCCTCTACCTCCCTCTTTTTCCCAACAAAGTACCACTCACCTCTGCGCCAAAGCAAGATACCAAGTACATTTCTTTTCTCATTCCCCTGTTCATTGCAACAACAACTTCGACACCCCGACCTCCTCCAAATTCTCCTTCAATCCGTCTCTGCGTGTCTACGTCTCTCTACATTGTACACATAGTACACGCATACGTACACACACACACACACACCATACATCTGACTAAACCCTTCTCGTCGGTTTTTGTTCTTGTGGATTTGTCTAATAGCTTATCCCAGCCCGACAACAAAGTCTACCTGCCTACTACCTACCTAGTACCAGACATCGAGA
This sequence comes from Hypoxylon sp. NC1633, assembly GCA_022984935.1. Classification (NCBI taxonomy): domain Eukaryota; kingdom Fungi; phylum Ascomycota; class Sordariomycetes; order Xylariales; family Hypoxylaceae; genus Hypoxylon; species Hypoxylon sp. NC1633. The sequence continues at coordinate 301,132 of JAJLYQ010000032.1, read as the reverse complement.
CGCGTCTTTGTATCTCGGTTTCAATCGCCTCTCAAGGTCGCGCAACGAAAAAAGAAGCACACACTACTGTACGCGGCCGAGTAGAGGAAGACGAGTCACCATTCATTGTCAATTGATTGTCTGCCTATCTGCTTTGTCCCGTCGCGACAGGTCAGAAATAGCAGAAACAGAGTTCAACACCGGCCGTGTCCCTTGTTATGCACCACCACTGACATAGGAACATTGTCAACACGTACATCCGTGAGTACCATCTACTTTTGCTTCATTGTATTCCCTACTGCGTGTTTCCCTTTCAGAATCCCCACTCCTATGTAGAATTCATCTGTTCGCCCATCGGCCTGCAAGTGCTTGCCATCGCCAGCCCTGCATCAGAGATGCGACTGGGGGAAGTCTTTTCCCGTTGCGCGACCACAATGTTATTCTACCCAGGCGCGTTTGGCTCTGTTGCAAATCATTCACATCGCTACGCTACAACCACCACCATCATCACCACCATCATCCGGCCGAATCCAAGTTCTCAAGGCACTCTTCATAATGCTGCCGCCGCTGCTGCTGATAATGAGGTCCTACATTGTCCTAGTTGGCACCGAGGTCACTTTGGATTTGGACGGCCAACATCAGCATCAGCACGGCACATCAGCGTCATTATCTCAGTACTTACCTAGACGACTTTACCAACCAGAAAGAAGTGCCCAAGCCCCCCTTTCAACCGCCTCATCCGTGCAGATACATGAGCTTTCGCTCCTATGATATCTCACCCACACACATCTCATTAACACAACTGCCATTATTACTATTGCAGTTATTACTGTTACCTCTTCTATTGCAACGCTTCTTTGTTGTGTTGTGATTTTCTTTTCATTTGTTCAGTCGTCTGACCAGTGGTAAATTTCCATTGTTTTTCTTTCTCTCGGTTTCCTTATCCCCCGTCTAACCACCGCTACCGTCTGTTACTACCTCGGGTTTCTTTTCCTTGCCTTACCTTACTTCGCCTCCCCCATTTTCCCACGCGGAACAGAATTCTCATTTTCAAAGCTGTACCTGTTCTCTGTCCTAAGAGAACGTCTACGATTTTATTCCTCATCTTGACTCATCCCCAAATATTAATTTTTCCCCCTCTACTTCCCCCCCTGAGCATAAGCTTTGTTAATGCTCACTGACTCTCTCAGTTGTATCTGGAACAAGCAACATTGGTATTTTAGCTGACGCTAGTTTTGCCCTTTTCAGATCATGCAGCAGTGGCAGGTCGGCCCCGTGCCGGAGTACATCTACGGCAGCTCCACCCAGCATACGAACGATGGCATGCAGTGAGTACATCCCCTTTTCCTCTCTATACATCCCGTCCCCCATGTACTGTACCTGTCCCTATATCCCATCCCGAATACAATCTCCTCTTCCGCCACCCTAGTCTACCCCAGACGGGTTCGTACACATACGCGACCGGCCTCGCTGTATAGGAGACATGGTCCCATATGTACCAGAAGTATACATAGTATACCTGCCTGTCTCAACCATGGATTCGTCCCGCAAACATTGAACCAGGTTCGACCCGTCCCTGTCTCCACCGCGCGTGGCGGGACCCCTGGTGATAGCTTCACCCGGTCTTATATGTGTACGAACCTCGCAGGCACATCTCTCATTACCCTGCAGCTTGCTTCCATATCCTTGTTTCTTTCTCAACTGGACGACAACGCTTTTGGCTCTTCTGGAAACACCAACCGTCGTTGAGTTGGATTACCCAATGCTGTGCAGCCATGATTGCATCGAGTTCTGCTGTTGTCGCTTTCAGCAACGTCAAACCGTATGGGAAAGCTAATGTCGCTCCGTAATACAGTTCTAACCATCCCTACCAAGCCGACATGTCACGTAGGAATGACTTCGCTGGTTATCAGCCCCCACCGCAGAACCCTGGTGCCCAACAGCACCAGCCGCATGGCCAGCAGCAGCATCATCAGCAGCTTCCCCAGCATCAACAACACCAGAATCCTCCCCACCAGCAGGCTCATGGGTCTCACCAACAGCATTCCCATCATCAACCTCATCAGCCATCACATCAGACCCAGCAGCATCATGCCACTCCGGTTCCACCTCCAATGACCATTCCGCAGCCGACCGTCGCTACATCCCAGCAGTCAACCCCTACGCCGGCACCAGCCCCGGCTCCGCCTCGCGGTAGAAAGCGAGCTGCACCCGGACACCAGCAGCAGTCTCATGCAACCCCGGCCAACGCATCGGCTCCCGCATCCGCTGCCACGACCGCCGCAGCAACCGCGCCGACAACTCCAGCCCCTGCGCCGGCCTCTACTACGGTCTCCGCACCGCCTCCACCTCCGATGCAGGTCACTCCTGTGGCCCCGCCTTCCGTCCCGACCAAGGAAGAGACCAATACCCCCATGTCTCAGCCGCCTGCCAAGAAGAGTCGAACGAACACCCCCTGGACCCCGGCCGAGGAACTGCGCTTGAAACAGATGAGGGATGCAGGCAACAGCTGGGCCGAGATTGCTAAGGTGAGCGAGGCTTCGAGCGCGTCCTTGAACTCAGACTAACTCGAGCGATGACAGACGTTTCCAACGAGAACCGAGGGAAGTGTCAAGAAGCACTGGTACAAGGTAGGCCTTGACATTGTCTCGTGTCCCATCAATACCCCTTTTGATGCTAAGTTTCTCTTAGGACATGCACTACGCCGAGTTTGCCGAAGATGAAAGCCAGGCGCTTCTTAGTGCCATCAAGGACTACGAGAATAATAAGTGGAAGACTATTGGTCAGAAAGTTGGCAAACCGGCGAAGGTTAGTTCTTCATTGTCTCCCTTGGCCCACATACACGTATGCTTCATTGTTCTCTTGCTAACTCATACACAGGCCTGCGAACAATACGCCAAGGAGCATTTCCCGGAACTGTTCTCTGCGCAAAAGGCACGTTAAGATGACCCAGATCCTCCCACCCACACCACTTACGTTTCGTTTGAGCCTTTAAATCTATCGCATTGCCGTCCTCTCCCGCTTCGATCTACTCATTCTAATCCGCTTTTGTAAAGGAACAGACCCTCTAAGGCCACCTTGAGTGACCCACTCAGTCGAGGAACCGTCAGATGCACTACTTTATGACCCTGACCGCCGCCCACGCGATTACGTCGCCAACATGGGATACCAGAAGGACAACATCATATCGTCGTATCCGCGTCACTTCCCATTTCGCCTCTAGTTTCATTTCGGTATATTGATTTGGCAAGGATGGGGTTTATTTCTCTCTTGTTTCAAAGTACGATTCCCCCACGGGAGAATGGTAGGGTTGTCGGATATCAAGGGCTTCGAGAAGGTAAACAAACAAACAAATTTTGTACTGAGTTCCGAATCGTGGTTTACCGAGGCATTGGTGGTCTGAGGTCGGGTCTCCTTTTTCTCTTTCAAATTAAAAAAAAAAGAAGTTTCCCTAGACGTGGCAGTTGTGTGAGTACCGATAATCAGTTACAAACAGTGGAGAGCATTAGTAGGGCAGTGTATGAATGGAAAGGAAGCTATACGATTTGAAGCTGTTGGACATGGCTTGGTTGTCGATGAATTAGACACTTTCGTAGGCTGCCAGTTTCTTTTCCTCTATCTTCCCGTAATACTCGTCCGCATTGCCGCAACGCATAAATGGGTTTACATGCGTTGGCCACCTATGTACGGTATCGATTATGGGCTAACAGCTGCGTCGGGTTTGTATTTCTTGCATCCTCACACCACTTCCCTCTCGTCGTCTGCCTTCCACATTTGACTTTGCATCATTACTCCAAGGTACGTTTCCCCAGGACTCCTAATCACTTATCCTACCTTTTTGTAGTGACGAGGGAGGTTAGGCATCGTATCTAGAGCCTAGATAGGTACCCAATGTTGATTACATGGGTATTGTCAAATACTATACGACAGGGCGGAGAAAGGAAAACATATACATGTGGCACGAAACGAAGTTGGTTAATAGACGTCGGGGCGCTCTAATGCCGGTTTACGTATACTACATAGTATCCTAGGCGGGTAGTGGGAGGGTAGGTAGACATGTCCACGGATGTTATCACAAACCCGACACCTTAGATTGGCTTCGTCGAATGGGAAGGGAAACTCTCTCGGCCAGGCGCAAGTATGCAACGTTGCCACCGCTGGAAAACTAACCTTTCGAGTTAACTTGAGGAGGTGGACGAATATGAAATCTGCACCAGATTCGCTGGCCAAATTAGACCTCACTCTCCTCTAGCTTGGCTAGCTTGAAAGCTTGCTTGTTTCCTAACAAACCTTCGGGGGCCATATAAAGAGGAGGCCATCTCCTCGTAGAGAGGATTGAAAAGGAAGAAAGGCGATGGGGGAGGGCCCTCTCCTGTATATCTACTGCTCTTTCTCTTACCGTCTGCTAGTAGATTGGAATCAGATGGGATAGAGAGTTGTTGCATGTAGCTGGCCGTTGTATCACGAGGAGAACAGGGGGCCAAGCTACGGACGGACAGATACACGCACAAACATGATCTTATGCTCTTCTTCTGCTCTCTAAAAATCTCCGCCGCCCCTCTGTCATATATGCGCGTTCCCGACGGAGTAGAGAGGAGTGAAGAACACCCACAACACCCCAAGCTTTAGACCTCGGGTATTTTCACCAGTGGAACCCTTCATCCTCCACTTCGAAGACATGCTTCCTATGATACTACAACTGTGGTGCGGGGTTGTCTCAGGTGTCAGCGAAGGTGAAAGTCAAAAGGTTTGTTGAGAGAAACATGGCAACGACAACCACGACGTTCAGGAAGACGACGCTCTCGCATGCGCAGAAAACGGTCTTGGCCATGTCGCGCGCGCAGTACCTCGACGCCATCCGCGCCACGCGGCCCGCGGATAAGCTCTACGTCGGCGTCTGCATCTTCCGCATGGACGCGCACAGCTCCCGGCCGTCCGTGCTCTTGCTCCGCCGCTCTGCCTCGTCAGCCCCTTCTTCCATCTCCTCCAACGTCAGCCCTTCATCGACCACCTCGGCCACCACCACGTCCTCGCGCTGGCGGAAAAGCCACCATAATAGGCAGTCACGTCAGCAGAACTCTAACACGTGGGGCGAAGGGGAAGATGGGGAGAGCGATGGCGGCGGCGGCGGCGTTGGAGGAATATGGGAGCTCCCCGGGGGCAAGGTGCGGGAGGGCGACTTCTGCATTTCGGCGGCGGTGGCGCGGCGGGTGGCGGAACAGACGGGGCTGCGGGTGGTGCGCGTGCTGGGCGCGCTGCAGGACCTGCGGCGCCTGAGCGAGGTGCGGATCCTGGACTGGGACAACGACGGCGTGGGGATCTTCAGCAGCGGCGACATGATGGACATGCTGGACGGGGCCACGCTGACTAGCGCGAGCGGCGGCAGCAGTGGCGGCAGCAGCAGCGGGAGCACATCCAGGCGATCCCCCATCCATAGCCCGCAGCTTGTGCTTCGCAAGGAGTGCCTGCAGCTTAATTACGCTGTGCTGGTCCAGAGCCACGAGGACCTCGCCATCAGGTCCAGGGACCACGACGAGCTTGTCTGGGCTAGCTTTAGTCGTGCCGAGATGCTGCCTATGCCTGAGGAGCTGAGGACGGTTGTGCACCAGGGGCTGGCGTTCGCGGGGGAGTATCTGTTTTGATAGAGGGGTTTGTATTTTATCTAGGTGCCTACCTGTCTATCTTCTTGCTCACTTAGGTATTCACACACATAATCCAGATCAAGCATTGGGGGGATATCGCTGTGACCTGGAGAGAATCTGGAAGGGATCCGGAAAGGCCACAATGGTCTACATCAAGACAGTTATGTAGATGGCATCGCCCTTGAGGCTTTGCTAGCTACGCCTGAAAAGGCCTGGAAGATATGAAAGCTGGTCAGGTGTTGGGCATGTTGAATATAACTGGTTTCGCGTTGTCCAGAAGTCTATTTTCCGTCAGGTGTTGCCCTTCAGAGGGAATCATGGTCCCCAATATCTCGGATATGCGTGACGTGCGTCGACTTCTTCCGCAAAGGTCGATGGGATAGGTATGACCAGTACGAAGTACCTTTGGTTGAAAAACTACGGTCCCTAACTCCCATCGAATCTTCAGTCGCAGCCGGCTATAGTAGGCAGTCAACTCGCTTCCGTCGAGTCGGAAGACTGAAGCGACTGTATTTAACCTTGATCCAACATCCAACGTCCGACATCTGACAAACAAGATCGGGCCCTCCCGCCCATTAAATCTGGGGTGCATGAGAAGTGTGTCATAGGGTGGTCCTGTATGTGGACGTCACCCACGATTCCACACCCCTGGCTGTCGGCCAGATTTCCTTGTCGTAGCTTAGTATTTGATGGTCGAGATTTCTAAGACGATGGAAAACTGGGAAACGTGAACTGCACACGCCCATAAATCATATATTCGGAGTATCTCGACTGTTCAACGGAATCTTGGTGTGACACCGTAAGCCGCGCAACTGCGATCTGTAGCACTGAATCCCGTGCAGTCATGACCTCACTTCCGATTACCGACTCTTCTACTCGAGGAATTCGAGTGACGGCGAGCTCATTTGCCGACAAGGTTTTTATGAAATTACACCACCTTCAACCTACTGCATGTCCGTGTGTATTTATCTTCTTCCTACCTCGATGACACGCGTAGGGAGACTTAATTACCAGTGACATGCGTGTCTAGCTTACATCATAGAAACATGGAGGATTTGGCATGCTCACGGACTTGTTAGCATTCCTCAAGGTGCGTGGTAGATTGTCATTCGTAAACTGTTTCGTGTCTGCGTGTCCTACCCACGGCTGGATTACTGCACAGTAATCCTCTGCCCGGAGAATTTTTTATGACTGCCAAAGTGAGGAGGTTCCCAACTTATCCTACTGTACACAGTATGTGGCTTGGAGCCTTGGATCGCCAGTTTTCAAGCCATTAGCTAAAAGAAAAAAATACGAGATTTCATACGTAAAGAGAGACATGACCCAATGAGATGTGACATGGACTAGGATCAGCTCCACCCCTCCAAAATTGATCTGACAATGGGCTGCTTTTTATGGCAGTCTAATGACACATTTTGGCAAGGCTTATTATTATGGCAGCTTGTCACAAACGGCTTAAACGGCCTGAACGGCGTTGGAACTCAATTCGCCTTGGCCCTTGATCCACTTCTCCTATCCATCATGTTCAATCCTACCTATCAAGTCAGCCCAGTACCTACAGCCTACCTACAGGTAGGTACCCTAGGTAGTCCAGGCCATCCATGCTAGGCTGCTGATCTTGGTTGGCTCAAATCTCAAGCATGTTCGTCTCGTCCTGCTCTCCCTTTTCTTTCTTCCATCTCATCACTCATCATCTGTTAGTTACTTTTATTTTCTTGCCAATTCTTTTTTGGTCATATTCTTTCGCTTTTCGTTGTATGCCTTTTCTAGCGAGCGGTGGCTGTGATGAGCGAGAGTCTTTGAGCACTTGATTCATTCCCGACCCCGTTCGTCTTTGTCCATACTATCTCAGTCGTTAATTTTACCTATTCGAAGCCTGTGAAAGGGCCTCTTCCCCTCGATCGCTTCTCGATACTCTCGCTTGAAACGCCCGATACAGCACGGCTGCTTCACTGGTGATTACCCCAAAAACGTAGTCTATGCTAAGAGAGACTACAGTTCGTCGTTGCTTGTACATATAAGTCGACTTGCTCGTTGATTCTGCTGCTACTCCTCTCCCATCCCTTCCGTTGTTGGGCATTACATACATCCTCACCTTCCTCCGGTCGGTGGATTTACCTGCCTATCTATCTTGCTTATATTGCACATATACCAGAGGAAGTGTCTGGCTACTGTCGACTAAGCCGAGCGGACATCATTAGGCCGTATCTATTATCTTTCGACTTCATTCGCTTGAGTTCGCTTCGACTATCCAGTGCTGTATATAACAACAACGCACGCGAGTCGACTGCCGGTCCTGTGTCGAGATACGGTACATATATTACCGATATAATAATACACTAATACTGGTTGTGCTGGCTTGGAAGAGCGGCAATAATTACAACATGCTTCGTATTATACCAGCTGTGGCCCTGGCTATCCTAGGCGCTTCGACTGTGCTCGCGGCCGATGTGCCGACGTGTTCCTTGACCAAGAAGTGCCCGAAGGAAACCCCTTGCTGTTCCCGTAAGTCACATGTTCTCTACTGAGTGAATGAAAGCCTCAGGTAGACAATCTTACTCATATTACCTAGAATATGGTCAATGTGGTGTAGGTGCATATTGTTTGGGCGGATGCGACCCACGCATGTCCTTCTCCCTCGACTCTTGCGTTCCCGAACCCGTGTGTCAGAGTAGGACAATGGCTATGGACAACACCGACCGGATCGTCGACGTCTCAAAATACCTCGGCGACCCTACGAAAGCCGATTGGGTTGCCCAGGGCACTCCGCTTCCCCACAGTGGTAACCTCCTTTTAACTATGCCCCCTAACTCGGTTGGGACCGTTCTAGCCTCGACCGTCTACATGGTGAGTTCATTCTGGGAGAACGACTTCAATGTATAGTTCTAACATTGTGAAATAGTGGTACGGAAGTGTGAAGGCCAAGATCAAGACCGGGCGGGACGCTGGCGTAGTCACTGCCTTTATCCTACTCAGCGACGTCAAGGACGAAATCGACTTCGAATTTGTCGGTACTGAGTTGGATATCGCGCAAACCAACTACTACTTCCAAGGCATCCCTGACTATACCCATTCTACTAATATTACTGGCGTGTCGGACACAAACCAAAATTGGCACACGTATGAGATCAGATGGACCCCTGACAAGATAGAGTGGCTCGTAGATGACAAAGTTGGACGGACGCAGGAGAAGTCGAAAACTTGGAACGCTACGGCAAACCAATGGGACTTTCCTCAGACCCCTGCGCGCGTGCAGCTCTCCATCTGGCCCGGTGGTTCCGACCAGAATGCACCAGGCACCATAGATTGGGCGGGTGGTCGGATCGATTGGGGAAGCGCCGACATCAAAAAGGACGGATACTACTACGCTGCCGTTGGCGAGGTCTCTATCGAATGCTACCAAACAGACTCGGCACCCGGCACGAATTCGGGCAAGAGTTACGTTTATGACAACGCGCGAGCCACCAACGACACGGTCAAGGATGGCGACGCGAACACCGTTCTCAAGTCCCTCCTTGGTTCAGGTTTAGACATGGATAAGGACTACCCCTCATCCGCCTCGAGTTCGTCGCAGACTGCCCAGGAAGTTATTCCTGGACTGAGCGGCGGCGGGCCCGGTACTAATGGTCAGGCGGCAGGACAGAGTAATGACGGTTCCAGCAGCGGCACGAGCGGCGGCGGCGCTACCAGTGCTGGCACGCCTCCAAACGCTGCCTGTACGAATGGGTTCCAACAGGACTGCAGCGGCAGCGGCAGCAGTGGCAGTGGCAGCGGCAGCGGCGGCGGAAATACGAACCAGGGAGTGAGGCAAGAACGTGTGCTCGGTGCGAGCGCATTCGCGGCACTCATTGCCGTTGCTGGAATGCTCTGGCTGTAGGTGTGATGTCAACAATCTAAAGAACTTGCTGGCATCGGAGTGGATTACACTAGAATGAGCGCACAGGAGGGTTTCTTCGGTATTTTGTGCATGGGGATCAGTGTTATTGCGCGACCCCCCTTCCTCGGTGACGATGGTTGGATTTATCTCATATCAACGGTTGGAGTGCCCAAGGCTATAGTACTATGTTGCTCGAGGAATGATGGCGCAATGCCATCCACTCCTTTTTTTTGGATACCGGCTTTGAATATCATCGCGGCTCCGAGGCTGTCCCGTACAGGCCATGTCATGCATTGTGTTAAAGGGGAGACAAACGCACCTTGTATATAGGCAACGAATGGACTAGAGACTCGGACATTCTGCTGAAGACACTTGTACGATGCAAGAGGTTTCATAGGTAGGTACTTTGTGAAATGTATCTGTATAGTTGAGGCTGCCAGTTACCCATGATGCTTGACAATGTAGGTGATATTAGATAATTCACAATGAATAGTCTTTGATTCAGGTTCGGATGAAGTCGCATCCTGTTGCCTTGGTAGACCGAAGATCACTAGCGAATCGACAAAAGAACATGAACAACTTGAAATTTTAGCTTATAGGCAAGGATGTAGCTACTGACGTGGCCGCGGCGCTTTACCCTGCGCACTGCAACCTCGCTGCCATCTAGAATTGTGGCTGAGTGCTAGGGCTGCATAGCAGGTACATGATTCAGATGAACGAATGAAAATAATGGCCCATGGTGTAGCTTGACCGCGATTCTCAAGACGCGGACATACTCATGTTAGGATGTTCAAGTATTGAGGCGACGGTCGATAATTTGAGCGTGCGACCTAGTGCAATCCTCGGTCTCCGCTCTTTAAGCATGTAGGTCTTGGCACGGAATGACCAACCCTCCGCTGCCCCTTCGGCTCCATCTCGCAGCCCTATCGAGTCTCGCGCGCTCAGCCTCGAAGGTGATGACTACTGGTCCGAGTGGTGCCGCTAATGTGTAGATTAGGTAAGGTCAGGTAGCTTTAGGCTTCCGAAGGATTGTGTCCCCGGTTACTATCACCGAGTCCTCGGTTTCGGCAAGTATTCCATTATTAGCTTAAGTTCATCCGTCTCGCATGCGGCTAGTGAAACGGTTGCGCGTTACATTGGATGAGGTGAGCAGGAGCTATGCCCTGCGATAGAATTGTGACTCCTAGCTACGGTGATCAGGCCAGCATGGTGATTGAGGATACATAAAAGGTCAATGTTTCCTTCGAGATAGTAGCTTCATTCACAGCATTTCAAGCTACAGTTTATACTTAACAAACCATCTATACATATATATCCTCATCACTAACCCATAAGTCCTCTTGAAGATTCCAGACGATAAGTCAACATCCGAACACAATGTCTTCGCCAAATGAAACCAAGAAGTCCATCGTATTCTTCGGCGCCTCCACCGGAGTCGGTCTCGCGGCGCTGACGCGGGCCCTGGCAGCAAACTACACATGTACCGCGCTATGCCGGAAACCCTCCAAACTTCTGGAACGCTTCCCCGCAAGCCAGTACCCGAACCTGAGGGTGGTCGAGGGTAACGCGCACGACTCATCGGTCGTGGCCCGGTGCCTGTACGACCGAGAGCACTCCGAGCAGCTGCCTTGCTCCATCGTCTCATCTATCGGCAGCGTCTTCATCGTCTCGCGCATGACGCTCGAGGACCCGCACGTGTGCGGGAAAGGCATGGAGGCGCTGCAGGAGGCCATCGCGCTGGTGCGGAAGGAGGTGGGCGCGGGCCCGGACAGGTGGTCTCCGCGCGTCATCGTGCTCAGCACGTGCGGCATAAACAAGGCCGGACGCGACTACCCGATCGTGACGATGCCCATCTACAAGATCATGCTCAAGGTGCCGCACATCGACAAGCGGGCCATGGAGCGCGACCTCGTGGCCCGCGGCGCCGACCTGGGCTACACGTACACCATCGTGCGCCCGAGCCTGCTCACCGACGACCCCTCGCCCAAGTGCGAGATCCGCGTCGGCATCGATGACAAGTTTCCCGTCGGCTACGCCATCTCGCGCGACGACACCGGACGCTGGATCTTCGAGAATCTGCTTGATGTGGAGGGCCAGGGGGCCACGTACGAGAACAGAATTGCCACGATTACTTGGTGAAAGATGGGTGGATGATTGATTGATTGATTGATTGATGACGGTGCGAGAAAAAGGAATCATAGGTAGTGACTGGATCATGGATGCGGTTATGATTTGGGGCTACGTTTCGTTTGTTTTGCGAGGGGTGAGCGAATGGAATGTCTGATATTTACGACTTGCTGGCGTCATTTCTATCTATTTACTGGGTTACATACCCTAAGTTTTGTTTGTAGAGTCATAGATACCTACTCAGCTATTTTTCGCCTACGAATATATTACCTCGTAAAATGCGGTGTTTCATGTTCTGGCGTTCCGTATCTTCGGGATCCTTCTTCACTAGGCTTTCGGTTTTTGTCTGAATATATAGCGGCTACGGCGAGACGATTGGATGACAGAGCCGCTGGAAGCCACCAATTTCGGGACCTAGAGGAGGATTGATTCGCACCAGTTACTTCCAAAGCGGTGAAGTTTGTGCCGCCCCGACGATCTTTGCAAGTCTGTACGCCGATGCTGCTGCAGGGGAAATGGAGCCCCAGTGGCTTGTCACCATGTCGGGGGTCTTTAAACAGCTCAAGGACCAACGAACGAGCCAACGATAGCAAACGATCACTTTTTATGTCAGCAAACCCCTGAGATTATAGCCAGCCTTCCCGCGTGGAAGGGCGAGAATGGCACTTGTAGGGCTGATCTAAGAGCCTGTACCAGGTAGCACAGCCCGCAGTCATTGCTGTCAAAAGGGATACCTCGGATTAGGTAGGAATGATAATAAGACCGAGTGAGAACCTTCCGTTGTCCTGTATCCAGTCACTTATCACTTTCACCTTCATCTGTTCATCTCTATTTCTTCAAATTTCTGTAACGGCGGGTTACTCAGTCAAGGGGGTTCATTTCTTGGATTTGTCCCAACTTTAGGTACTAATTTACGTCGGCGTATGAAAGTGAGTAAGGCTTCGACCACGCGTCGCCTCTGAATCGCGTAGTTCTAATGAGCAAACAGATATATCAATTGACATTGTCACTATTCTATTCTATCATCAATCTTTGTTTCGTGTTGAAGAAGTCTTGCTATATAAAAGAGACAATTCCTTGTTCCTCGTAGTTTTCGATTTATTCAAGGTCAACTCCAGCATTGCTCCCTTGGACCCCTGGAAAGCATCACCAAAGCCCTTGTTTCCTTTTGACAAGTTGCCTTTCAGTAAGATTGCCATAAAGACAGGACCAGAACAATCCTGATTTGTTCTGCTGGCGCCGGTTGCTTGATTTGAGTTACCTTTAAGCAAACCCCAAGCCACCTAAGGGACGCCCGCATCGAATCAGTTGATTGATTTCTGCATATTTCTGCATATTTTCCCCACATAACACCGACAAAATGATTAGAACCATCACCACACTTCTCACTCTCGGCACGGCCACGGCAATGCCAGCTCTCATGGCCCGCCAAAACAATTCGGCATCGGAGCCCCGCAAGCTCGTCATCGGCGCTCCCTTCCAGGTACTGACTGCCAACTTCGACGGATCCAAATTCTCCATAACTGGGAACCAAACCACTGCTGGATCGGCACCCAGCTGGCTTCTCTTCAAGGAGCCCAATCTTCTCTACGCTGTGGATGAGAACGCCAATGACACTAGCCTCTTCACTCTCGATTCCAGCTCGAGCCAACTTACCCCCGCGTCGGCAGCAAATGGCTCCTCTGGCGTTGTCTTTCTTGCGTTCAACGCCGACAAGACTCGCATGGTGGGCGCCGCGTACGGCAGTGGCAAAGTTGATGTCTGGGACGTCTCTGCAGCTGACGGCAGCCTGAAACTCATCAAGAGCGTCACCGTCCCGGGCGAGCCCAACCCCGCCCAGGGTGCGCACCATCCTCATCAAGCGCTGCTTGACCCCACAGGCCGCTTCTTCGTCATCCCCAACCTTGGTGGCGATACCGTGCTGATCCTTGACAACAAGGACGACAAGTACGAGATCACGGGCACCCTCAAGCTACCCACCGGCACCGGACCGCGTCATGGTGGCTTCATCACGAGCGGCAACGCGCACTACTACACACTTGCCTCGGAACTCACGAACGAGCTGTTCCTCTTCAGCCTCACATACAAGGCAGACACAATCGACTTCCAGCAGGTGCAGAACCAGAGCACGTACGGCAGCATCCCGCCCGCCAACGCCAGTTCCGCGGCCGCGGGCGAGCTGGTCGTCGCCGCCAACCAGAAGGACGTGTACGTGTCGAACCGCATCAGCGGCAACGAGACCGACAGCATTGCGCACTTCGTATTCAAGAAGACCTGCGGCGGCCCCCCGAGCCTCAACTTCGCCGACACCATCTCCACCGGTGGGCTGCGGCCGCGCATGTTCAGCCTCAGCACCGACGAATCCCAGAGCCTGGCCTTTGTCGCGAACCAGGGCGGCGACGCGGGACTCGCCGCGTTTGCGCGCGACCCAGGATCTGGCGCGCTGAACCCGACGCCTGTTGCGACGATGCCGAATACGGCGCTTGTCGCGCCGCAGCTGGCGGCCACGGAGTTCATGGGGCCGCAGTTCGTGCAGGAGATCTGATTTCACTGGCAAGAAACGTTTTGGGCCAGGTAGACGATAGATACACGACATATGTTAGAGCGAGCATGCATGCATCTAGAGGGCCGGGTATCAAGGACTTGGGCCTGGAAAAGCATTTACTGCGCATGAATTGATTGCATCGACTACGGCGTTGGGCTTCTGTGGCGATCAGGCGGGCGTTACTCTTATTCTTTCTAGGTACCTATTTACAGTACAGGACCTAACTTCTTCTTCTTTTGCATGGCCCTTGGTGGCATTGATAATTGACATTTTGTTCTCTCCCCTTGCAAGACTTTGTGATTTGTGCTTTTACTTGGTGTGCTTTTCGTGATTTTCGATTGCAGGAGTGCTGTAATCATCGTTGGTTATGGCGTAGAAACCCATTGTGGCTTTGAGAGCGTATGAAGAGATGCATCTTCTGAGAGGAATGGAGCTCCCTGGCTCATGACCTAAGATTCATTCATGTAGGATATAGACGATGGTTTTTGTGAGTTGCCGGCAGGAATCGTCTGAAGTTTCGATAACACGATATCAAACATAGCAGGATATATTTACATGCCAAGAGTGGGTACATATGCACTCACATGCAATGTCGGCAATTCGCTGCTATGCCAGCTTTAGTTAAGGCCTCGCTTTACTTGAGCCTGGAATTCTATTTCAGGATTCAGTCAGGGTCGAGGACTTACTGTGTACACTCACATCTATGTACATAGGTACAACACATTGGTCTTTTAATGGGTGCTTTGTAACACCACGTATGGGCTTCCAACTGGCTGGGTCGCTGGCTTGATCAAAAGTATTTTGGCATCGAAAACCCTGGTGTAGATCGATCAGGATGGATTGCAATGCTTTTGCATCATGGTGGCAGAAGCTTGTCGTGAGGCAACCTGCAATGCAACCCTACCCTGGCAAGGAACCTCGACGTCCAAGAGACGCAAACGGTGGAGACGATGCTCCGGGGAACCTTGCCACTGTTAGACGCGATATTCATGGAAACAGTTCAGCGAAAACGAGTTGTCGTCTCGCCGTCTTCCTAATAACTTGTTTAGCTGTTCTACATGAACCAATTGAGATTCGTCATACAAGCCGGACGGCTTGGAGCTTGCAAAAACAATTTTGCGATCGAAGCTATGCTGCCTACTTTACGTCATGGACAACCGGATGCGGAAATTGGTTCTCCTTTTGATTATGTATTGTGTAGTTCAGTTCTTCAGCTCCACACAGAAGAGTCTCAGACACGTGTACGGAATATAGCAGTATGGAAACAGGACGGGAGGAGCCATCGCTATTCGGCTACTTGCCGTGGCGACGTTGATGGTGGATTATCCATAACACAAGATCTCCTAGTTGTTGGTGCGTCCTGCGTCATAGTCTTAAGAAGATCTATGTTTCCCTTGCCTCGGCCCATGAGTTGGGTACGCTGGATCCGCGAGAACGGTAAGTCTGAGAAGTTACCGGATATGACTCGACATTCCACTTGACGGCAGGTTTTTGCCGTTTTGAACATGCAGCCGCGTGCATGTGAAACAAATGCGGCAGCATTTGTCCTAAATTTCCCTGATAGTGATGGTTGCAAGTCCAGTCTAACCATCAACGAAGACAAGAATAGGTAACGAGAGACGTACATAGGTATCATTTGAACTGATGATAATCGTCGGATTCCACGTTTACAGTACCTGGCTTCTTTTCCCATCTAAGCCTAACGAATCCAAGATTTTCCAGCGAACATGGTGATCAGGCTAATAGGCAGCCTAGGATGACGAATAGCGAACACTACGAACACTACGAAAAACTAGCAGCTTCAACTTTTCCAAAAATCGATTCAATGTGAAGCTGCTAAGAACGCTTGGGCGAAATACACGTAGAAATAAAATTGTGTTCCACTGTTATTAGGTGGATGGACGTTATCGAGCTATGACGTATTACATTGTCAACTACAGCTTTCACGTCATTAGCATCTAATATTCCAGCTCCAGCCCTGAAGCCAAGCACAAGCTCAAGCTCTTACCTTTTAAAACGGACGCTTGCATCCGCAGGTATCTATACTTACAGTTAATGACGATGAACAGCTCTCTGTCATGTACCTTTTCCTAGTTTCTTGTGGCTGCAATGGCATTGAACGGTAGCTCCTCGGCGAGCTGCATGCGCTCGCCCCCCTAGAACCAAACATAACATCACTCTGTCATTGAATCATAACTACATCTAACCTACGTCAACATTATAATAAAACAGCTTTGTCCTCTAGAGACAAGAGATTTTTTCTTTCCTCACCTAATTAAGCTTCTACACGGCAAATTTGGAACTGATCAGAACTATACCATCAATACTGACCTAACATCCCCTTACACTTTGTGATACCCCAGTCCTTGTTTCTCTTCTTTACGCTTTACATATCGAGATACCCATACCCTAGAAATACACAACATGGCGAGCGTCAACAAGCCGACCGACGTCAAGCAGAAGGAGGCAGATGTGAACCGCAAGCTTCAGATCTACGGCATCATCAACGCCTTCCAGATCGGCAAGGTGCCGTCTGTAAGTTCTTAATATTATCACGGACCACTCAGCATCCTGTTACTAACACTAGTCGAACCAGAACGAGCAGATTGATGTTGCCCTAAACAGTTTCCTCGAATCGAGAGCGTTAGCGAACCCGTCGAAAAAGCTATCAGCAGAAGGGCGAGAGCTTGTCGCGGATTTCAAGGAGGTCGTCACTCAGGCTAAGAAATTGCTTCTATCCAAGAACGAGGGAAACCTCCTGCAGGACTTCATCTGGCAGACCCAGCAGTTCGATCCAAATGTTGTCAGCGTACCTAATGCACCTATCGACAAGGACACGGCGAAGCAACATGGTGACAAGGCTCTCGAGGGACTTCGGACTTTGGGAACTTTGATTATCACCAACGGCCAGTTTCGCAAGCTCCGTGAGTTGATGGTTCGCCTCTCAAGAACTGCAGCACAGTAACGCTAATAATTTCCTAGTCAACGATGCCACTATACTTCTTCGCGACATTGCTGGTGACGCTGCCAGCAATGCCGCTAACAAGGTGAGGCCTTCGGGCGATGCCTTGGCTCAGATCGACCACCCCGCCGACGACAATGTCTGGCATGACGCTCCCGATTTTTCCAAGGACAACGTGAAGAATCAATTTCAGAGCGTCTATAGGAGCGACCCGGCGCAAGATGCCAAAGGTGTTGCTGGGTCCGGGGTTCAAGCTGTCCGTCAGTCGGATGGGACGACTGGAGACCGCATCAATGCTGCGCAGAATGTGGCCGGTAGTGCCGCAGACCAGATCAAATCCAACATCGACCCGGATACGCGGGAGTCTACGAAGCAGACCGCCCAGGAGTATCGCGCTCGTACTAGGCAATATCTCTCTAAGAAAATGCCAGAGGAGCGTCGCGAGCAGACTATCTGGCGCCTGAAGGTACGCGTTTCATAAGAGTCTGTTGACATTATCATTTGCGCTAACACATAAGTAGAAAATGGTTGTCGAATGCCAGCAGCACCCTGACTACCAGCAGGCCATTTCTACTCTGCTCGACTTGGCCGAACAGTATGGTTCTCATAGCAGGAGTCTAGCCGCTGGAGGTACTGGCACCGTCAAGGAGACGCGATCCAGCCTGGCCGCCGCCGAAGCTGATCTCAAGACTTTAATCGAGCGATTTGCCAATGGGACCTCCTCAGATGATCTGTGGTCGTCGATCAACACTATTTATGCGGATGCCGACAACGATCCTGAGCTTAAGAACTGGTTCAAGTCTATCGATGCTTACATCCGTAAGTGTCTGCAGCAGCAGGGCTACATCATGGAGGATGTTTCGACCGAGGAGTGGCACCGTTTGTATGATCACGGTAACTACCTCCTTCGCGAGAAATACCGGACTCACACCGATCGCGTTGTCGACGAGCTCAAGTTCCTGGCAGACCAATTCGACCAAGACGCTCAGAACAAGACATTTGCGGCCTCCCTCCAAAAGTTGTTCAACGATCTTGGTAACGATGAAAGTGGAAAGGCGGTGTTCAAGCCTCACCTGGTCAAAGACTTGACAGACGTCATCATCCCGGCTGCCTTCGAGAAAGTCGCCTATATTCCCATTCCCCGTATCGAGTACTCCGACCCTGAGATCGATGCTGTGGTGGAGAACCTGGTGTTGGAGAGCGACAACTTCATGCCCAACGTACTTGAGGTTGCAAGTGATAACTACTTCCGCTGGGGCCGCAAGAAGATTGCGAGCGCGAACAAGAACTCGTTCGACGTCAAGGTCACGGGCATTCAGATGGATTTGCGCGATGTCAGCTACTACGTAAAGCGAAAGCAGGGTTTCCCCTCCATTACCGACACTGGCGTTGCTAACATCAGAATGGGCGGCGATGGGTTCTGCTTCCGCTTGAAGCTGTCCACCGCGGACAAGAATGACAAGCAGCACCTTTTCAAGCTCGACAAGGTTGACGTTGATGTTAAGAACCTACAGATCAAGCTCGTCAAGTCCAACCACAAGCTGTTGTTTGGTCTATTCAAGCCTATGATGCTCAAGGTTCTGCGTCCAGTGATCCAGAAGACAGCTGAGAAGCAGCTGAAGGAACAATTTAACAAGTTCGACCAGCTGTTGTACCAGGTCAGGCAAGAAGCCGATCGGGCTCTTGAAGAAGCTCGTGCCGACCCTGAGAATGCGCCGAACATCTACAACCGATATGCCACTGCTGCCCAGAAGCAGTTCCTCCAGGGCAAAAAGAAGGTCGAAGATGTTGCGGCTGACAAGAAGGTGAACATGGCCGTCACTAAGGAGGATAGCATTTTCCCCAACATCCACCTGCCAGGTGGTATCTCCTCCAAAGCTACCGAGTATCGGGACCTGGCTCGTAAGGGCGAACTGTGGGAGAGTCCAGTCTTCTCTATCGGGACTGCCGCGAAGAGTACCAACATCCCTTCTGCTCCTGTAGTCGCACGCAAGCCGCACGCCGCCGGTACCAACACCAACACTAACACTACCGCCCACGGTAACGGCAACGGCAACGGAAACTACTCCAACGGACAATATACCAATGGCCACACAAATGGTAACTATACCAATGGCGGCTACACCAATGGTAGAACTGTCAATGACAAGTACGCACCGGTCACCGGTTCCACAACCAACAACACTCTTACAGTCTAGGAAGCGTAGACTGTGTACGTGGGAGGGAATTTGGACACACGCATAATAAGGGGTGATTAGGAGAAGTGTTGCAGTTGATGGCTATACCCGGAGATACCCAAGGGACGAGATTGGATTTCGCTTGGAAAAGTCTCACGAGGGAGACAAGTTTGTTGGTGATGATACCTGTCGTTGACCTACCTTGTACATCTATTTCATTTGTCTCTGCTGCATCGAATAATTAGTATCATACCTATTTTACATCAAAAACGAATATGGTAGTGCAAATTCCTCCTACATTTGTAAGATCAATGTCTCCAATTGTTGAAAACAGTCGAGTTGTCTAGAAGTTTTCATTGATGATGTCTAGTTCGCTTTGCATCTTCAATTTACGTCGGACCGAGCATTGTAAGTTCATCTAGAAAACCATCCGTCGGCCTCCAGGGTATTAGACTTCGGCTGGTGACATTGTTAGCAGACGTATCCGCACTCGAGTTGCGTACTCGGTCTGACTCTTCAGCCAACCCTCTGTAATGCCCCTCGACAATCAAGTGACTTCTTGGCGGTAGTGCTGGTGATAGTAACAGTGATTACCATGAAACTCGAAAAGCTTGACGCGCATCGCGGTCAGTGATGGCTTGCTGGCGGATGGCTCAATACAAGCAGGGAGGATATGGAGAATTCACGGCACCCGCTCCCGAATTCCAAAGTCTCGTAACTACCTAGGTACCTACCACTTAGCATCATACCCTCGCGGATGACTGGTCTCTCGCTCAACCGATCCTCGCACTAACCGGCAATCTCCGATTCAAAATGGAAACCTTCCTCACCGCGGTGTCTATGTACCTTGACGGCGGCGGCCCCCTTGACCGGCGCATAATGGGTCCTAACCAGCGACACCACGAGCAACATACTGCTGTATGCAAGCAAGTGCGTCAACCTGCCGTTCCCGACGCTGTCGCGGGAGCAGGACTCGGTCGCACTGGGTACGGGGGTCTTACACCGAGGCCCGGCTGTACCTACGGGTACATGCTGGATAGCCCGGCTGGGTGCTGCTTCTACGAGTGGAGTATCCCCGGGTCGATTACGCCGCGGTTTTGCTATATTTTATGTTCGCTCGGGTTTGGCTGAAGAAGGTCCTAGGGTTTCAGTAGGTAGGTAGCAGAATTGACACCCCAAGGACGTATCCGCCATCGGGGTCTGATAGCCCCATCGTTCCAGCGACTTCCAAAGTTCCACGTGGGTAGTAACGTTAGTGAAGAAAGGAATAGGTAGTAGTACGAAGATATTAGGATCAGGCTAGTTTCTTCTCAGATCTACAGTTAACTTGAATGGGTCTAGGCTACAAGAGCCTCATACAGTGTCATACTACGTATTCGGTATACCCTCACTTTGCTTCGCTAGCGTGTAAGGCTTCCCGCTGCGTGTGGTTCTAGGACGAATGCTAAAACTGTAGGATACGTACCTAGTGTTTACTTGCAGGGGTACCTAATATCTGGTCTCACAGAGGTGGGCGGGCCGTGGACCAAGTCCATAGGTAGAGTCGTAATTTGAGAATTACAAATGATACCTCTATGTAAGGTATGCATTGTGCATTCATTGGGATCCTTCATGTATGATGTATATGTACCCAGATGAGTCCATGGCGGTCAAGAATGTCTCCATCCGCCGGCATCTTTGTACTACATAAGCAAAGAAAGACTCGTTCCCGTAATATCTTTTCAACACTCGGGGAAAAGGGATGAACTTGGTGATAATTTTCGCCAATAATAGCCGTGACATGTACACATGTACTATGTATGTAAGGCATGAAACTTTGGAATGTCGTGTTCTAGCGTACAGAATGTGATCTGATTGGTTTTTGTCTCTGCAGCTGAAAGGCACAGCTGGTTAAGCGACGCCTTGTTCCGGGGGTGGATTGGCGTCCAGTCGTATTCCGATGCAGAAACCCACGGGTCACCCACGTCCCGTGGAGTGATCTAGGGCTTGGCGGTCAGACAATATCTTGATAGTTGATGGCAGTTTGGTTGTCTCTGATCATGTTTCGGGAGTAATTGTTGGTGTTCAAATTGCGGCAAGGGAACTGGGGCTTTTCTTACGCCATTCGTGTCTACCGCCATTTTTGGGTATTTTGAAGAATGGCTAGTCCCGCTTCTTTGAAAATTTCTGCTCTGGGATTAGTTCATGTCAATTAAGCTTTCCGGGGAAGAAGATCATTTCATGTATAAACCAATTATATGGTGATGATCTGCAAAGAAGTGGGACTAGCCATTCTTCAAAATACCCAAAAATGGCGGTAGATCTTACCATATTCACCTACACAGTAGTAAGCGAGGGAGCGCCGTTACTATATACATAGTAGTAAAAAGGCACGCGACATGCTTGAAAAGGTATCAACGCATAGGCTGAGGTGTGCGGCGAGACTGGTACGAGTAGCATGGAATATAACCTGCCATTATAGGCCTACCAATCTAAATAAATTACCTACTATGTTACATGTCAGGCATTTGGAAAAGGACATTGACAGCCTTGACTTTGATTGGCTTACTTGCTCAGATATTGATATGTCTATCCAAAAGCATTGCATGGGGGCACGGTAGACCGCACTCGGTGAGACCTCGAATGAGACAAGACATGGAAGACAAACACACGGGAGATGCCCTTTACCTTTGGTGCCACCAACATGAATAGTAAAATGTATATTCTTATTGGATTCCGCCCTTTGGTCGTCCGCGTGCCTAGGTACATGTAGCTCCTCACGTACATAGGTACCTTAAGGGGCGGGGGGGTGTTTTTGACACCATTACAGTGACTAAATTAGGGAGTGGAAATGGTGTCCCCTTCTTCATAGTTACTGAAAGAGTACGCGACTGCCTCAGCAATTCAAGCCTTGAATGGCTGTCAAGATGGAAAGGGTTACGCGGTGCCGTGAGTAGATCAACCTAGATTTAGTGACCCGATTCGAAATAACTACTGCAAGGACTTGATTTTGGCAAGCCCTGACCGTGTTATTTTGGTTATAGCTTTCCAGTCTGGCAGGATTGCTTGATCAACATGGTCACAGGCGTTCGTTATGCTTTTGGTTATTATGTTAGGTCAGTGTAATAGTGTCAGGCTGTGTAATTATTTCAGGCCCGGTGTAGCAAAAAGGTCAAAAAGGTCAAAAATACCTAGGTACGTACAATTTGCAAAAGAAGCTTTTTTGTAAGACCTGCGATCGAACAGCGCCTACAACTTCTTATAGAAGATATTTTGATTTACCGCCACCAGGCTCACTCGAACCTGATGACAGTAGATGTACGCGTTTGACCACTTGGCCACTTGGCCACTTGGCCTGACGCGACATTAAATTGAATGCAAGTTCGATCTTTCAGTATATATGGCAGGCAAAGAGCCCAGGAAAGTGCTTTTCAAGGTCCGGATCTGACATAGTGTCAGGTCTGGACAGAGTGTTAAGCACCTGGTAACACTAATTATACTGGTAAGTATTACCTTCTCAAAAACAATATCAAATCTATAAGCTTCATAGACCTAAAATGCTGTCAATTTTGACTGTATAACACTGTACTGTAATACATTCAATCCAGTTACTATTACAGATATCCTTTCAGACTGTGGAAAGAGTGTCAAGAGCTTGTAAGCATACAGAAAGGTCGGTTCAGTTGCTGTAACCATGTCAATTCACCCCCCCTCCCCCATAAGGTATGTACCCATGCTGCCATGTACCTAGGTAGACCTACTGCCATGGTGGATTGGATCTGGGGGCTCTCGTTATCTGTGGGTCCCGGGGCACCAGCCGAATGTGGAAGAAGAAAGGGTAGAAAAAAGAGAAGGGGTCCATGAGTCCCGACTCCCACGACGGCTAGACCAGATACGTATTACCTGCCTATGCGCGCTTACATAGTAGAAAGGATTGAAAAAGCTTATCGGAACCTTTCACAGAGCTTTACGAAGTAGATGTGATCGGTATATTCGTTTATGGAAGTTAAAAAAAAAAGACAATATGTAGGTGCCTACCCAGGTAGACAAGGTAGGTAGGTCAGCATTTGGGACGTCTAGAATTGAGGAATTCCCTATGTATGCGGGTGTTCATTTTACGCCGTAGGATGGCCGAGAGAGTATCTCCAGAAGAATAACTGCACCAATCAGTTTTGCAAAGCGTGATCATATGTGCCAAGCCATTTGAGATGTATACGATGAACATGTAAGATTTCATTTTTCTCATGCCACTTCTCTTCTAGCTCGCTGCTGTGGAACATGACAAGTGGTGAGTTCGAATAGATATGAACCTTCTTGTCTGGGATTGGCCATCAATGATGATCAGCCTGTCGGCGCAGACGTTGTTTACCAAGTAACCGAGTTGCATCCAGTGCCCAATACAGGTCAACAGGACAAAAGGATTCTCGGTGTTATTGTGGGCTCTCGCGAATGAGCAGCCAGCCATGCTGCTTTGCTTCCTAAATTCTTCTAGAATACCTAAATATGCAGTAGAGCGATGTAACAAAATCGCGCGCGGGACTCGGGAGGGCCATTCTTAGCGCTGCTGATGAAAAGACCTGCTACAGCCTAGATACAAGATTAGCCACTGTCTGATCGTCATGTTATTGCGATCTTTTCTCTTTTCATAGCATATGATTGACGAGCGCGGACTTGACGATGGTCTAGACAAAAAGATCTGTTGAAGTCTGAAGAAGAAGCCATCTAAGGCCCAACTTCATACGCCACACCTTATATGGAACTTGGAACAACGCACCCCATGCACCGTGCCGCCTTGGCTGAAGCTCCGATCTTCCCCAACTGCTGTACATTACATATAATATCCGGAAGATGGATTTCTATCCACCGGGTCAATCAGTAAATGCCCTCGAAATGAAACATCTGTTGGAATAGGTAATCAAGTCCGTCAAAGCTCCAGGCATGTAGCGGCGTTGCTAAGTGCCTCAAGTAGTCAATACCTAAAGAACAAGGCAGTTTAGGCTGATCTTACGGAAGTGTAGCTAAGTGGCTGAAAGCATAAATAGGATGCTGATCTTTATCTGTACATACATACATACAGCGTAGCGTCGAATCGAGGTAAGGGATGTTCGTGGACACACTGCTTGCGGTTGGCTCTCGTTCTGGTCACACCTGTTGCGCCACAGAGTACCTACTATATAGCGTATCGCGTTGAAAGAGCCGCTACGCCTACCTTCACCTTCCCAATACGGCTTTGGATTTTCGGCGTGGCAGCTTATCAGCGACAGGGCGTCAGAAAGAACAAGTTGAACGTGGTGCCGGTACCTGGGCAGCACTCACCTTGGCCGAGTATTCCCTTAAGCAGCGCATGTACTCGGCAAGTATCGAGGTCAATCCCCCGGGGAAGTACAACTTATTATCTGGATAGTATTCAGTACCTACCCTCCCAAGCTAGCCTATCGAACGAACGAGATTCCTTGGTAGGTAGGATCTTGTCGTGACGGGACTGGTCCATGGTTCACTATGCCCCTGTAAACGTCTCATTTCTTATCTCTGCAGGTGGCAAGCCTCGGCTGGATCAGAATCTGGGGCGGCCGCGCTGCAGACCACCAACCGGGGGTCCAGAGGATATCGCATTGACAGAAGGGCTGCACAGTTGGTTGTGATACGACGTGGGATGCTGGCGAAGGGAACCCTCTTGGGTCTTGGAGGCAAGGTATCTATATTAAAAGAAGCTCGAACGCCTTCTCATAAGATGCAACCCCGTTCCCAACTTCTTGGTCTACCCAACCCGTCGGTTCGCTTACCTACCTGTCTTTGATCAGACAACGGCCACAATGACTTCGACAATGGCTTCGACTCAGGTGCGCCCGGCCGAGGTCGCCGACCACACGGTCCAGACGCCTACGCTCGAGAAAGAGTTGAATGAGAAGGCCCATGAGTTCAAAATCGATACCGAGTCCATTGAAGAGGAGCTCGACCTTTACATTCCCCTGAAGATGGACGACCGTATAGTCGATGAGCACAATCCACTGACAATCCGTGCCGTTGTCGTCGGAATTGTCTTGGGCTGTCTCGTGTGTGCTTCTAACTTGTACTTGGGTAAGTTTCCCGATTCGTGAATCCCGTAGAGCACGAGGAGACATCTCGCTGACCATGCGGGTTAGGATTGAAAACTGGATTCACCTTCTCGGCCAATATTTTTGGAGCAATCTTCGGATATGGCATTATCAAACTCCTATCGAAAAGCAAGCTGCCTATCATCGGCGGCTCATTCGGTCCTCAGGAGAACAGTATCGTCCAAGCTGCTGCCACGGGTGCTGGTGGCATCTCCGGTATCTTCGTTGCCGGTATTCCTGCTATGTACCAGCTCGGCGCCCTGACGGGCAACCCCAAGGACATCTTTGGAGCCATCATCACTATTACACTAGTCTGTTCGTTTTTCGGCCTCTTTTTCGTGACTCCTCTCCGAAAGTTCTTTATCATCCAGGTCGCCCGAGAATTGAAGCTTCTCTTTCCGACTCCTACGGCCGTCGCCCTGACAATCAAGTCGATGCATGGTGGTGCTGCTGGTGCTAGGGAGGCCCTGAGCAAACTCAAAGCTCTCAGCTTAGCCTTCACTCTCGCTCTGGTCCAACGAGTAGCCTCATACTATGCTGTTGGCATCCTCTACGACTGGCACGTTTTCACGTGGATACACATTTGGAGTGGTTACACAAGTTGGGCAATGAACATAGAAAGTTGGGGGTGGTATATAGAATGGACAGGTAAGTTTTGTGCCTATATGCTGCCAGCATATATCTTTGACTGACACACCTCTTTCACTTTAGCTGCTTTCATCGGAAGCGGAATTCTTATCGGCATGAACTCGGCGCTCTCCATGTTCGGTGGCTCCATTATCGCTTGGGCTATCATTGGCCCTGCTCTCGTCCACTACGGTGAATGCATCGGCAAGCAGCAGGTCGATGATGACCCGCGTTGGGCCGACTGGTATACGTTCGCCTCTCTTAGCGGCCTCGGGAAAGAGACTCCCTCGCCACGTTACTGGTTATTATGGCCAGGCGTCATGATCATGGTTTGCACCTCGATGGCTGAGCTTTTTATACAGTACAAGGTGATCGGCTACGCGGGCAGGGTGATCTGGCAGAAGTTTTGCGCGAACGTCAACAAGGTCTTGGTTAAGCGTGGCAAACACTCGCCCTACTTCTCCGCACATGCCGAGCTGGAAGTCAAAGCTGCGGACAACATAATTGAAGATCCAGCTCCCCCTCATGAGCAGGTCCCAATGTGGTTATGGGCAAGCGGCCTGATCCTCACCATCGCTGCCGCTATGATCATTTTCGCTCTCCAATGGGGCATGCACCCCGGCCTAACAATCCTCGCCTGCCTGTTGGGTTTCTTGTTCTCCTTCCTGGCTATCCAGATCGGCGCTGTCACAGATCAGACTCCGCTTACCGCCGCCTCGAAGGCCAGCCAGCTGATCTTTGGTGCTGCCACCAAGAACAGCGGCTTCTCCATCACGGACGCCCAACGAGTCAACTTGGTTGCTGGTAGCTTGGCTTCCGGAGGTGCTGACGTCGCAACGTCTCTGACCAGCGATTTCCGCACTGGCTTCTTGCTGGGCACTTCTCCGAGGAAGCAGTGGATTGCGCAAGCCTTCGGAACCCTTATCGCGGTGTTCCTCGCGCCTGGCATGTTCGTTTTGTTCACAACTGCTTACCCGTGTATTCTCGACCGCGATGCCGAACATTGTGCCTTCGCCGTTCCTTCCGTGACCGCCTGGGCTGCCGTCGCGCAGGCTGTCACGGACCCGGCTGTCAGCATCCCGCTCACTTCCGGCATCTTCTCTATCGTCATGGGCGTCTTCTGCATTGGGCAGGTGATCTTCAGACACTTCTACCTCGTTGGTTCGCGCGAAAAGTATCGCGAGTACCTCCCGAACTGGGGTGCCATTGCTCTTTCCTTCGTTTTGCCATCGGTGAGTTCATCTCGTTTCTATATCTCTACCTACCTACCTAGGTGGCTAGAGGAGTAGGAGACACAAGATTGCTAACATATGTCATAGCCTGTTTTCACGACCGCGGCTATGATTGGTGCTACCGTGGCCTGGGTGTGGAAGAAATGGAACCTGAAGAGCTTTGATCTGTATGGTTACGCGGTTGCGGCTGGTTTCATCGCTGGCGAGGGTCTCGGCGGTGTCATCGGCGCTATCCTCCAGATTGCAGGCGTCTCGGGTGACATCTACGGCACGAGCATTGCCTGCCCTGCTGGTTATTGTTAGTTGGCATTTCATGATTTGGATGTCACGTATATACCCCTGATTGTGGGAGTGGAGGCGGAAGCGGAAGCGGTGAGATGCTTGATATTGTTTAATGAGAGTATGAGATTTGACCGTCAATTCGTGTTCATGTTCTTGTATAAAGTGAAGCGTTTTGTTGTGCGTGACGTTTCGAAAACCTTGGAAATGACAGAAATAGCAATGACATGTCCTACTAATGTATCTTGATACTAGAGGTGTACCTAGGTACCTAGATACCTCGGCATCAACGTGTGTTTTCATGTGGGGCACTGTATTTGTACTGTACGTCTAAAGTGGGACGGCGCGAACTTCAAGGTTTAGCCCGAAAGGCCGGCAGGATTCGAGTAGCCACAGTAATTCTTTGGCACGACGCGACGCGATGCAGCTCCGCCTTGTTTGACTACCATTAGTAAATAGGGGAAAATGATATTGGATATTCCCCTCCAGTTCGTACTGCAACAGCCCGAACAGACCAATTCTGGAAGCCATCGTTCGTACCATGTTGATTGGAAGCGATTGGAACCCGTCGGCAACGGTACTTGGCCCGGATAGGTGCAAACCATGGCTCCCGGTCAGAATATCCTCTCTATCATACCGAATGCGCCATGCGCCATCAACAACGGCTTGGATGCCGCGCAATCTCGCCCTAGCAAACGGCCCATGACCACCAAACAAGCCAAGAAGGCCTACCAAACCGCGAATAAAGGCCCCAAGCTATCCAAAGCCGAACGGCGACGCCAGGAACTCTTCGAGCAAGACCGCATACGAAAGGAGTTTGAAAAAGAGAGGAATCAATCTCGCGCAAGGGCTGCACGTGATAAGAAGAAGGAGAAGGAAGAGAGAGAACGCGCAGAAAGGAAGAAGAAAGGGTTACCTTTGGTCGACGTCCGCCCCTCTCAAGACACAATTGCCCGCTTCGTCCGAGGCAATGGAAAGAAGCAGAAGAGCGAGGAATTAAGCCTGCCTGTTACCAACGGAGATGATAGCGATAGTTGCTCCCTGTCAGCTGAGGACGAACCCGGGCCGCCTCCAAAGAAACCGAAGACAGCCTCACCGGTACCGATATCGGTGAATGCAGATCTGGAACGTAGTCCAAGCTTTGCAGGGGTTGTCGATCGATCAGTACGATCGGCCCAGGATATCAACGGTGCAGAAGACCTCCCAGAGGTTGATGGCCGACCCGAAGACAATTCGATAGCAAAACGTACAGATTTCGAAATTTATGATGAAGCATCGTTAGATCTGCTCCACGATGCAATCTTCGATGAATTCACTGTCGCTGCGGATGAGCTCATGCAGGTTAAAGAACCTGAATCATCAAAAGATCAGGTAATCGCCGATAATCCGTCGCAATCAAAACTACCTGTTGATCATCTTCGGCCACCTACTTCCACCCCGCAGTTGCTGCCAAAACACAGGGCAGGGGATAGCGCATCGCCGTCTATTCGGAAGCCCCTCCAAAACTTGGCTACGGAAGCTGTCAACGCAAGAGACGGTAGTCGACGCGATGGATTAGCCCACGACCAAGGCAAATCGACACCACCAGCGAGGCAGCCGATTGCAGACCTGCCCGCGCGACCATCTCAGAGAACCCAGCCATCTGCTCGAACGGCACCGTCTTTTCCACACTATAAGACACCAATGGGACCACCTCCAGTTCCACCCAAGTTTAAGTCTCGAAACCATGTATTCGCTCAAGAATCGAAGACACCACCAACCTTACTCAAGCAGAGTAATGCTCTCATTACGCCTAAACCCAACCCTAATTCCGCTCGACGTCTACAGCTTCAAGAGCCACGAGGAGAGGATCTCCCAACCAGTACGCAGCTGTTCATGATCAGCAACCTCGATGACCTTTTCCCCAGTCCTTCCCAAGAAGTGAGGGAGATTTTCGAGGAACCAAAATCCAGCATTAGAACAGACAACAACCAGACAAAACCAGGGACAACGTGCTTTACCCGCTCGCCCCTAGATAGGAATCTGCTAGCCCATTCGATATCGTCAATGCCGAACGTGAATCAGCCAGTCCCTGTTACGAAAGTTGACAAAACGAACGGACCAGTTCAGGATGATGCGTATTCTGACGAACCGAAAATACCCACGTGCCTACCAGCTGCAAATGCCCACTCGCCGGGAACCTCAGATGTGTACAGCATGCCATTTTTCTCGACGCAGGATTTCCTTCTCTCGTCACAAGATGTCAAAGACTTAGAAGATGAACCATCCTCGGTAAAAGCAAAAGATACAGGGCCTAGCTGTCAACCTCCCAAAGACATCCAGGCACCAAGCACATCAATCAGACCTCCGAAGAACCCGGACACAGCACGCATGGTTACCCTCTCGCCGCGCTCAGAGACCGAAAAATGCCGTTTATATGCTCGTGGGCTTAGGAACGAAACTTGGCAGACTGGAAAGTCCGGGAGTGTAACGCTTGCTACCAAGGCTTCCCGTCAAAAGAGCGTGTCTGGAATGCTACAGCCAAAGTGTGCAGCGCCGCCACGTCCTTCACCAAAACCCTTCTTTGCCTCCAGCGGCGGAGGGGCACTTTACGAATACGTCATCGAGAGAAGCAAGACGACCGCGTGGGAGGATGCTTCGGCCAGGAGGAAGGCCCAAGAGAAGTTGGAACGTTTTCAAAAGTCGGAAAATGAACGATTGGATAGATTGCTACTGGAGAGAATGGTGGAAGAAGAAAGTCACATCGGGGACTCGTGTGCGTCTGCATCTAGGCCGAAATCGACGCCACTATACTCGAGCCCTCGACTACATAACCAGCCCAATGACCAATCGCAACCACGGTCGATCAATCAGCTTCCAGGCTCACTCAGTCCACGGAGCCAGAAGAGCGATTATCCTATCAGCCAGGATCGTCAACGGCAGGTTCGGTTACGCAGCTCTTACGAGCAGATGTTGCAGTTACTTGACCGTAAAGAGAATGAGAAACAGGTGCAGCAGGTGGTAGTAGGGTCCCAGGAGACAGACTACGGCGACGCAGGCTTGGATGATGATATCCTTTGCGAGATATTATGAAGCACCCTGCCCATTCATTTCCTGCAGCATACGCGTCGATTGACTGCATCCGGTATGATGGTCTGCCTACGGAGGGAGTTACGTGCACACTTATAGGCGTTATGCATATTGATTACAAGGGGCGTGGGTTAGCATAGCATTAGTATCAGCATTGGCATTAGCATTTAGAGGTAAATAACGAATTACATGAATCAGATCCAGACTACTATGTATCTACCTACATACCTACAGGCAGCATGATACCGACTCCGTGAAGGCTCTGGTTCTCATCGCTTCACCTTCTGCCACCTGTCTTAGGCTGCGTTTACCAAGATTGTTAGGACTATTCCCTCCAAGCTATTCCTCCTAAGCAAGTAGGCATGATGTGAATTCCCTGCGTTAGGTGTATTGCGGTTCATGCTTAGGGACGACTCATCAGTAGTCATGACACAAGACTGCTGCCTAGGTAGGGACCTAGTGATACTGCAAAGTGATATTAGATGATCTCGATAGGGGATAATTGGCAATCGTAACGAGCCATGATATGGGGAATGAGGGAATATGATATGACCCCTTGATTCTGCCTCATGCGTAGTAGGTAGATAGAAGGTAGGCATGATGTTGACGACCTCAACGAGCTACATATCTAGGACGTAGCTATCAGAATAAAATCTATCTTAGATCATATCGTGGAATAGAGTTGAAGTGACCGATCGCTCGCCCATTGTATAACCACCTCCTGTTCTTGTGTTTCTTGTGTTTATATACCTAGACAGTGATAGAAGAATACAATCAACGGTAACAATGGAATAGTTACTATTCTACCTTAAAATAAAAAAAACGTGAGGCTAGTGAGCTTATTAGTGAAGACCAGTATGGATGGGTACATGAAAGGGGTATGCTGGCCGGGACGCAATGGTTGTGGATGACTCGACAGCACTCTTCACGATAACATCAGAGCAGTAAAGCAATGCACACATCGATCAAAGATAGAATTTATTTCTTTCTTTTCACATTATCTCGATCGAGATAAACAAAAACACGCAAAAAAAAAATACAAAAGGCAAGCAAACCACCCGCCATGATGGAGTTGATGCATCGTGGCCGTCGCGATGGCCGCTATCATCATGAACGATCAAGCAGTGTACCTGTAGCCTCTGTATCGCAGCAGAAGCAGAATAACCCTATCGCTTCCACCGGAAGACGTCGATCCAACAGTCTCGAGACAACGACCTATCTGGAAGAACAGCAACGCAAGGAGATCATGACACTCAAGACACAGTACTCAAAGTGGTCAGTTGACATCGCCGGTCCAGCGCTTCATCACAATCGCATCAACGATAATCGTATCATCCATGACTTCATCGATACCGTAAGGGATTATGACCAGGAGCTTCTCCATCTCGAGTACCATCTCGAGGGACCCACCAAGATTCACTACGTAGAAGAGGAGGTCCGAGCCAAGGTGATCCCGAGTATGTGCCGCGCCCGAGACATTCTCACAAGCGTTGGTTGGTGTGTCCGACATCTTGAAGACCTGTGGACTGCCTCGAATGAGGCGGCCGAGACTGGAAACGCCGAGGTCGAGCTGCGATGCCATGAATTCTGGGAGAAGATGGCCCCGCGAGTCGAAATCCAAGTCGACAGACTCAAGCCAGAGATTCCACTCATGAAGTCGGTCATCCACCACTTCAAACACTATGAGGAGATCACCCTCATGGGCCAGTTGCAGCAGAATGTCGCTCGCAGCAAGAAGTGGAAGTTAACGTCTTCCCTGCGCACCGGAGATATTGACGACCTATTCGAGATGTCCGGTGCACTCAGAGCCGACAATGCCCCCAAGACCGCGACCAACACCAATCAGAAGGTTGAAGGCAAGAGGACCAAGATCAACCCCGCCTCCGATACCAGGCCTTCCTACAAGGATCGACTCCGTTACCGATACATCAAGACTCGAGAGAAGACCTGGTTCGTGGGCGACCCGAACAAAGCACTCGCTGCATGGACTGCATTCCTTGACGACCTTGAGAAGAGACCTGGTATTCCCAACACTGGTACTATCCTCCTGAAGCGCAAGGTCGAGACGAAGAAGATTATCTGGCAGCTCCGCCTGGAGATGCAACAGCAGCAGCAGGAGGAGAATATGAGTCAAGACGAGGATGGATCCCATGATGATTATCAGAACGAGGATCAGGAGAAGGATGAGGAGAAGACTCAGGAGGATGGTGAGGAGAAGTACGACGAGGAATACAAGGAGAAAGAAGCTGAAAAATGAACTGATTCGGACGATTGTACAAGGGGCTGGCTGCTGAAACTTCCCATTGCATCGGAGGAGTTCCGTCCGGACAACACACTAGCACCACGTTGGGACCAGTCACTTCTGTCACCTTCAACATCGTCGGGCGTTAGGGACGGTCGAGTAGAAATCAAGAATTACGAGTTTTGGCGTTACGCAGTAGGTGACGAGAGAAATTGAACCTAGAGAATTGCTGAAAAATGCATTGTTCTAAACACAAAATGCCCACCGTGATTGCAAGCCTCGTAGACCAAACAAACATTATATAGGTAGTATATGAACTATCACGGATCGTGTCGTATCTTCGTAGCTCCCTACCATTGTGAGCATGACGGAATTACCACGTGGACGGTGGACTGGAATGGACATTACATTATGAATAATTGCCGAGTCCGAGTTCATCCATTCGGGCTTGCAGCTTAATACGGGGCCGAAAACAGAGCCCGCACTCTGGACCATTAGCCCAACACCTCTGATTGGGGATATCGAATAAGCCGCCGCGTCATCACCATCCTGTTGACCTCGTTACCAAAGTTCAACAAGGCCAATCAAAAGGGGAGTACTGTTTCATGAGGTAGTTCACCATGACTCAAACCGGCCCCGAAGTTGATTCAGTCAACTGTCGGTTGGAATCGAGAGCTACATAAATACGTGCAATGTCGTTACGCTTGTGGATGTCATCTCACTCTTCTGTGGCATACCTCGCTTAGCATCTTCACTTGAAGTTTCGTTAAAGCAAATAATCCCAACTACTATGGCGCCCTTGAAAGCCCTCATCGTCGGTGGTGGCGTTGTAGGCCCTGCCGTCGCCCACTGGCTGGCACGTATCGGCGCCCACGTCACCCTCATTGAGCGCTTTCCGAAGATGCGAGCTTCCGGCCAGCAGGTGGATCTACGCGCCCAGGGCGTGACGATGATGAAAAAAATGGGCATCGAGGAGGCTGTGCGAGCTGTTCTTGTCCACGAACCCGGCATGCAGGTCATTGACCTGCACGGCCAAACCAAGGCGTACTTCCCGGCGGCCGAGTCGGGGACGGGGAAGCAGGGTATCACGTCCGAGTTCGAGATAATGCGCGGCGACCTGGTCCGCGTTTTATACGCGCTCACCGAAGGTAATCCAAAAGTCGAACATCTGTACGCCACTACGGTCGAGAGCTTCACGCAGGATGACGAGAATGACCCCAACGGCAAGGTCCATGTTACCTTCCAAGACGGTCGGAAGGAGGATTTCGATCTCGTCGTTGGCGCTGATGGGACTGGCTCAAAACTACGCAAGATGATGCTGGGCCCAGACGCTCCGGATCCGCGGCGCCGGACCGGAGGGTATATCGGATACTTCAGCATCCCTTCGAAGCCAGAAGATTCGAAGAGGGCAACGTTCTGCTTCTTACCTGGAAAATTCAGCCGAATAATCGGGACAAGAAAGGATTGCCCCGAACTGACGCGCGTATATATGGTCACGAAGGGGAAGATTGAGCCGCTCGATGCGGCCTATGCGACGGGGAATCCAACAGATCTGAAGAAGGCTTTGGCTGCACTGTATCAAGACGGTGGATGGGAAACGAAGCGATTCATGGACGCGCTCCTACATGCCCCGGAGGCAGACGACCTCTATTTTACACCGTTCGAGGAGGTCGACATATCTAAAGGGTCGTGGTCAAAGGGCCGAGTTGTGGTAGTCGGCGATGCCGCATACAGCCAGACCGCTGCGGGCTACGGATGTACCTGGGGCCTGGTGGGCGCCTACGTCTTGGCAGGCGAGGTCGCGACCCTGCTAGAAACGGATGGCTTGTCGCCGTCGGCAGCAGTAGTGCAAGGGGCGAAGAACTACGAGGAGAGGCTCCGACCCATAGCTACTGCGAACCACGGAGATCATTCCGAATTGTTCGACTGGATTTTCTTTCCAAGCTCGGCCATCGGCATCTGGATTCTGCAGATGTGCTTGAAAGTAGCCGCGTACTTTCATCTTGACCGGATGGGGGGCATGGATAGCAAGACTGCAAATTGGCAGCTTCCGAGCTATCCCGCGCTGGATAGAGATCGGATTGAAAGGTAAAGGGAACACTCGGTTCATTTTATAAGGGTTTGAATTGGTGGTTTTATACTTGAGCGCAGCGAAGAGGGACCGCCAGGCGCATTTTTTCCAATTCGATTTCTTGAATGTATGATACCCACTCACCTCTAGCATAGATGGATCCAGGACATGAAATTCTACCATGTAGACACAGAAAATGTCCCGACTTAGGGATATAGAGCTGCCAGCACAGCATTAAGTCTCGAGAATGCAAATAATGGCTGGCTTTGTTCATTCCAAAACGTTGTAGGTACATACATAATACATAAAGCGAGTCGTGAAGCATTGATTCAATCAAAAGCGGGGCGTGGCTTGGCGTACTTAGTGGAGAATCTCCCTCAGATCTCTACCTACACTCCAAATTTGCTGCACAATGAAACTATAGCGTACGACGAGAACAACGATGGAAATAATAGGCATTTTCCGTCTTTCTTGTCTCATTCGCCGCACGGCCCGTTTTTAGCTTCGGAGTCTCAGCGAGCAGGGGCAGCGTTATGACTTGCTATGTCCTGCTACCTATTCAGGCAGTCTTCGAAGAACGCTGCGCTATCCGATCATCCACTGCCTGCCTCGACAACGCGTTCATGCTGGTGCTCTGGTCCAGCAGCTTGAGCGTGCTGATGTCTCCGTCCGGAGGACGTCGACGAACCTTGCGTAGCTCCGCCGCGATCAGGCTGTCGACGCCGTAGTCTGCTATTGATTTGGCTGGGTCTACTCCCTCCGGGTCAATGAACAGCATGCCCGCGACCGTGGCCGTGATAGCGCACTCGATGAGCGCCACGGCGCCCCACCGCTTGACTGGCCCCGCTGCCTGGATGCTGGCGTTGATTTCCTGTCGCAGGCGCGCCGCGCTCGACTTGCCGCCGCCGGCGGTTGCACCGGACTCCTGCGCGCTCCGATCCAGCGCATACTGCTGCGCATCGACAAACGCGCGCATGATGAGGGCTACCCTCCCGTCGCCGTACCACCGCGGCGTTGACCCGGCGTCGCCCGTCTCGCGCAGCCGGGCCATCAAGCCCGCCGGGTCGAGGCAAGTGATCAAGTTGAGCGGATCGTGAACGGCGCCCGCCATCTTAGCGGAGGGGGACAAGGATGAAGGCCCCTCGCCTTGTTTAGGGAAGCCGGCTCGAGGAGGGTGAGGAACTGGCGCTCGCTTACGGAGTAGTGTTAGCGTCTTATTGCGCTCGAACGTGTCGACGGTGTCGTGGTTCGAGCCCGTGTCGCCGACGCCGCGGACCAGGCTGAACGAGACGGCCGAGGCGTACAGTCCCAGGGTGCGGCGGTGGCTGGCGAAGGCGTCCTGGAAGTTGTTGGCGGCTGTGTAGGCGGCCTGCGTCGTCAGTGCGTAGGCGGACAGGAGCGACGTGGTCATGACGAAGAATTCGATGGGCAGGCCAAGCGTTACATCGTGCAGGTTCTTTGTCCCCTGGACCTTGGCCGCCAGGCTCTGCCAGCGCTCCGGGGAGAGCTTGCTGAGTGAGAGATCGCCCCATGATACAGCCGCGTGCACGACGCCTCGGATTGGGAGGGTGGCGCTATCTAGCGTGCTCTTGAGTTGGGCCAGGTCCGTGACGTCGCAGACAACAGGCCTCACATCCACAGCGCAGCTAGCCAGGCCCACGACGAGCCGCTTTGCATCGGGGACTGTGTCGATGGAGCGTCGAGACAGGAGCATCAGATGTCGTGCGCCGCGATTGACCATCCACCGCACGATAGACTGCTCCAGACCGCCCAACGCTCCAGTGACGACGTAGCAGGCGTCGGCATCGAAACGTGCCGTAGGAACGCGGGGCACCATCTTCCATTCAGATTTGGGCTGCGTGAAGCTCACTACCAATTGCCACCTACGTCGGCCCCTGACTTGGAGAAGTTTGCCAACTCGGACGAGAGGTCCGCGACATCGGTCGCAACCCCACCAAACAATTGAGCTGGCTTGATCAGGCCCTGACGGTAATAACAGACACCGCCAAAATTGGGTATCTGGGATGGGAAAATTACGAGCCACGAGTTTTGTCATGCCCGCAGCGTACCAGTTTCTTGAAAATGGGGGTTTGATGCCTGACCTCGACTTAGATTGGACTCCTGTGTCTGACGATAGGGTTTGATGGATGAGATGTGCTCTGCTAGGAAACGAATTTCATGTAATCTTGACAAATGCGACTGGCACCAGGGGATACCCAAGTCTACAGGCATTCTCTTTGCTTAGATAGATGAACCAGAGATAGAGCATGTAGTCCTTATGATTGAAAAAAAGGCTTCGGGGCCCGGCGAGTTGTAAACATTTAAATCGTACCGCTTCTATTGGCAAGGCTTATCACCATCTCATTCGTACACATATTCGTCGTTGAGATAGGTTGTGTATACAATGGTTTGCAGATATTAGCCACGAACATGTCGGTCGGTACAGATACAAACACGTAGGCAATACAGATATTACTACCTACCTACCTAGGTAGCTATCTTGATCTTCATCAATGTTCCGTCTACTGGCTTAGATGTCATCCGTCGAGTCTATAGCAGCACGAATCAAGTCAGCTGAGGTTCTCCAAGAAAACAAGCATTGTGGAGGAATCTCACATTGTATAATTCGGATTTGACTTTGTACTGCCCCTTGTCATTCAGCACAGGAAGACCATGCTCGTCCAAGACGCTCTCGCCCAAGCCTGTCTTGGTAAATTCGTACTTGCGCGCTACGATGGCGATGATAGCGCGTGATTCGAGATTCGCAAGCTCCAGCCCGATGCAATTTCGCGGTCCTCTCTCAAATGGCCGCCATGCAGTCGAAGGAATGCTCTTGGCCGACTCACCGAGCCATCGCTCAGGCACCCAGTCATCCGCTGTGTCGCCGTAGACAGCTGGATCCCGATGGATGATGCTCTGGCACGAGTACATTATGACACCGTCGAGGCAGTATTCCTCGCCAGTAGAAGTGTGAACCGTGAAGCCCGTTCCAGGCTCTGTCATGCGAACGGTGGCGGCAGGTGGATGTAATCGGAGCGTCTCCTTGATGACAGCGTTGACGTAGTGTAAGCGGGGGAGGATATGCTCGCCCTTCTGTGCTAGTATGGCGCACACCACCCGGGGGTCCGACTCGGGTCCCAGTACTTCATCGAGTTCGTCACGAACAGCCTTGAGTGCGCGAGGCGTACGGCTCAGTTCGTAGAAAGCCCACTGAAGTACGCTGGCATTTGTATCCTCCGCAACAACAAGAGTCAGTAATTACTTTCTTGATCTTAGGCAGTTGTTTGCTCCTGAAACAATGCCTCGGGAGTAATCACTCCCACACTATCCCTAATACGCGAATCTTCGCTCCCGAAACAGGCCGAAAAGGGGAAAAGAAAGGAACTCCAGATGTTACTCACATGGCCTGCGAATAGAAAGCTGCGTATCTGGTCCGACGTCATTGACAAAAGATCGGGTGTCAGTGCTTCAGTATACTGGAAACTGAGAGCCATAATGCTCCGCGATCTATTCCCTTCTGCTTCCTCTCTTAGCTCGGCATACTTCTTCCGTATTATATCCTTAATCGACTTGTCGATTTGCTTAGCGAGCCTGTTTCGCTTCAATGCAGTCAAAGGATCGATCCACCACGGGAGGTTGTTCTTTTCGTTATTAAATGTCTCTATAAGCTCCCCGAATAGCCGAATTACTTCGCCTTGTTTTGAACGGTCTATATATTGAGCATTGAGGTCGACTTCCATCACGGCGGCGCCAATAACATCGAATGTCAAATTCGAAATGAGCGTCTCCAAAGAGAATTCTTCCCCTGACGCAGTAAACTGATCCAGGTAGTTGATGAATGGCACCGTCTTCTCAAGGATGAGGGGCAGCAGACTCCAGAGATGTTGGGACGCAAATCCCGGGTTATACCTTTTGCGGAGATCCTTCCACTCAGATCCCTAGGAATTGTTAGGTTAGAAAGATCTGTCAATATCGGGGCGTTCATACTCGCCTCTTTACTTAAGATTGACTTTGTCCCTATAATAGGAATCATTTGCTTGTAAGTAGGCGATTTGGGCACGCTAAGAGGAAAAGCCTTGGTTGTTTTGGATATTTGTTCGGCAACGTCATGACTGGAGATAAGTGCCATGGGAGGGTTGATGGGCCGGAGGTCTACAAGCATGATGGGAGGACGCCCGATGGACGTCCACATCTCTTCGAAGATTTTGTCTATCCGGCTGTCAGAAAGAGCACTTGATAGATGAGTAAGACGGTTGGAGATGAGATTCACGATAGATCTCGAGGAGATTGGTTCCAAGTAAACTTATCCCCCAAATGAAATATCATGATTCATACCTGGATGACGATCTTGTATTCCACGCTGCATAAATTCGCCAAAAGTCTTTAAATGTCCCCAGAGGAGATGACTTTGCACCTGTGGGATATGCGCATGCTGCCTGAAGCGCACGTATCTCAGCTTTGTGTAGAGATATGAGGCTAGCAGTGTGGCGACTGCTAGTAGGAGAAGGTTATACATGATGTTGATTTTAGGTCAACTCGGACAATAGGTAGGCCAGGTTCTTGCCTAGGTAGGTATGTTTTGGTAGGAGGGTTGGCAGAGGCAGAGTGCTGAGACTTGATGTAATGGCTGAGAATCGAGATACAGCTGAGTGAAACAACAGGCAGACACCCGTGGAGTCTCACACCCGTGACAACAAATGAAACTGAGCATCTTTGTCAGCAACCTCGGTTACCGCCATTTTTCGAATATTTCATTTGCGGCTAGGCCCACGGTTTTGAGAGTTCTTGCTTTAGGATTAGTTCATATCTTTTAGGCTATCCGGGGAAGAAGATCAGTTCATGTTATACAACAATTAAATCATTTTACATAGCCCAGCCTTAGTATTTCGTCGTTTTCTTATTTGCTCTCTCTTACGAAGTATGGATGGATAGATATGTTGAGAAACTAGAGTGCAGTTATCACGTATCCGATGAATCCGAAACTTCAAGGCACGATGACCGCTCGAAAACGGACTGTACCTGACAACATCGCCTCTGTAAACGCATCGCTCAGGTTAGCTGCATATAATGGCTGAATTTGCGGCTGATTTATAGAAGAAAAAAAGAAAAGTGGAGTGGGTAAAAGACAGCGAAAGAAAGAAAAAAGCCATACCGTAAGCAGCCTGTGCCTGATCCAGCGGAAACTTCTGCACCATGCAATCAATCTTCTGAAGCTCAGTGAATGCAATGGCCTCCTCCGAATCTCGCGAGTGGCCGCCGGGCCAGGACTGCACCGAGATGCCGTACTTCAGCATGATTCCAGTGTTGATCGTCAGATCGCCCGGAACACTCAACACCAAGAGCTTGCCAAGGATCCCGAGCCCTTTTACGAGCGGCGTTATGGAATCTGCAGTAGGAGCAGTCGCCACAACCAGGCTCGCGGTGCCGAGCGCCTTCAACGCGTCTCCCACATCTTCTCCTTCCTTGAGATTGCTCGCGTCGATGTAAGCGTGTGCACCTAGCTGTCTTGCAAACTTTTCCTTGTCTGCACCTCGCGAGATCCCGATTACGCGGTATCCCATGCGCGCCGCATACTGTATAGCTAGGTGTCCCAGCCCGCCGAGACCCTGGATGGCGACCGTCTCACCGACCGGGATATTCATGTGTCGAATCGAATTGTAGACACTCACGCCGGCGCATAGAATCGGCGCGTACTTGGCGGCGTCGACGTGCTCTGGGATGCGGACAGTTGCTTCTGACCTGAGGATACAGTATTCGGCGTCTGCGGTTTGCGGTTAGCCGGTTGCTTATATTCTTCGGACCCCTCTATATCACTGCCTGACTGTGCCGCTGCTAAGACCTATAGAATGAAGGTCTATACGAGTAAGTAGAAAATCACTTACAACCACCATTCTTAGTTTCGCCGTTGATAACGGGATTATCGCACATCTGGTACCAGCCCTTGCTGCAAGCCGTGCAAGAACCATCGTGACCTCCGTGCCAGCCCCCACCAACACGGTCGCCAATCTTCCAGGCCGTAACGTTGTCACCTACCGCCGCTACCTTGCCAATGATCTCGTGACCGGGGCATAAGGGAAAACCACCACCCATGGCACCGTATTGAGCATACTTGTCACTGAAGCATACGCCGCAAGCTTCGACCTTGATTAATAATACGCCGTTTCCGGGGAGCGTCATGGGTGTCTCTTCAACCACAAGTCCCTGGCCTTGGGCCGGGAATATGGCGTGTTTGTAAGCCTTGGGGAGAGACATGTTGTTATGCTTAGAGTCGGCCCGGAGAAGTGGTGCAAGTGGCTCTACTTCGTCTCTTTCAGGGACTGGTAAACCAAACAGAGGACCACAGTTGGAATGCAAGATAATATTAAAAAAGATCAGCTTCTTTGGTGAAGAGTAGGCAGGAAGATAGAAGTCAATTGAATGCCCAAGGTAGCCAAGTGGGATCTGTATATGGTCCAGGAAGATACATCCCACATCAAGCCTGCCTGGGCTTAATAATCTCCGTCCCTAAGTCCAGATTTCTCAGCTCCCCCTATCGCCTAGTTCGCTGGGGCCGGGTTGTGTGTTTTAGCTTCATGTTCTATGTCAGTTTCGGGCGATCCGGACGTCGTATGCGCCAAAGATGCGGGCTATGTATGTATTTTCATGTATAGCACACCACCGATGAATACCATCATCATCATCATCGGCGAGTCAGTGTGGTAGTCCAGCAGGCTTATTTCCTAAAGGAGTTCAGGAGTTCGACGTAAGGAACACTTCCAGGACCCACACTACTCAATAAGCTCGATATGTCAGCCAAGTTCTCACAGGTTCACGCTTGATCTCTAACATCCTGCAGTGAGGTAGGACGTTGGCTAACAAGCACTTAATCGAGAGCACGTTTGGTTTACAGAGCAGGCAAAGGTCATAAACCAGGACCACCAGTAGTTATACACTCCAAGTCGGTGACAATCACAGATTTATTTATATATGGGCAGTAAATAGGTAGGTTATAGATCACTGTAGTTTTATCGAAACACAGTGAAAGAACCCCTTGACTCTTAATTTCACGTTTCCCATAGCATCGAGTAACCAACAAGAATATGATCGTGTCAAATCTCAAGAAATATGTACCGTGATAATGGTATTGTATTTAGCGTACATCTCGAACATTCAGAGCCACAGAGGTGAAGAAAAAGACAAATATAAGATCATTATAAGCTGCCTTGTAAACAAGCTTAGCGTATATAAGCATCAAATGAGCCGAAGTAAATATTTCCATTTTTTT
Organism: Hypoxylon sp. NC1633; assembly: GCA_022984935.1. NCBI lineage: Eukaryota > Fungi > Ascomycota > Sordariomycetes > Xylariales > Hypoxylaceae > Hypoxylon > Hypoxylon sp. NC1633. Next base: position 258,965 of record JAJLYQ010000032.1, on the reverse strand, counting down.
ACTACAACCAGGTTATTACCAAGCTATGTACCTTCGCAACACTTTTCTTATCATCACTCTTTATTATAACCCCAATACTCCCAAATCCAGGTACACCTTTACATGTAGATTCGACGTACTCGGCTATACGAACGGAGTATCTCCCTAAAACACCAAAGGCGGCGAAGCATACCTTCACCATCATCTCCCCCCTCAGCCTGGCCCTTACCCCTAGCCAAAACAGCACACACCGTCATCAGGGCACCAGCAGCAATAGCCATGAGCCCGACAGCATCAAAAGCGCGAACAACAACCGCCACAGTAGCCTCCCGCACCTCCGGCGGCGCGTGGGCCAGCACCTCGCTGCCCGCGCCCGCGACCGCCTGGCGACTGCGGGCCCAGGACGCGTCGCATACCAACCAGGGCGCGGCTCTGAAAAACGGCGCTCGTCTCGGACTGTAACATGTTAGCACAAAATACGTGATGATATATATAACTAACATTCACTGCGTTTCTATTAGAAACTTTGGATGTCGGGTATCTAGGTACCTACGTACCCGAAGGTCTGCTACAATGGTGTTATCGAGTCCGTATAGCAGATTAGCCAAGGAGATAGAGAGGCAAACCAAAGCCCACCGGATACCCATAATCGAGCGCTCTGGCCGAAGCTTAGCCTTCTCGGTTGCAGATTCGTTTAGCAGCGTGTTCTGGACACGAGTCTGGTGTTGAGTCTCAACCATGGCCGTGTTGCAGATCTGCGTGAGATCAAATTGTGGCTCGATCTTGTTAGTACTCTGCATTGAAATGGAATGGCGAGCCGATTCCTATACCTCCTGTATTTTCCAAGTATTTTCCAAGTATTTGAATTATACAAGACTTGGGGAATAGTTAGGTTTGTTACGAGCTATCGAGTTCGTACGTTTCTTCTTCTGGAGTCTGTGGTATGTGAGAGCGAGTAACAAGTGATGGAAACAGAAATCCAGACACTACATATCGTTATAGTAGATTGTGGGAGGCATGAACTCCCATTTGTGATCACATTTCTTCTATGTTATATATATACATATTAATATCTTGTTGTGAAAAACAGAGGATCCAAGCCCCGGGAGGAGCTATACACGCACTCACGACTCCTATGGTAGGGTTGCCTTTTCCTAGCATACCTACTGAAGAATTGAATGAAGCAGGTTGATTATATTATGTTGCAAAGATGAATCTTCTGCACACGTTTCAAGTGCCCTTTTACCCCCTTCTTTTGCTTATGTAATATTCTCATCCCACACTACCTGAAGGCAATCATTTCATTTCATTCCAGAGGATTCTCATATACCCTCTTGAGTACAAGGGCGTCCTGACGCTCCGGAACTCCTCATGAGGAACTACTCCTGGAAAGGGGGGCCGATCCCACTACTTAGTAGCCCGTTTCGGAGACTTGGAGTAACTCCTATTGGATAGCTGACTTGCTCCTATCCTTGTTCGCAGCACACACCTCGACGTTGGGTGTTTGCCATCTACGTTGGCACAGGTCTTAGAATGAGCAGAGTATATGATTGCTTTGTCAGACTTATGCCAATCTTAAGAGCCTATAGATAATAGCTACCCAGGTGCCGAGGTATAGGAACTGGGCTCGGCCACAAGGTATTCATATCGTTATACCCATCGACGGCAAATGCCATGTCCATCGATTCTGACAGAATATCCTGCATTGCAATCGCAACTTCCTCGCTAAACTCTGTATGTCCAGCATCGGCCTGTCCTATCATGGCAGGGGCCTGCTCGTCTTGCGGAACCTCGCCTGCTGATGGGTCAGCATGAGGGACGAACCCGAGTTCTTGATCAACTCCTTGCAGCTGAAGCGCTGGCTGCGGCACGATGATATGGTCCACCGTCTCGCTGAGTACACGCACCACGGTCGCCGCGCTTGCAGCTATTGCGAAGCTATTGCCGAATATCCCTAGGATCTCGATAGAGGCATTGATTGACTCCCGTGCAGGCTTGGCAAGTTCCCCATGTGGAAATGCGAGTACGAAACCGACGAGTGTCATGGCACAGCTCCATTGCCACTGGAACGCCTCTTGCCAGCCAACAAGTATATCGGTCGTTGACATTATTTGCCGCATGAAGTGCGTGAGAGCCATAGCATGGCTGGCGCAGTTGTTGGCGCACGTTTCCGCCGGTGAGGGAGACTGTAATGACGAAGATGAAAGGGGTGTTGATGAACCCGAATTGAATAGAATAAATGGCCGGTATAGGTTTGCGCAGAGATAATGATACAGTAGCTCCAAGAACAAACGTTGGCGCTGTACCCAAAGCGGAGCAAATTGCTCAACGTCAAGTAGCGACCGATCTACTGAAAATGGAGTACTGTTGTCTTTGCGCTGGATTTTCAAAGCATCCGGTACATCTCTTACCCAAGGCTCCAGAGCATGCATATGTATAAGAAGGAAGGCGGCATAGGCATCCGTATCCGCCTGGCTATCATCGCCATGTGAAAATTCGGCATATTTCTCATAGAAAGCGGTGTAGATACTGCGGACAAGAAGAACAAGCTTCGTATTGTGTAGATTCCAGCTGAGCCACGTGGTATTGTCGTCAAGTGGCGCGAAATTTGATCCCGACATAGCGGCAACTTCATAACCGTCGCCAGGTAGGCTACAAGTCTCGTGGGATGCGTGAAGTACGAATGGCCGACCAAGCTTCATGCTAGTTTTGGTTTCGAGTACGTAGATGGACCACCATAACCGCCTTCGCATTTCCCTTTCGTGTTGCGGCAAATCTTGCGGTGGCGGTAGATGAAGACCTAGCATCTGGGCCGTCCTTGCTGTCAGGGCCAAGGTGCTGTCTGCCATATTTTGGAATGAGGCGCAGCATAGCCAGATCACGGACAGCGCATTGCACTGCAAAGTCGATATAGTCGGACTTTCCAGTTCGCTGGCTAGGAGAGTCTGGCACCTACAATAATGCAAGCGGCCAGCGAGTGTCGCGTCATTAAAGTCGACGTCAGCGCTCCCCCAGGATGGAAAGGGGTTACCACGTCTCTGCGCCATGCCGTATTGCATGCATAATGCAATGACAATATCGACGAGCGCTGACGGTTTGCGGCTCTTCCGCGAACCTGTCCACAGAGACTTGTAGTGCTGTCTGAAATCGCTCTCATTGATGACGAGGAGGGAGGTGTGATGTGTTTGCCAGTAGAAATCCAGGAAATATTCCTCTTGCGTAGGTGTTAAATACTCTTTGCCTTTGAACGTGTCGTCAGGTGGTATATGGTCACGTCCATCCGTCGATTGCTTAGGTGGGCTGATAGGCCCATCGAGCAATCTACTAGCTGAGTTAAGGTGCATCGAACCCTCAGGGAGATGATGCTGTAGTGTTGAAGCCAAGAAGGCGTTTAATCGACTAATGAAGTAAAGTAGTGATGCGGGCCCATACCAGGTCTTTGCGGGGGATCTGGCAGTGCTAGTATAAATTCCTTCCCCATACTTTCGGCGAGATGCTTCATTTTCTGCTATATGGTCACTAAAGATGGGCGCCGACAACGGCTGAACACTTGGGGGTATTGGAAGTTGGGCGTCGGATTCGATGACGGGTGCGGCTTGGTTTCTACGATTCCGGGTACGTTCTTCTTTTAGCTCCCTCTCAAGTTCCTGGTTACGCCGTCTGAGCCGTTCTATCTCACGAAAGGCATGCGGGAGGGTACGGAACTCGCTTGCCCCTTCGTTGCTGCATCGGGCTCCCCTGCTCTGGCAGTTGAGGCATGGCTGATTATTATCGCACTTGATCCTATGCACTCGGCACCAATCGCAGGCGCGCGTCACCTGACTTCGTTTCTGACGGGGCCGTGGAGGCGGTAGGTCATCTGGAGATTCTGAGGCTGGGCCCGGAATGGTATTGAATGTAGCGTACATGATGCATTTGATAGCAACGAAACATACGGACAAGACAATACCTGCAACATATTACTATGACGAGGCAAAGGGCGTGGAGCTGGAATGGTTAAATTCATGATAATTCATTATGTCGGGTTTCCATCGTTGGTTGAATAATCGGAACATCCCGTCTGCCCGCGCAGCCCTGTTTCCATTCTTATCGATAAGCCTCATTCCCGCAGCTGCGCAGATAGGTACATACATACACCCACGTACATAGGTGGTAGTACTGCATATCGCAAACGCAGAATGAAACTATAGGATCTTACGCCATATGTACCGTGAGAAGTTTGATCGAGAATATGCGTTGGTGGCACCCTGCGTTCCCTCGTTGGCCACCTATAGGTCCTCGAAAAGGCATGCACACGCAAAACACGTTAAAGGCAGTCTAGCTAAATGCCTACCTAAGTTACGCGGACGAGGTACTGAGAATCCCATCGTAAACTGCAATTTAATGTTTGGGAAGTTCATTATGTTTAAAGTACAGTTCGGCAAGAGGGCCTACTGTGTATATATGCGAGGTGTTGCCTGATACGCCTGACTCATGCCAGATTATGAGTCTGGACGCATGCAAGCGTCGTAGCTAAAGCACGTTTATCATGTCTTTTGTTAAACCCGATATGCCTCATCCACCCCTCTGTTGATCTCGTCCGTCCCTCTCCGGAAGAATTGGGTATCCTATCGCACACTGCGCGAGATTGACCTCATACGCCATAAACCAAGCGGAGTTTGGTGTGATGTCGTGGTTCTATCAAGTCCTCCTTCCATAATCAGTCCCTTGCTTGTGGCATTCAATGTGCGCCGACGCCTTGCTATGCAAATAAAAATGCCAAACCGTTGAAGTAGCTTCGTAAAGGATCCCACGTTCGGTATCCAGTATCTTTGTTCGATGGCGTCAACTTGGAAAGTTACCGGCATATTACCAGCTTGTGAGGTGAGAGAGGTTCATGACATGAAGATGCCAAGCCAAGCGGCTTTAAGGCTCACATCCGAGTCGCAGTCTTCGACAGCGCAGAGAACCTTATGTTTGGCTCGGCTGGGATCCGGCCGAAAGCCCACAGGAACGGGATTCTTGCCAACAGGCTTGCGATTGTCGTAACATCTCTTGCAGTAGACCTAGAAACGAGTTAGAACCCGTCTGCAGTTATGCGTAGTGGCACAGATACTCACATGTCCGCAAGCCTTGACTGCCCAAAAATGGTGCTCGGCCTTGTCCTTCTTCGTGCGGGCCTTCTTGGTTGGATGAACCTCTTCGCCATCGGGATCAAAGGCAAGCTCCTGCTCACAGCTCGGGCAGATGGCAACCACATCCTCGCCCGTGGTTCGCGTGAAGCCGGGCCTCGTCTCTTGAGGGGGGTCATGTGCAGCCCTCGGGTTAGGGCCACCAGGATTCGCAAAGCCGAAGGCAACGGCGTGGTAGTCGAGGTTGATCCGAGGTAGTGGTGGTTCTAGTCGTGGATGTCCAGGGATAGCACGTTGACCCGTGACCATGATGTCATCCTCATCTAGTGGCCCGCCTCTTAAAGGTGGAGGACTAGCTCTACCACCGAAGAACTCCAGGACCGGCATATTCCGAAGGACCGGCATATTCTGAAAGTTGTCCCAGAATTGGTTTAACTGCTGAGAGAAATTAGGAGCTCTTCCTTGGACCTGCGGCTGCGGCTGCGGGTGCGGGCGTGGTCGTGGTTGGTCTTGGGGCAGTTCCTGAGGTGGAGTCGGATCCAGTGCGTTGGCACGGCGAACCGGATTGTTGTCTCTCGAGGGTGCCAAGTTAGCTGGCTCATCCTCAGAGTCGGAAACGAGGTTGATGACCATGCGCGGTTCCGCATTGGGGGGGGTACCACGGTGGTGCAAGCGTCGTCTACGTTCGTTCTGCGCGCGATGACGAGCTCTGTGCTGGGCTCTAAGTTCACCAGAACCCGAAAGACCCTCGTTGTCGCCGGTTAGATCAATGACCTCCGGTCGTACTCGAGATGGACGACGCGCCTGTCCTCGGCGACGGTCGTGATTGTTGACAGGTCGACCCAGCTGAATTTCCACCAGCTCATCTCCCCCGTCGTCTTCACTGCCATCTAGACCCAGCGGTGCTGCAGGTTGGTTGTTCTCGAAGAAATCCACCGGGCTAGGTGGCCAAAAATTTGGTCTGTCTTGTCCAGCGTTGTCTTCAGCGACGACCAAGTCGTCGTCACCGCGATTACCGCCGTCGTTATCGCCGTCATTGTCGTCGTCGCTCACGAATAAGCTATCCTCCCTATCGATGTGGGAGTGGGGACCAGCGAACAAGACAACATCACCATCCGGACTGTAGAATTCATCGTAAATATTACGGTGGTCGTTGTCGAGGTCTCGGTTGACTCGGGCCAAGAGGCCGCCGCCGGAGTTGCCAGAGGACGCCATGGAAGATAGCGTAAATTCAGAGTCGGTTATACTACTGAGTCGAGATTGAAGATGTCGAGGTTGCGTATCGGTACTTGGGGGAGACTCGGATAGAAGAGAGTCTGGGTCACTGGAGGTAGAGGGTATAGAAAGTGAGAGATGTCGGGGTGAAGAGTCGGATCTGTAAGAGTCTAGGTCGCTAACAGCGGAAAAAGTGGAGGGAGAGGATGGTATCTGAAGTGCGAAGTATCTGGGAGGGGTTGACAACAACGGATCAGGAGAATCAGAGTTTGCGATTTCCGCCATATCAGAAAAACGCGTAAGTGATCTCCCGCCTGGATTGGTCAAAAGATGGTCAGCGGTGGTCAGTGGGAAGAGGGAGAGGGAGAGGGAGAGGGAGAGGAAAAGACAGCAAGGTTGCCTGTATTAATCAGGTGCTTAGGTTAAAAGAAGGTAGTGAGGTGGGCGGCAAAATGATTTGCACACAAAAAGTAGGTGGTGCGTGCTCCTCAAATGTGTGCAAATTAATTGTCAACAGCCTCGGGTGGGTAGGTTAGGTAGTAAGAGGTAGACACAGGAAGGAATGCGCAAATCAGTAGAAGGATTGAGGTGAGGAAATGAAGAACATACCAATAGGATAAACCCGACCCGAGAAATCAAGATTCACAAGTGTGTTTAAGTATTGCCGAGTATGCGCGCCAGCGTGAACTTGGTTCGTTATGCGGCGAGGATTCGGAGTTGTAGTTGCAAGTCAGACAGGAACTGACCAAATGGTTGAAGGGAAGAGGTGGTATGGGAATGACAATGTCAGTTGTGAAGGTGGTCTCGAAACTCAAAAGACCAATATGGGCGGTGAGAAGTGAAGTAAAAAAAAGGACTGTGTGGTAAGAGAGAGAAGTAAATGAAGGTTGTAAGGCAAAGGTAAGGTCGAGGAGTCCTCAGGTCAAGAGCTTTGATAATGACGATGGTGAGATTCACGGTTCTTACTGTGTAGGTACGTACCTAAGCGAAACGCTGTTGTTGGTAGTTGCTTACTCCGTAGACTGTTTATTTAGAAGTTTGGTAATTGCTACCCGCACACTGCAGGGATGACGCCGCATTACCTACAGTAGTACGAAGTACGAAGTACGTACCTACGTAAATATCTGGCTGGAGCTTAGTATTGATTCTAAACTCCGAGTTTGGCACCCAATTGCCTTTTGGTCCAGCCCCCACTAGCCTCACGTGCCTGAATACATGGAAGGCACTATCTAAGAGAAAATGATACCTACCAAGAATCAAATGATGAAGACAAAAAGTAGGCCCAAGCACATTCGTGATTTTATATAGGTGCCATTGGATTGTTTCAACTGATTGTCCAGGACAATGTATCGGCACCCAACTTACCTCGCCATGTCACTTAGGTCAATTTCAAATCATTGGGCTAAAACGAGAAAGTTCATGTATATAGGTAATATCATCCTGTCTTCATCCACAGGTACCTTGAGTAACTTGAAGGTAAGGTACAGTAGATTAGTAGTCTGTAGTAGACTGTGGTAGTTTACACGACCAACCTAGAGCCACGCCCCATGGCCTCTTTCCAGCCAGTTAGAGTACATTTTTCGGTGCCTCGTCTCATTGCCGACCACTGTTTTTTTTTTTTCAGATGAAAATAATCGAGTTTGCTTCTGATCATGACTCCCTAGCGGCAAGAATACTAATGACACCGTCTCCATTGACAGCCACAAGCTTGTTGGCGTTTGCAGCCCACTCCACTTCGAGAGCGCTGACTGCTGCTCGCAGGGGCTCCGACCAGGATTTGGAACTCTTGTTGTACTGTTGAACCGTCACTCCAGCGGGCCCACCTGTTGCGAGGAACTGCTGCGAATAGTCCCACGCAATGCTTTCCACGGCACTGCCAGTATCCAGTACTTTGACCCTCGCGGCGTCGCCCTCCTTGCGTAAGTCAAATATAGTCACCGTCGAATCTCCTTTCCCTATGGCTGCAAACCAGAAACCATTCTCAGAGAATACAATATCTTGGACCGGACTGCCCAGAGTAAACGACGCAGCTTCCTCTCCTGTCTTGACCATGAACAGTTTGATATCGCCATGGGTAGTGCCGGCGGCAAACAGGTGGCCATCGGGGTGGAATGCGCAAGCTGAAAGATCTAGAGTATTATCAGCAACATTGTCCAGAAAACATACAATAGCAAACTGTAAACTGACCAGAATTGGTATACACGCGGGTAGCACGACGTAGGTTGGTTAGGTCATATATAACAAAGCTTTTGTCCAAACCGACAGACGCCAAAAGTTCCTTGCTTGGGTGGATTGATAGAGCGGTCGCAGGTCCCGCGTGGTCCGAGAAGGACGCGACCTCAACACCGTTCTCAAAGACCTTCACGGACCCCTTAGAAGTGGAGAAGAAGACTCTGGGACCGTCCCATATCGAGTCAACCACAGGCTCATCGACCTTTAACGAACGTTCAACCTCGTCTGACTCGATAGAGTAGATGGCAACGTCGCCCTGTAATCCACCAACAGCAGCATAGCCTTCTTCGACACTGAGCGTTGCAGCCTTTTGAACAGGAAGCGAGTTCGTTGTGACGACGGCGAATGAGGCAACACCATCTGTGGTTGCCCACCCTTCAGGGATAGGCCGCTTCTTTCGACTCTTGGATAGCCTATCAAGTTGTTAGCTGTGTTGTACAAATAAGGGGGAAACCTAGGGTACGAACTTGGCTTGGGTCTCGTCCACCTTAGCAGCTAGCTCCTTCGGTAGAGCCTCAGCATCCACAGCCATAGCATCGCCGTTACTTGCGCTACCTGCTGAGACAGTCACCTTAGACAGCGCATCCCTAGCCTCGTCTCGTTCCTTTGTCAACCTCGCGACAACCCGAACGGCGGCATCATGCTGGTAAAGGGCTGTGGCAAGTTCCTCTCGTGTTCGCGCCAGCTGCTCTCTTAAATTGAACGTCTCAAGCGCTAAAGCGTCCCATTCGTTCTGGAAGGTGGAGAGGAGGGCTGGTATAGATGTGAGAGTGGGAGGTCGGGGCCGAACTACGCGAGCAGACTTGATAGGAAGGAGGTCGTCAATGGTAAGGTCTTCTCCGCTGACAGGGTCTTTTCCATTTTCTTCGATGTATTTCTCAATCAGTCGCTTCTCGAAGACAGCGCCTAAAATAAGTCAGCCGCTAACGGAATCCTTGAAAGAGAATGGTTTCGTTACGTGACATACCCGATGACTTAGAAACGACGGGCTCCTGGGGAGCTTCGCCAGACACTGATTCATGTTAGTTTCCCAAAACGAGGAGCATATCGAAAAAAAAAAAAGGAAGAGACTCACAAGCGCACAACATTGTATTTGATGAAAAAATCTTCAGAATGTTGATGACTGCATGTATGTTTGTTCTGGCAGGGCTGGTAGGCTTATGCTGAGCTTAACTTGACAGGAAGAAATAAATTTCCCAAAGTCGATAGCTTCAAAGCTTGCTAAGATCGCGCGCCGTGTTGACTTTGGGATGAGGGGATTAGCCGGAGTTGGCCCGAAAAATGGGTACTACATACATTGGTAAGGTACCTGTATGAGCGCCGGACCGTCACCTTTTCCGTTGAGCCTCGAAACCTTAAGCTCGGGATTGATCCTGGTTACCTGCATCGATGCAATACACTGTACGAAGTACATATGTCATCTCAGACATGTATTTTTAACATTTTAACCCTACATCCACCCCACCTTTATCATGATTAGAGAGTACATAGTACGTACCTACTTTGAAGTTGGCAATAGCAAGGCAACCGCAGCACTCCTCTGCAATTATCTCGCTGCAGCAACATACAGTATGTGTGTCAAGAAGCTGTCTTGCTGTAGGTAAGGAACTGGCCATTTCAAAGTAAACCGACGTACGCAAGGTCCTACTCTTGAAGAAAACTTGGAAAATCTAGGGAACATATCTACATGTATCTTCAACTTCACCAGGCTCCTATACTGCGATTCAATCTCGTACATACCTACCTACCTTAGTAACGTATACCTATATTACATGTAACTACTGCATAGACTACGAAACCTATCGCTATGTCATCGCCGACGACTCTGCCACCCGTCCCTTCGCTCCTCTCGGCCGATGACGAGACCATCAAGTCCGTCCTTGACATGCTCTTCGAACCATCCGCAGACTTACACGCCCTAGCCGTGCCAGCAATCCGCGAGAACTCACCCTCCCCCTCCTACGAGCTTCTTATCAAGCACGTTGGGGATCTTATGTTCCATCTGGCGGGGTCTTCGACGTCACCAGACGTTCGCGCGAATCTACACGGAATATTAGGCTCGCACCCCCGGCTAGGGGAGAAGAAGGTCGACAGCGCCCAGAGCCGGGCCGAGCAGGCACACCTGAACGCGTCGGGTGGTTCTGGGAATAAAGAAGAAGAAACCGCGAAGCTGAAGGCGCTGAATGAAGAGTACGAGGCCCGGTTTCCGGGGCTAAGGTACGTGGTATTCGTCAATGGCCGGAGTCGCCCGGTCGTGATGCAAAATATGCGCGAGCGCATCGACCGCGGCGATATTAGGGCCGAAGAACGAGAAGCTATTCAGGTATGTTGGGTCTTTTCCAGCGGGACTTGCTTTAGCAGATGTACAGATCCCGCCTGTGCTGACACCCCCTTTCCCTAGGCGATGGTTGACATTGCTTTGGATCGCGCAAAGAAGCTTCACACTACTAACTGAAGGATGGGCCTGAGACTACTGTGCATTTACTGCCAATACTCGAGTGCGGGAGACTCTCAGACTCGTCCTCTGGTCGAAGAGCAGGCCAGACTATGAGCGTTACAAGTACCCGCTGTCTGGACTGGTTTGTGAAATCCTGATGCAGGGCGTCTTTGCTGCACATTATACGAGCATCTGTGGAACACCACATCGTATACCCAGTTATACTCTTGCGCATCACCTTCATTTTCGAAAGCGACAGGAACCAAGAGCTTTGTAACTGCCATTCGACCATCATAGAGGAGTGGCAAGATGGTCGCATGTCCTACATATATTCTCCATATGTATCTCGTATAGCAGATTCTTGTCACTGGCTTCTTCTCACTTCCAAGCGTCTTTATCGTCCGGGTTTACCGTGAGGCCGTAGTGGGCTTCAATACCCAATGCAGAGGCATTTCCCTCTCCGCATCGTCTCATTGCCCAGTGAAACCTAGCGCTAATCTCTTCCCCATTTCCATCCAGCTTCTGTACCTTCGAGTCATCATAGACGATCCCATATAACCAAAATATGCGACAGCGGTAATAGCTTTTGGCCCTACTTGACTACTACGCCATCCATGGTATCCCATCCAGCTCATCCAGATATTCCTCATAGAAATGCTCACTGCCAGTTGCTTCGCTGCGTGCACTGCCACCTTCTGGGGACCGGGCACCAGAGCCGAACAGCACTCCAAAGTCTGCATACACGTCATCCATATCATCATCCGAAAGATCCGCGTATCGAGTCTCGAGGTCTGGCGAAGGGAACGCAATCTCATCCTCCTCGTCTACGTGCGATGATAGGTTGCTGGATCTCACAGGTGGATCTAACCTCGGCATTGGAGGCTGGCGCGTTGTACCTGTCGTTGGGTTCAAGATTGCGTTACCCATATTGGTAACATTGCTTATAGAATCGCACCGGTCGAGTGGGTTTAAGGTGGGAGACGACGAGTGGAAGGCTGTCGTGTGCGGCCGCCACGCAGGTGGCATCGGATATGGTCTCGGCGCGAGCCCGGGGAACAGCGCGCCCGTCGAGCTATGAGGGGTCGTCACCAGCTGCAGACCATGGCTTAGCGAGTTACCCCTTGCCGCTATTCCCGCGATTATAGTGTGGCCTCTAAGCATAGCTGCTTGCCTCACGCCGATCCGGACTCTATTCAGAATGGCTGCTTTCCGGACGAGCGCAGTCTGGTGGCCGGCCTTCTTTAACAAGCCGATGGCCGTGAACTTGAGGAATCGGCTAAGCATGGGGCTATCGTCATCGCTCTCGCGATTTAGGATGTGTGTCGCTGGCCATGAATATGGTTGCGACAGCCGGCTTGTCACGAGGTCCAGCCGTAGCCGCCGCTTCTTGCATGCGAGGCTCCCCGTACCCGGCCCATCGACGTCGTGCAGCGCTCTCCTGCGCTTGGTGGGCCGCAATGGAAGCGTCGATGTTGCCAAGGCTTCACGGGGAAAGCAGAAGGCTCTTCCTCCCGTTTCATCTCCGACCGATGCTGCTGCTTCTGCTGCATCCGGAACCCTTGTTTTCAGGGAGCAGGCGATCAGAAGTGAAGGATAGGAAGGCACATCTGTACTATCATTGCTCTCTTCATTTCCCTGGCTGTCGCCAGTACCTCGCCGCAAAACCACGGGGGCCGAATTCGACTTCTTGGGCTTCGGCCGCGTCCGGTGTGCATCTGATGACGGCGACGAAGTCGCGTGAGGTCGACACGGCTGTAGCTCGATCTGGATTCTTGCCAGCCCAGTTCTTCGACCTCCAGCATTAGAGCTGCTGGTGCTGCCGCCTCCACTGCTGCTGCTACTGCCAGCTTTCAACACATCTAAGACCCCCGGCGGCGAAGCAGGTGCAGAGGCGCCAACCCTGAAGTAGCGCGTCCTGCCGCCGTTGCGTATACCCGAGCCATCATCCGGACGGTGCGCATTGCATGAGGACCATGGTAAACCAAAGGGTTCCAGGGACGTCTGGTGCGCATCTAGCTTGACGACCATAGTAACCCACCCTGTCTACTCAAGTGCGCAGGAACCCCAGTAAGGTCGTCCGTACCCTGTACAGCCCTACTGAGACCTGAGACCAGGGGTCGTGTGGTCAACCGGTAGACGGGGTGAAGAGAGCCGTCAAGACCGACCAGAAAGTAGCAAAGAAGGGAAAGGTGGCAGCTCAAGTTGGGAAGTGTGTCATGATCGCGTAGCTTTGCCGTTGGTCCCTTTCGTACAATCTCACGATGACAGGTGTTACAGACACTTTCGCGGGTTGATTGACCGCAGTCGGTTCCAAATTCAACGCAAAATAGTTCTCGCAAGACCGACAAGACGTAGTGGCCTGAATTAGAGACTGAAGAGATGTGTTATCGGGAATCTTAACGAAATTGAGATCTCATCAGCGCCGAAAAGGAGTTCTAGGTCGTAGGGTGGTTTCCTTTTCAATGCGGCTATTAAGCAGACATGAGATCAGACAACGAGTCTCGGTTTCTTGGACAATTGCTGACAACGACTTCGGATTTTGCTGTTTGAAGCTAATAAGAATTGGACAACGGGGAAAGGAGAATATTCTGAATCAGCGAGAATTGGTTGGGCTGCTTAATAAGAGCGAGAGTGAGTGGACGGAGAGTCATTAAGGGAGGTAGAAAGTAGGTACATAAGTCGGTTGGTGAGGTGGTGGTAGAGGTATGTAGTATGTACTTGGGGAGAAAGATCGTCGTTCTACGTTAAACCCGGGGAAAGGGATCCTAGTAAATAATGCTGGGGGATATTTTCGGGGGCGGGACGATCCCGACCGCTGGTACCGTGTCACTTTTTTCTCTTCCACTCCTTGCTCGCTGGTCTGCCTTTTCTCTTCTGCTTCTGCTTCGAAGAGGCTACCTCTGGATGCTACCTACGTACGTATCAGGCTAGTTCGGCTGGCCTAGGTATCGCGAATTGCTACGAATACCTACCTAGCCTAGGATAGGTAGGTGTTTGGGTATGCTGGGTATGCTGCAAGTAGCACGAGGCACAGATCCTTCATGGGGTTAAGAGCTGACGAGGTGGTGCAGCTAGCTACCTACCTACATAAAGCTAGGCATTGATTGGTAGCGCCCGAGGCTGCTTTGGAGGTAGGTGTCTAGGTGTGTGTATGTATATACGTACATACATACGTGTGAGGTGGAGGTAGTCCTAGCTGCTGTCACCTACGCAGGATATGTACATAGCGCCTGAAGCTGATTAGCGATTGAGGAGGTCCGATGTCGTCGTCAGCATCAGCGGACGATGGATTAGGCGTAACGATGGCGGTCAGATGACTAGGTGCCAGCGAGTGGCTCTTTTCGTCCGGCGGGAGAGTCAAGTAACGGCTGGTGACAACTGAGAATATACCTAGGTAGGTACATACGTACTTTGTAGCTAGGATAGGATAGGCAAGGTTAAGCGGTAGAGATCAGATTGCCGGAGAGAGAGAGGCTCTCTCGCGCGTATCATACACATGAAGGGCACATCATGTGGATGAAGTTGTGAACCATAGCGCGAGTTAGCTGAAAGGAGGAGGACGAGCCATGGCCCATGCTGCCATGGGTCTAGTTTTCGAAAATGGTAATAGTAGTACTAGAGGCGCCTATAATCAATCGTACGATCGAGGGTATTGTCGCATATCAAACATTACCAGAGAATCTTACCTTATGGACATGAGTTACGGTTTACCTCCTAGGTAGGTACCGACGCATAGTAAGGTATGGCCACCTATTGGTGACACGTCTCTTGATTTTCCCTCTCTTACCTGTCACACTCCTTTCTCTCCCGAACAAGTCGGGATTATTTCCTCAATCACGTCTGGGGATGGCACAATATGCAGGGACTTGTAAAGAGATAGGTCCGGTAGGTAAGTCGCAATGTTGCATCCGTCAGAGAGAGCTACATAGTATGTACCCGTCCGTACGGAATTCGGAGACATCGTCCTGGGTACTCGCCGGCTCCTGTAAACCCCTTTGTCAAGTCCGAATTTGAAAAAATGTGCCGATGACAATTCAAATTTGCAGCAAATTTCATCAAATTCGAAGCTCGAAGACCAGGGATCACGTTCTCATAATGCATGCAACAGGATAGCCGACGAACGAGTCTTGAACTCACCAAATCCTACGAGGTGCGTATATGGATCCCAACTAACAAATATCCCCAGAGATGATTCTTTCTTTATTTCTCGGTGCGCCGATTGGATCCAATGAGGATGAAAATGTAGGTAGGTACATAACTACCCAAGGACCCCGGACTTCTGACAAGGAAACGTTCCAGTCTGACCCCGGAGTTTGCAACAGCCGCGAGCTGCTGATCTGCTGCTTTTTCTTCTGCCAGCCAGCCCTGTCAGTTTTCTTCCCCACATTCACGACGTAGTACTAACTTCTGTACGTTTCTCGGCTTAGGCAAGCGACGGATGTTGTCTGTATATACATCGTACACGCCTACTTCGTATCGTGGTGACTATACCCGCATGCTGGGGTAGGTAACCACAGTACTCCCGTCGGTAGGGAATAGCAAGTGACACTGCATATGATTCTGTAGGTGGTAGGTAGTATTTCTTCGACATAAGGCCTACTTCAAAACAGAGAAAGGTCTTCGAAATTCCGAACTCGGTTGACACTCAAAAATCTATGTTCATACCATGTACGAAGCATGCATGTATGTACAGTACGTATGTACATACATACATCCATGATCCCCCTAGTCTAGGGACCACGTTTCCTACAAGTGGAAGTGGGCCGGCGAGGCAGATCTGGGGGACGGCGGATCACCGTTGAAAGAGGCAACAGAGCGGGGACGCCAATAGTACTACATCCGCATAATGTAACAGCGAGGTACTGTACTTTTACCGATTACTCCAAGATACTATCAACTCCTCTGCCTGCACAAAATAAACCAGATAAACTAAAGAATCACGCGTGCCGCCATTTTCTCATCGGTATGTGATAGCATCATGTGACTGATGCGATTTTATTGAGAAAACCGCTTCTCCATATGCTGGCGCATCAGTTAACAAGATACCTACATACATACTTCCTAGGACGTTTATGTGCTTCAATTTTGCGCTAATTGATTCAATGTCGCCGGGTCTTCTTCTAGGCGAGCCAATCGTCGGCCTGTCAAGCATCAGCATCACTTCTAGCAGGGTAAAATTTTCCAAGGTCACGCGGTTGAAAAAGGAAGACGAAAAGAAAGACGGAGAAAGATGAGACAAGCTGAATGGCTCTCCCGCCGCCCGGATCCCAGTTCTCTGAAAGGGAATGCTTCCATTTCGTTTCCATCGACCTTCTACCAACCAAACCCATGTCTCTCCCGCTAGAAAACGAAGCGAATGCAACTTCTTGACAGTTTAGAAAGGTCGCCTTGCAGCTTTTGCTGTTACTGACACCTGGCGGGCAGAAGACGAGAATCTGCTACGTTTTATCATGTCTTTTCCCCGTATTCGTACTGCCGGCTCAGCGTAGCACCAGCTCCGAGAGGGAACCATGGAAGACAGTTCGTTCCTCATCACTGGACTTGCAGATGATTAATTGCATGAGTAGGGTAGGTAGGTACATACTATAGGCAATTAATTCTCATTGACCATCCTACTGGGATTGCGCGAGCCTCAATTGGACAAGCTCTTCTGGAGGCAACCTTTCCAAATCAGGGATGAGCTGACGAGGTTGGTTGTGCTACGAAACTCATCTTTCTTGTTTTCAAATACATACATACTGTCATACGACTTCATATCCAGGTACCTTCATAGGTTGTCAGCCATCTCGCCAAGCATGAAGATCAAGATCCCCACGGGGAGGGTCATGCGCGTTTACGATTGGGTGCCCATGTTTCCAGACTACTACTATGTAATAAGACATGGTCATTGGTATAATGGCAATAATGTCAAACAATAATGGCAAAGACACTGCTTCGGCTTTAAGAGCCACTGCCCTGCCGACCAAATGAGAGTCTACGGCCGACTCTCCTGGCAAAATAAGCATGTGTGATACAGCAGCTCGGCGCTTAATAGATGAGGTGGGAATATAAGCCCAGCCAGCTGGCACCGCACGTGTGGGTGGAATTAATTAATTATGCCAAGGATAGCCCTCTGGTCGTTGGTCACGTTGATCTACGTACCTGGTTCTCGCCTTCTTTTCCTTCTGATGCTATTGGAAATCCTCCTGTGGTAATTGCTCCGCCGGCAAACGCGGGAATCTTCTTTAAGCACCTCGACGTGTCGCTGACTGACAACGATTCAAGATCGATATTGCCTTTATCAGTAGCCGAGTTGAAGGAACAAGTAAACGCGCAATACTAGATCGTCTTTACGAGAAATCTTGATGAATAAATAACAAGACATTTATTAGATTCAACTCATCAAGTGCTGAGTGATCAGACCCTTTGAACTTCCTAGGCATCTAATCATAACATGTAGTCATCCTTTCAATGGTCAACGAGGAACGCCAGAGCTCGGTGTCTCGCAAGTGAGTCTCCTGACAGAAATACCCCTTCCCCTTTTGGAATGGTGTGCTGGGTTCACGATTTCGACGTCACAGTCTTGACGTGGCTACAGGTACGTACCTCGAAGGTGGCAACAGGATGGTAAAGTCAGGCTGCGAATAGATGCCTGGCTACACGCAAAGCGGCTGGGACTAGGTGTTTTTGGTAAAATCGCGAGCGGCTGCCGGAGCCTTATGTTCGTTCAACATCAAGGAGATCGTTCATCTAGGTTATTTAATAATATATACCCTTATATAGTATGGTGTCGAACGAACTCGAGCTATATAACTGTGTACTTGATAAGAAATAGGTAGGATGCCCAGACATTTGTCGTTGGGTTGACAGGTCTTCAAGTATCAGGCCTGGGACAAATAACCATTTGTTTCACCCTCTTTCCAACAACCCAGATGTTACGACTAGAATACCCTCGTCTCTGGATCATATCCCGTCGTAACCGATCTTGATCACATGTCCTGTATCCCTCTTGACTCTCATTTTCATCACAGCCCCAATAGCTCCTGGGTTGTCGTGAAGTTGACACTAGATTTGAAGCATCTGCATTCTGTATTGCCATTCAGTATGCCCGAACCTCATTATTGTGATTATTTTGTGCGCTGTAGACAACTCTGCCTTCTTCCGCTCTGAGCTTCTCCCATTTCGGTTGGTCATCATCATCGCCATCGGAATCCTCGCTATCGGAATTCTCCCTAAGACCTCGACGAGCTGGGTCTGCTTCGTATTTGATACGATCAGAGAGGTATTCACTGATCCCTCATGCACGTAGAGTCCTGCCAAGTAGCCTCAGTGCGTTCAGTATAAGGCTTTGGAGGTCGTCTGAGTACTAACACTATTTTCGCGAGTCTCCAAAAGGCGACCAAATAGTTTCAGGATCGCTTCTTCATTTCCCATTTGCACCTGGACCTCCATGACTGGCGACATTATAAGTGGGTGTGTAGCGGTGATGGTCGTGGGCAGGTCTTCTCCGTCAGCACCTTTCCACAGCAACCGCCACGACCATTGTTATTCTCTTTTCGCCTAAGAAATTATTCATTAGATGTCTCTACATGAATGCTTTTGTCAAGGCGGACTTCGAAACACTCACTACAGGTGGTGACATATGGTGCGAGGTGTTGGAATCGATCAAGAATGCAACCAATCTCATGTATTCTACACCTTACAACCATACCCAATATCGTTGCTCAAAAACAGCAGCGTGAATGGACCAAAAAATTGGCACTGTTGTCAACATTCTCCTGTTGACATACTGGATGGAAAAGAGAGACGACGAGCGGGTGATTAGCTTTAAGCAGAGGGCCCTGAAGCGTACCGAGCAGAATGCTGATGCCAGAGGCTGTTTGAAATCATACATTTACTGGAACTACGCCTTCTCCCACCAAAACGCTCTTCGGTCTTATAGACAGGAGAATGTGCACATGCTGTAGGAGGCTAGCAGGAAATACGATCCCAATAGGGTATATCAGACGGCATGCTCTGTTGGCTTCAAGCTGTTCGAGTATACACCACGAAGTTGGTACTTACGGCTATGCTAATCTTGCATATTTGAATAGAAATAAGTACTTGATTGTCTCTTTCCAAAGTCTTCATCTCACCGAGTCACTCAGTCCTTTATCTCATTTGCTCACTCCCTTGTCACCTTGATATTCACGATAGGCGGCCATTCATTCCTCACAGATGTATGTAAGTCGAAGGGACTCTACGTGAACGGACCTTGGGTGCACCTAGGCACCCACGGACATCACTACCCCATAGCCCAGGCAGGCATGACAGATATCTCCTTCCTCTTCTTCTTAAAGCTCGACCGCCAGCTTGCCCGGCCCTCAAATCCCGATGCATTGACCATTGACCTTAAATAGCTAAACAGTAACACATCCTTCCAGCTCAGGTTCTCATGCCACAACCAATCTGGCCTTGGCTCAGTGGTATGGGTCCCGACCGCCTGGGTTAGAGAAAATCCCACCGGGGGTTTTTCGTAGGATCGAGGGTTCGAGCTGCGGGCAGGGCGACAGAGCCAACTGTTCAGGTCAAATGTCTAAGGCGGTTCACTCGATCTCAGCTTTTTTGTAATTTATTTTATTATTTCAACTTTATTCTTTTATTACCATCGTTATAATTGGTAATTGTTTTTCCTCGACTAGTCAGTTCCATGACGCAGCGCCTCCTTTTTCCATCAACGACGATGACCTCAGTTGACCGGCCTCTCTTTTTTCTCAGGCAAGCGACCTGTGGAGGAAAATCGCACTTCGGCATGTCCCTAAACAAGCAAGCAGGAGCACAATCATCCAGCCAAACCCTACTCCTGAATCGCCGTAGTCGCACACAGCTCAGGGGCCCCCTTTTCGGCCAATCTCAGGAGTCATATTTAAAGTGGGCCACTGGTTTCTTCAACAAAGAACCAATTCACTGATTGAAAGGATAAAACACATTTCAAGTTCACCAGCGTACCAACCTTTGCATTTCGCGCAAGAAGAACAACCTGCTGCATCGGCACCATGAACACAGAAGACGATGCACCGCCAGCATACACCCGCTTTCCCGAGCAGGCACCTGACGAGCATTCCAGTGACGCGCCAAGCTGGGCGCCCGCACTACCGCCAAGAACTCGAAACGAAGTCCCCGTACCGGCACGCACATCTTTCCCCACGCCGCCAACTCCAGCGACACCCCGGACGTTCCCGGTGTCCTGGACCCTGTACCGCGGCTCGGCAAGCGGGGCGTACCACATCGCAGCAGACGCGGACCCAGGGTCGCCGCCACTCTACGCCGTGACGCAGACCCCGAGCCCCTCGGCGGGGCAGCCGAACCTGACGCTGCACTCCGGGCCCAGGGCAGCCGACCCGGCGCTCGCGACGGGCGACCGGCACAAGTCGTTTGCGGGCGGCGTGCACTCGGCGATCACGCTGCCCGGGTCCGGCAGCGGCATCTCGCCCGAGGAGCCCCTGCGCACCGTCGTCAGCTGGCCGCACATCTCGTACGCGTTCGACGCCGACGTGGGCGGGGGCGTCGCCACCGACCCCGCGCCGCTGGGCAGCCTGCGGCGCGAGACGTTCGAGTGGCGCCACAGCGCTGGCTCGGCCGTTGCTTCGCTGGGCGCCGCGGCCTCGGGCTGGAAGCTGATCCGGACTACGACTGACCCGCCGCCTGGGATCGGGGAGGACGCGTGGCCGTTTGCGGGCGGTGGGGAGATGTCGAGTGATGGGAAGGAGATGTGAGTTTTCTATCTTCTTGCTTGCCTCGTCGGTATCTTTGTACACGACGACCCTACTTCTTGACTGGCTTTTCGTATGATCTGCTATCTGCGTGATGTTGGGTCTCGTTCGATTGGCTCATGTTTGTTATTGATATAGTGTTGCGGTCTGGGCAGACGCGAGACGCAGTCCGGCGCCAGACGTACTTATGAAATTCAGGTTCTTGGGCATGGGAGCTAGCGGTGTTCTTGGTGAGCGATGGGCGACTATGGCTGTGATGTCTGCTTTGAGGATGTGGCAGCAAGGTGAAATGGCTAGGAGGTGAGCAGTCAGGGTCTGGGAGATCAGTTATTAACCAAAATCAGTTGACTTCCGTACAGGACAAGCGAAACTATCGAGGAGATCAAAACAGGACAAGGCTAGTGATGGATAACGCAGGGTCACTAGATAGGTCTGGCACATCTCATGATGCTGGAATGAAATATTAAATATATAAAGGTTAAGTGGCTACCAGTGCCTCTGCTCTCACTTCCTCGCCGAGAATGCCGTTAGAAGCTTTATGGCTATCTAGAGCAAGAGCATAGCGGCTCTTCTTTCTCATCTTTTGAGTCTGGTTCCTGTCCCTAAAACTCAAAGCATACGGGAGAACTTCTAGCTTCTGTCGTTCCGAAAGTGTGTCTTCATATCCAGGTGATGTACTAGAACTTATATAGTCTCCCCACGCCCAAATCTGCGGATTCGGTGCCCGCTTGCATAGACTAAGGGTTCCATCTTCGGAGCTTTCCTCCACATAAATGTGAGAGGAGAAGGAGTACCACCGTTCGTTCGGCCCCAGGCGGACGGTTATGTGGTTCTCATCGTATGTAAGACCTCGAGCGTTGGTCAGTGTAGTGGTCATCGTGCAGGGGTGAGGCGCCGCACTATGTACAACTTCATTAGCCTCTTGTCGGCTCTATAACCTTCTGCTCACATACATAATCCATACGTAGGCGCATTTTAGTCGTATTGCGTGGCGTACCGCCATATACTCGATGCTCCTTGTCAGGTTCGAGAGATTCTTTGCAGGTGCGGCTTTGAAGAACTTTCGGTCTGGTGTTTGACACCTCCAAATAATCTATCGCATATTAGGATTTGATGTTGAACTATTGGTTGAGTCGACTGTTCACTTACCTTGGGGTCGTCTATAGTACCGGACCCAGAAGCCTTGCAGATATCTTTGTCAAGGTCTTTTTGACTGGGAGGTCCTCCCTTTGGCCAACCCATGGAGGGATTCCACGGAATATGTGTTGGCATGAGTACCTACTATTGGAGATCTTGTTCCGATACCTCGCGTAGAGAAACGACGATGGCACAATAGTAGCGGCTCTGACTCGTAAAGAATGATATTTGCTCTGACTTAGACGTCAGATGAGAACGTTTGAGTGTCCACTGTCACTCTCGAATAGGTATCTGTTTCAGCAACATATATACCTACCTATGAAGTAGGGAACTGTTCGGCGAAGTATAGGGGCAATAGCATGCGGTAAGTTTAGACGATTTCTTGACGATTTCTTTCGTACTGTCGTCTGTTGTTGGAGTTCGGTAAATTTTCGAAGAAGTTAAGATTTCTGTTTCAAGATTTGGAAGCAGCCGTGATTATGTAGGTAAGGTATTCAGTCCGTACGTCAGGACATGATCAAATCGGCACTGTCCCCAGACAGTGCCATTGTCATATGTCTGTATCACAGGTAAGATACACAGTATCGATTGAATGGTTACTGAATAGCTGCCTATTTACCTAGGTAGGTAATGTGCACATACACATTTGCTCTTGGGCTACACAGTGTTGCATATTTGCCTCAACTATGGTGGCGTTGTGATAATACCATGTATGGTTCTTGGCTGTCATTGCCAGTCATGAATTCTGTGCTCCAACCACACGTCGGTCCACGACAGATTCCTCGTTGAAAACGATGCCAAGATCTTATCATGAACCCTACCCCCAGCCGCGTTCAAGAGTGGAACGAAGAAAGTTCCATGCCGACTTTTATGCCTTCAAATGTCTATTCAAAGGGCTGGGATGCAAACAGAGGTGGCTTACCCCTGTTACGTCTAGCAAGCTTCTCGATGTTTTGAAAGGGCGCAAGCTTCTCCATGGGAACCCCCACATGTGAGCAAAAGATCGTTTTATGCGATGAGCTGATTACCGAAAATCAGTTGACGAGTCCAGACATTGTAAAGCACGACCAAATGATTGAGACGTTTCTAAAAGAAGCGAAAGAGTGGTCTGAGGAAGCCCAGAAGAAGGACTGACAATTGATCCTAATGGTCTTCCGCCATGGAGCTGAGACCCACGAGCCTGTGATGCATCTCGTCACAAGAGCATCAGAAACATTGTCTATAACGGTTAATCAACGGACTCCTGGTGTAAGGCCTGGAGAATTAGCCTCGGCGCTGCAAATGTCGTTCGCGCTGCTAAGAAATCGATGTGGCTGTTGAAGGCCTATAAACAGTGAGGCCCGAGGTGTTGGACGCATCGCAGACGGTGGCGCCCAACGAAAAATTGGTATTGTACACTCTGTTTCATTACATTCATTCCTTCTCCAGGAAAACGATCCCACTCACTACCTTGCACGCGCAATCCGTCCGGGTTCCGTCCACGTCGCAGAGCTAGCTCATTATTGTTACATAATAGCCGTAGATTAGCCGGCTAATTACATAGCCCTAAGCTACAAATCAAAATACGGCCTTTTGGCGCTCCATTAATTAGATCCTTTTATCGCGTGTAGCGTGACAATTATGATACGAGCTCCGGGTTGTTCATCATGCTGGCCGTGTAAAAGAAGCGACAATCTGCCGGCCCGTACAGAAACTGCTATGGAGTCTTTGAATCGGATTGGGCGAAGGCGTTTTTGTTGTTGATGTTGCCGTTACGTGGCTCTGTATCAAAAGGTTTCGGTATAGCACAGCCTTACCGATTGAGCATACCGGAGTCTCCTGTCGGAAGTTGCTGTGCCTCAGTCTTATCCTGAACGAGTAACCAGCCGCGACCGAACGGCCTCTGTAATGTCTGCTCTCGGTATCTGCTCAAAAACGTCTCTGCAATTCCAGAACTAAACCGACCTTGGCTACCGACCCTTTCGAAACTCGATATAGCTATAAAGGCCGTGCGATTACCATCGATAATATGTATAACCGAAGCTGAGGAAATCGAAAATTATAATTATAGTATAAACTTCGACTTCATTAGGCATATGCAGTTCAGCTTTTACACCTTGCAATAAATGGCACAGCTCTAACAATGGCACAGCTCTGACAATGGCACAGCTCTAATAATAGGCACCTGGGTATGTACTCAGGTACACAACTGAATATACAACGTCGTATACTTAAGTACTGGAACTATCATATATGTAGGTTGTTTATGGCATACCTCCTCTATTTCATACCCTATCTTCAAAGCAGGAGCGAAGACCGATCTACAACATGTTGCGGCTTGACTTGTTGCGTCTCGCCTTCAGTGGGATAGTGATCTTGTTAGCGACCTCATTAGTCACCGAATCTCAAGCCAGACTGGATCATGTTCGTCTCGAGTATAGGCAATTGTCTACGACTTGGAATTCAACGACGACTTCGAGCCCCATTACGTCTTCCCATGCCTCTGGCGTGACTACTTCTACTACCTCTAGCTCGACCGCAAATATACTCGGCGCGACAACCGATATCATATCTCCTAGCTCGGCAACCGATGTGCCTGGCTCGACAACAGGAGCCATTATTTTGCAGCAAACAATAACATCAAATGGACAAGTTCAGACGAATCCTGTTCTAATGGGAGGCATCTTCAAAACTCCAGTAACCTTGGAGTCGCCTAATCCAACGCCCCTTGATCCGACCGGAGAACCAGCCAAGTCTAGTGCAAAGACCATATCTAGCTCTTACTCGTCAATATTAGGCAATATCAACTTGTGGCTACAGGTCAAAAACCAAGGACAAGCACAAGCACAAGCAACAGCTATTCACAATGATTTACAAATTATGGTCCCAAAAATAGCCAACATGGCGAATAATCTACCAGACGGCAGCAAGAATTTTGGCGGTGATTGCAAGGCCGGTCAAAAGAAGCGAGCAACGAACTTAAGACCCGACTCGATCTCTACCAGAAGTCTCGATGGCGCGTTTAAGAGGTTCCTACATGGTAGCCAACCCATTGTTCAACGTGGTAGCCTTGGGGATCTATCCAGTGCTTTGGGCGAAATGCTCTGCTCAACAACGCAACTTGATGACAGCTTCACCAAAGTTACAAAAACGAGCGGCGACTTAGGTAACCTTCCTGATCAAATCAAAACCGAGGCGCATGCAATTGATATCGATGGGTTATTTGGGATTGTAGCAGGTGGAGGAGGTGGAGGAGGTGGAGGAGGTGGAGGTGGAGGTGGAGGTGGTGGAGGTGGCGATGGGGATGATAATGATCAGGGCAAGTCCACCCAGTCCACACAGTCCACACAGTCCACACAGTCCACACAGTCCACCAGCAGCAGCTCGACAACTTCATCAAGCTCCTGTACGAACACAGTAACGGCTACGTATCAGAGTGTTTTCTGCACAAGCGTAACGGTATCAGTCCCAGCTTCAACTTCGATATCAGTCTCAACTCATCAGCAAGAGTGTTCTTCTATAATGTATACTACGGTCACTGGCTGTTCTATATCCAACAGCGCCACCACAACAACCACGACGATGCAAGCCCAGCCGACATCATATGACATTTTCTGCTCTCCTGGTACTTGTGGTACTAAAGAATGTTCAAAGAAGAGGTCCATCGAGGAAAGCAACTCCGGAAACCTGGAAAAGCGACTTTGGGAAAAAGTTCCAGGACGTATCAGTCAACCAGAACCAGGAAACTGGGTCGAGCCAAGTAACTACGCAGCTAAAGTCAGGATTCCCAACCAGAAATTCATCAGGGGAGAGGCATTCCTGGCATATACCAAGTCAGAATCTGATCCTCTCAATTACGCCTCCGTCGAAGTGTCTGTAGACGGATTTGATGCAGACCACCCCACGACCTCCAAAGCCTTTTTCTGGGGCGACGAGATCGCTACTGTGGCCCTTACAGGAATGTTCGGCTGTACTGTCATTGTCATTATCTCAACTGCTGGTGTCTGGGTTGTTCATTGTAAGTAAAGCAATCTTTGAAGATGAAGCCAGCAAGGCCGTCCACTCGCCCCAATCTAAGATGAAATCATTCTGCATACTAATAATTTATTTTAATTACCTTAGTCTGGGAAGTTCCCTCTTTCACCGGACAGTTACTACAGGAGGCCCATTGGAACGACCCGGTACTTCACCCGCCTGTATTCGAAAGTGGGGATGCAAAACGAGAAAGATTCAAACGCGACGTTCTAGACGCTCTTCACAAAGGCGGTTCTGCAAATCATGTTTTTGGCCTTGACGACCTTCGGGGCGACGACAAATTTTTTATGTTTCATGATGACGAGAAGCCCCAAATCTTCCTTTTCGGCCCGCGGCCTATGGCCCATCCCTTAGACCGGAATTTGGAAAGACCTAAATTTCCAGGGGAATTCAGATATCCAGATGAGAACCAGCAAATAACTAACGAACTCAAATCTATCTTTGGGGCGAATCAGCCAGTTTTCGCACAAGACTATTACCCCAGAACGCCATCGGTTGAGTATATGCAAACACACACTTTCGAAGATGTCAAGAAGTATGTAAGGGATGATGATAATGAAAGCGGCTGGGGAAATATTCTCATACAATACAAACCAGCTTATGGCTGTAATAACGCTGCGTACCGCATTTGGTTCCACTTTAAAGTGATAACCGAGAAGACATGGACTCCAGTACTACTAGACAACCCTGACGACCCTGACAACCCTGACAACCCCGACAACCCTGATGAGAAAAGGGACGATTCATCAGCCTGTACTGTCTCAGCCAATGCTTCATCAACTTCGGTATCGGCGTCGCCAACCTCAACCATAACATCTACGCCGACAACAACCATCTCCACGGCCTCATCGTCGATAAGCTTGCAGGCGACGGCGCCAGCCTCGCCAGTACGCTGCTATAATAGTCACGACCTCCCTTGTTATAACGCCGTAGCCCCAGACGCGGCGCACAGCAAGTCGGACGAGTTTTGTACCGACCACGCATCCATCAACTGGATCGGCAATGGGTTCGGCAATGGGTTCGGCAGTTGGCCAATCATCCAGTACGCGTTCAACGAATTTTCCAAGCCCATTTCCTACAACTTGACGGTTTCAAGGAAGCCCAATTGCGAGGGAGGTGAAACGAACGTTGGGCTGCCAATCCCCACATTCTCATGTAAAGATGCTATGCGTTTGGCTGTCGATGGTTGTGACAATGAGAATGAGAAACTCGGGGGCACAGTCGAGGCTGGATGCCTGGTGTATGATTTTAGACTGGCTAACAAGAGTGATAGTACTGACTGTAGCTTGCTATTCTCATAGTGGTTGCTACCGCTCAACTATGTAGCTATTTAGAGATGAGTGATGCTATTTTGAGATTGTTTTTTTTTCTTATTTGGAGATTCGTTTTTGGAACACCTAGTGACAGCACACTAGTTTGAATCTTTTTTTCTTTAATCGAAAATCATAATAAATCCTGATTTTGAGACAAGTTATCAAGAGCTTGCATTGGGCTTACAGCTCAAGGACAACAAGGCGTCTATAAGACCAATCTGCGGACCCCTGGTGTAAGGAGCGAGATCCGAGGTATTGGACGTATCGCAGACATTATGACCCAGCAATATCGACAACTTACTACGAGTTGGGGCGCCCTCAACAAGAAAGTAATTTAGGTAATCAAAGGCAGCGTCCAATAGAATATTTGCAATGATCCTCAATGAATTCGATGGGACCGCCCGGCCATTGTATTACATTCCTTTCATTGTGTTCCAACAGGAAAATAGTATTTTGTGCATGATGTCCGGAATGTAGCAACTATGCAAACAGACAACTGCAGAAAAGAGCACACCCGATGGTCATAATCAAGCCCCCGGTTTATCTAGTGAAGCCCGAAGCCAGGATGGAGGAGACGGGGCGACCGCGGCTGGGGAGAAGACGAGACAAGACAACTCAAAGGCAAGGGCGGTCAAGTTCTGGTCCATCCTCATGGCACTATGCGTCCTCGGTCTGTCGATAGCCCTCGAAGCCGCCATCGTGGCGACTGCCCTTCCGACTATCACACAAGCCATCGGCGACCTTGGCAGCCGCTATACCTGGGTCGGAGACTCTTTCTTCCTCGCGTCGGCCGTACCGCAGCCTTCATCGGCCAGCTCGCCGACCTGTTTGGCCGTCGATGGCCGCTGCTCATCCTCACCGCGCTCTTCGCCGTCGGCAACGGCATCATGGGCGGAGCTAACGGCGCTGCCATGTTGATCACCGACCACCCGATACAGGGACTAGGCGCTGGGGGCATATTAACGAGCGGCGTTTCCCTCGTCTTCTTGCTGTTATTTCTCGACCTGAGACACGAGCCGATTCCGTGGAAGACGGCTCTTCCACGCGTCGACTACTTCGGTATGTTGCTATTCACAGCATCTGTCACGGCACTTTTCTGCTGGGGCTCCTCATGGGTAGCAGTGTATCGTGTCGATTAATTATTGGCGCGTTGGGCTGGGCATCGTTTCATGCCTTCGAGTCGACACGCTTCTGCAAGGAACCGATGGTGCCGAACCGCCTCTTCCTGAATCGCACGTCGGCTGCCGATTTCTTCGTGGCCTTCAACGGCGCCTTGCTGCTTTTCTGGGCTACTTGATTCCTCCCATCTACTTCCAAGGGCTGCTTGGAGCTAGCCCGCTGACCTCGGGAGTTTGGATGCTGCCACTTAGCTTGCTTATGGTTCTGTCCGCCATCGTAGCCGGAGTTGTCATGGCAAAAATAGAGAACTACAAGGTGCAGCACTTTGCCAGGTTTGGGCTGATATCAATCAGCCTCGGCCTGTTTACCATTCCTAACCAAGGCTCTCATAGAGCCATGTGGGTCTGCTTCCAGGCCATTACCGCGATTGGACTTGGTATCATAATGACAGCAGTTCTGCCAACCATCTAAGCTCCCCTTGGCGAGGAGGATGTTGCCTGATCGACGGCCGTGTACACGTTCCTTAGAAGCTTTGGAAGCATTTGGAGTATGACCATACCCTCTGTTGTCTTCAATGGTTAGATCAACAATTTCTTGTCACGCATCAACAGCCCAGACGTCCGACAGCTGCTCTCCGACGGCCAGGCATATGGGTTTGCATCCATGGGCAGCATCTAGAGTCTGCCGGATGGGGTCCGGGACGAAGTACTCGATGTCTATGCGAACGCCCTAAGAACTGTTGGCGAGTTGGCCTCACCTTTGGGCTGGCTGGCTTTCTATCCACTATCTTGGTCAAGCAATTTGACATGTCTAGGAAGAACGACATCAGATTTGGAATTGAGGAGAAGCCAAAGAAAGACGTAAGTCGACGAAGAAAATAGACATGGATCTCCGGCGGAACAACCCGCAACACAAGGTGGATTAAGGGTGGGATACGACACGACGGACTCTTGGCAATGTTTTCTGTTTTCGTAGGATTAACGTTGAACCGTGAACGGCTGGAAGAAGTTGACCGAGAATGTTGGAATGGAGAAGGATTGTCTAGCGATATTCTAGCGGTGTTCTAGCCCGAACGCCAATTTAACGGTAGATTTTCGACCTGGACTATCCCGGCTCAAGGTTACACTCCGAAGGCTGGACCGTTATGGGTACCTAGTACTTCGTAATTTCTCGACTAATCCGCTTCTTCGTTGTTGGCCCAAGAAGTTTCACCGGCTCTAGTCTCAGGCCTACAATGGTTTAAGAAGTTAGGTGTCAGACTGGATCAACTGCTCTAGTTAGCAGTGAATGAGCACTTGATGTAGCACTTGGGGATCTATGAAGGGAGAGTTTACGTGGAAGGGAGAGATAAAGTGTTATGAATGCGCAAGGGCGAGGGCGAGGACAGATAGGGATATATCACACCTACACAGTCAGCCTCGGTAGCGAATAACTCTCTTTCTACGGATTGCTTCTATACACATTATTCTCCTAATTGTATAGGTAGCTTATAAGACTCGAGATGCAACCTGGATTGGGTGAAATCAAAGGTTGTCTAGACCGAGGGCTTGTCCGACAGATGATTATACGTAAACTATGTGATGGGTTATTCGAACCACCAATCTAGCAGTGCATTCGAGAGTTTCAAACCAATTCTTGCTTCCGAATGCCCGTGTCTCGTTCCGACTCATCACAGCCCTCTTCCATATAAGGCGTCTTCGTAAGTCGCGCCTGTTCGAGTCTTCCCTGCCATTCATGAACTGCAGCTGCAGAAACATCCTTGGCGTCGACCTATCAAACACGCGTTGGTTAGGCCAGTGCATTACTTCTACTGGGATTGGTACATGGGATAGGGCTAGAACGCGATGCCAATCAACACGAGGGAGTTGTGAGTAGACAAGATTAAGAAAAGCTAACGTACCCAAGAACTGGGCCAACCAATACCAGTTCGCGGGTCATGGCCCTCCCAATCGACGAGGTAGACGAGGCGTCCGTCGCGTTTGCGTGCCTCGGCAACAATGGATCGCACAACATACCACCCCTTCCGGTTTGCAGCGATGCCGTTTTCATTGGCTCTATCTGCTACCTTGGCAGTGTCCTCATTGCAACTGTGGCCATGATTGCCATTCTGATCCCCGTCTTTGCTGCCAGTGCGTCGGAAGTGGCGCTGCTCGACACTGTCTTTAGGACTCTGGCGTTGTTCATGAGCCTCGGTGTTGCTGCGGCTTCTTATGCATAACCGGAAGCTGTTATAGGCTGATGCGCTTGTACTCGTGGTGGGCGGCGATGCTACGGACAAGGGAGGCGTGATAGGAGGCGGAGGCGGTGTGGATAGTATTGCTGCAGGCCTCGGCGTTGCTGGATGCGAATCTGATATAGATCCAGATGGCGGTGCTGGTGAGGTAAATGGTGGAGTCATGATTACAGGAGCTGTAGAGTTGCACCGAAGACTCTCTTTCAACGCTTGGCGTAACGAGCAGCGCTGCGGGGGAGGGGGAGATGGACGTGGAGTGGTAATAGTAGAAATGGGACCACTTGAGACGGGTGAAAGGTCTCGGAGACTCTCCTGGATTGCCAGGCGTAGAGAGCTGCGTTGTGAATGGGGATGTATCCGCAAGGAAGATGTAGATGACGAGGAAGATGGCGACTCAGTAATTGGTCCTTGGAGGCTCTCCTGGATTGCTCTGCGCAATGAGCTCCGCTGAGGATATGCATATTTACGCGAAGCACATCCTTTCTTAGTCGAAGGCGCAAGCACAGTTGGTGTCTGCACCGTGCTAACTCGAGGGTTTCGCGTTGGCGCCATCAGCGCGGCGATGCTGGTGGTGATGTCACAATCCGAGCCACATAAGGAAATAGTGGAGAAAGAGGGTTTTGAGGAGATATCATCAACATCGACAGCAGCCAAGGGGTCGCTGCAACGTCGTCAATTGAAAGAGAATGGAGGTTGAAATAGTCATGAAGGAGGATGGCGATTGAATGGGATAAACCTAGTAATTCGGCAATGCTTCCAAGAAAAATTGATGCAGGCAGGTACCATCCATTTCGAGGGTGGCCGATATCTTATGCAGCTAGGGAACCTTATTGTAAAGCATAGAATGTATGAAAAAATAGGGGACAGGGAGTCGCAACTAAGGTATAGTAAAGTGAAAGAAAATATATAACAACCAACATAGAAGGCGGGAGAACCGACTGAGAATATAATTCAAATGAACCGAAGGAGAGCGAATACTTGTAGAAAAAACCCATATTAAAAGGAGTCCTTGTTGAGGTATTGTCTGTTTCTCGTCGAGCTCTATCATACCTAACCTGCCCTTCGATACCCTTGGATTAGAGGAACCGAGTTGAGGGAGTATATAGGATGGCTGGAGTAAACAACAGTTGTAGGCTTGGAGTAAGGCCAGAAAGATCCCAACCCTCTTGTGACAACGCAAAGTTGGATTAAAGATCAAACTTTTGAAGACGCCGTCCTCAATGCATATCGGCTCTTCCTTTCCCCCAGCACCCCCTGCCATCTCTTTTTACCTCCTCTCTCCTTTTGGCACATCTTACAGCTACCCCGGGTACCAGTTCGTGGCCATTCGCCCCCTTTCCGATAGTTGTTCATTACTTCGTTCTCTCTAGTCTTACGCAGGGGTCTTAAAAGGTCTCTTGGTCATCCAACGTCTCTCCCTCGGCAGGGATCTCGAAGCCTTCTTCGGTCGAGTACAGTATTGTCTGGATCTGCTTGATGAGGCCATCCTCCTGCTTCTCAATCTCCGGATCCTCCTCGACGGCTTGCTGGATCAGCAGCTCTATATCGCGTAGCTTGCTGAAGTAGAAGTCCCGCTCGCGCTCGAGGCCGACAACCGTCTCCTTCAGGGTAGCATTCTCCTGCAAGAGAGCAGCCGACGCAGCACCACCGCCGGCTTTGGCGACTCGGGGACCGGTTGTAGGTGTCGTGCCACCTCTTCGTGCAGCGGCTGAGCCGGCGCCTCCAGTAGCTCGTGGGGCCGGACCGCCGGAGGACGGAAGGGCATTACCTTTTCGTCGGGCAAGGGCGTCGTAGTCTCCACCTGGGTAGTACTGGTCCCAGAACCGCTTGGTCCACTGCAGGAACTCGAGGTTGTCCTGCATCTTGCATTTGGTAAGGGCCTCGACGGGGATGGGCTTGTCGACCTGGTGCTTGGTAAAGGTGTCTGTGGAAGAGGTAAATCAGTATATGCAGAGCTTCGGAAGCATGAACTATAACTGTGGTGACGGGTAGACTTACTCTGTAAGACCTTGAAATTCTGGACGTATGCATACTCGCTGTTGACGTTAAACTTGACACGCGACATGGGCACGTCCAAGAAGATGCTGTCAAAGACCTGGCAGAGGGCAGCGCTGTAAGGAGTAGAGACATAAGGTCAGCTAGAGTCAAATACCACATTGGAAATATTGGATGAGGTCACAGCAGAGCTATGGCACGTTGCGACCAATACACGGGGATCAGGCGTGGCATAGTATGGTATGGCGGGGGAGGGGTAATAAGAAAAGAAATGTGTATAAATCACAAGGATAATCCTACCCAGTTCCGCATTGCTCGACCTTGGTCATGTTTAGCTGGAGAAGACTGTTGAGCCATGCTACCAGCTCCTGTCTGTACTCGTGTGGCCTGGGTTAGTCCCAAATCATGCTCGTCTCGAGAGTGTCTCAGACTTCAGGGGTGGAAGGTATCCATGGCTCACCGAGATTCACCCATGGCTTCTGGATATTGTAATGACTTGCAAGGAATGAAAGACGAGAAAGTAAGCCAAAAGCGAGAGTAGATGATGTTGCACGGTTCCTTGATTGAAGAAACGGTAAGGTTTGCGGGTTGGCTGAGAAATCGGCAAAGTACCTAGAGTGGATTGCGGGATTGTTGATTTATTTTGGTTAGGGGAGAAGATGGAATTGATGTCGGCGCGGCGGCGATGCTTTGTTATCGATCAACGTCAAAATCACAAATCAGTCGTCACCCAATCAACGAAATTACAGGGGGTTAAATTGATTTAATTGCCTCTTATTTGCCGATGATTGACCGCCGTTACAAAGTACATGTACATGCCAAATCTGCGGGAGTGCACAGACTTTGCCGTCACATGACCAGAATGGTTAAGTTACCTAACCTTAGTAGGTACCTAAACCAGCGTCGAACCTTGAACTCCGACAACATCTAGTATTCCCCAGCAATTTCAGTGCCTACTTCTATATCCGAGGATGACATAACCAATTGTGACATACAGCCGAGCTTAGCACATTCTGCTGTACCGACCAAGAGTTAGCTTTCCGGGTTTGAGATATGTTAGGAGGGATACACCTAACCATGCGGCGAAAATTAGGATATCATCTCACCTCCACGGCACGGTTTCAAGCATCAAGTCTGAGCAGGTGCAAGTTGGCTAAACAAGAGATGAAGATTCATTGCGTTCGAAGTCATAGGTATATCTATAAAACATCAAGATTACTTCACCTAGGCGGAAAACAACCACAAATGAATGAGAGGCTACTATACAGCACAGGAAATCTGCCTACTCTGAACTCCGACCCAACCATACGAGAGAAAAAATCATTGACTTAAGAACCCCACGTCTTTCCAACTCTGGATAAACTGCCTGGCCACATTTTCGCTCACGGGGCCTGCATTTGCCAATGTCTCCGAGTGCTCTCGTACCTTGATTGTATCAAGCAAAAGACCCCCACAGGACATGCGGAGGAAATTGTCGTCAAGGAAATCGATTAAGAGAATGGCCGGGTTCTCACCCTCCGGCCCTTCCACCTGTCTAGGATGATCTCGGACACGCTGAACCCAGTCTCGGAAGGGAATAATTCCTTGTGGTGAAATATCTAATGCGTCGGCCAATATTGGGATCATCTCCTTCCAAGGCTGCCGAACCGGGTTGTCGACGTGGTAGATGGGGTAGTGCGTCTTGTCCTCGGCAAGGAAGATGAGGTCAATGAGCGTGCAGGCAACTTCGTCGACAGGGGTCCACGAGAGAAGCCCTTCAAAATCGGGCAGTGCCTTCAGAGTCTGCGACGATTTTATCAAAAACGACAGATGCTCCATCGTGTTCCAGTAGCCACTGGTACTGGAGCCTGCTATCTGTCCAGGACGTACCACCATAGTCCGGTATCGATCGGGATGCCTGTGCAACGTCTCGTCAAGCATGAGCTCGCAGATGTATTTGGCGTCGCCATACCCTGTAGGAAGAACGGACTCAATCGTCATACGCTCTTCCGGGACAATCGGGTTGCCTGACCAGATGGGCCGGTGGCCGACAGTGGCGATAGATGAAATGAACTGGAAGGTGACTTTGGTGCCTGAAACATTTCTGATGGAAACTTCACGACAGAGATGAAGGAGATTTTTCATGATCTGGAATTGGGCTTCGAAGTTGCGAAGTGGCCATTTCGCATTCATGAGCCACGCATTGTGGATGATATGGGTGACGTTATTGGCAAGGGTTTCGTACTCCTCAACCGACAATCCGAGAATCGGTCTTGACATATCGGTTTCGAAGACATTCAGTTTCCCGGCAGCCTCTTCGGACAACGTTATACCCTTTTTGATAAGAGCTTGTTTCTGACGTTCAGTTGGGTTCGTTCGGGTGCGTCGATTAAGGCAAACGACATGGGCTACGTCTGGCGATTCAGCAAGCTTGGCGATGAGGTGCGACCCTAGGCTACCAGTGGCGCCTGTGACCAGTACTGTTTTCCCATTTGGGGTTGTCCCGAGTTGGCCTGACCCCGGCGCGTCCTCGAGGCCTACCGAGAAATCCTCGGTCAAATCGCGAACGTACTTATCAATGACTGCTTGTCGAGCCGCGAGGTCAGCTGATAGACTCTTAACAGGTAGAGAGGAGGAGGGAGTTTGGAGTCGTTCGCACCTCTCACCCGAGGCCATCGCGATGATCAGCTTCTCGCATTGGTTCTCTGGCCGGGCGCCATCCGTCCAGTCGACGTGTCCGTAGCCCACCGCCTGCAATTCCTTCTCCCATCTGAGCTCGTGAGTGACGGCGTGGGTGCGTCCATCATCAAAGAACCACCAGCCTTCAAACAATCCGAAGATCATATCGACCCAGTATAATGTCCCGGTCATCTCGAGCATCATGAGAAATCCATCAGGCCGTAGCGCCTTACGAATATTCATGCCCGACTCTCTCAGAGAGTGTGTAGCGTGGACTGCGTTACTGGCAACAATGATATGTTGAGTTCTGATCAGCTCATCGGCTGGTGATTTCTCGATGTCATGGGTCCTAAACTTCATGAACGGGTACGGCTTGAACTTCTTGCGTGCGGCAGCGACAAACGACGGCGCAAGATCGGTGAAGGTATACTCGACCGGTACGTTCAGTGAGGCTAGGAGAGGAACAAGCCACTTTGTTGTCCCTCCAGTACCGGCGCCCATCTCCAAGATCTTGAGTGGTCCTTCACTCATATCCAGCTTAGAGCAAAGTCTGGCGAGGAAGTCCTCCATTTGCTGATAGAATAGTCGGTTCATAGGCCACTCCGCGTACAAGCCGGAGACCAGTTCACGTCCTTCGGGAGTACCGAAGATCAACTTGATTCCGTCTGTCTCCCCTTTCAGCACCTCAGCAAGATTGGATCCGGTGTAGAAGGTAAGTTTATCCGCCGTGATCTGGTCTGGGAAGCGTTCTAGTAAGTCTTGAAGTATCTCCTTGCTTGATCTTGTCGGGGCCGCTACCGCAGTCCGGGTGATAGTGTCGCCGTTGACGTTAATGATGTGAGACTCTTTTTCCAACATTTGGTATAGGTAGTCTACCAGCCGGCTGTGCTCCTTCGGATGCGAGATACGAGGGAACTTGTCACCTGTCTTCGCCTCACGGAACCGATGTCCTAGCTGATCGAAGGCCTCGAGCGTAAGTGCGACGCACATATCTGTCTGCAACGGCATGACAGTGTGGAAGTAATTGGTTTGACCATACTCCGCAATCCTGTCGTCCGTCAGAGCTTTTGTTTCGTTGAATGCTTCCATGACCGTAGCGAAGGGTAGCTTCAGCTCCTCGTCACAGGTACTGAGAACGTCGTAAGGGTCCTTGTCGCAGTCGGCTGCCGGCGTCGTCAGCCCGGTTGGCTGACCCGATGATTCACTTGGGCTGTAGGAACCGACGTCGCTGTTATTAGACGAATCATCTTCGCTTTGCTCACTGGCTTCATCGCCGCTAGTGGCACTCCCGCCGACTGCCTTCTGCACGCATTTTATCAGACCGGGCATGTCAATAATCTCTACAAGCTCGCTCTCGGGCAGCGTGATCTTGAAAGCCGCCTCAATCTCATGCGCCATCTCCATACCCATTAGAGAATCAATACCAAGGTCGGGAAGTTGGCTGTCATCCTTTATCTCGTCCAATTCAAGTCCTGACAACTCGGCTAGGATCTCCTTTACTTTAGGGGCGACATCCGACTTGGGTTGCTTCTTCGCCTTTGGCGGCTTCGGTGCTTTAGGAGCCTTTGGCGCTTTCGTTGCCTTGGTTTTTATTGGTTGAGGTGGAACGATCTCGGTCGGTGCCACCTCAAACAGAGCCACCTTGGCAGGCTCGGATGGGGCAGCCGCTGTAGCTCCTCCAACAGTGAGACGCGAGATCAGCTTACTCATGGAAGCCTTGGGAATCTGGACGTAACTGATTCCAAGAATTGCTTCTAGAAGAGCGCCAGTCTTGGGGTGAAAGATGAAGACGTCAGTAAGGTACTGCTTGTCTGAAGGGTGGTGGTTCGCGAGCACGTGGAAGTTATCCGGTCGGATATCTCCAGGGCGGAGCTTGGGGGAACGGATCCACTGCTCGATGCCGTTGGCGATGTACATGTCAGATGGAGATTGGTCGGTCATACAGTTGACGAAGATGCCACCGACTTGGCAAAAGCTATCAGCCAAGTGCGCGTCGAGCCACGTTTCCGGGTTGTATTTCTTTATGACATGTCCGGCAGACTGGTTTCCACAACCAACCAGCTTTTTGAGGCCGCGGTAGTCCTCGCCGTAATCAACGACCTCGGAGAAGATCTTGTAGATATTCTTGTTCGCGAGGATCTCGTCGACGTCACCGCTCTGCAACAGCTCGACGCAGCGAGCGTGGCCGGCAAGTCGCTCGAGACGGGCAAATTCGAGTTTCAGCGCCAAGTCCTCGGTCGAGCAGAAGGCAATCTTTCCAGTCGTGTGGAGAGTCTTCGCTGCTCCTTGAGGCATGTCTGTACTGAATACCTGGAAGTTCCAAGAGGGACTCTTGCCCGTCTCCTCCTCCTCCACCTCAATCCAGACGGCCCGTGCTGGGTTGACACAAATGGGCGACTTGTTCTCCACAACATGGACCTGGGGTTCAAGCTGAGCAGCCTCTAGGTCTGGTCGAATTCCACGAACGGCTTCGATGATGAGGTCGAGCTGCACGGTAGCCGGGCAGATGGACGCGGTTTGCGCGATGACGTGGCCGATAATGAGTCTCTCATACTTAGGTATCATGGTATTGACTCTGAACTTGGCGACGCGCTTCTTGCTGTCCTTGTAGCCGACAAAGGTCAGGAGACCCTCTGGCATCTTTTCCTCTTCCGGCATGGACTTCTGCGCCTGTGGATTGTCAACGATCTTCGGAGGTACCCTGTACTCGATCCAATGAGAAGCCTGCTCGAACTGATAGGGCGGCAGGAGAAGAGGGGAGTACTCCTTGACCTGAGCGGCCTGGTGTGCCCAGTGCTGTACAGCCATGCCGGCCTTCCACAAGTTCAATGTAGCATCGACCAAGTTGTCCCATGCCTTGTCACTGTTCGTGATGTTGATGGCTTGGAAGTGAGAACCGCTTGGACTTCCAAGCGCACGTCCCGCCATAGAGGTGATGGTTGAATTGGAGCCGACTTCCAAGAATATAGCGGACGGGTACTGCTTAGCAAGTCGTTGCATAGCATGATTGAAGTATACCGGGTTACGCATGTGCTCAGCAACGAACTTAGCGGTATGTTTCTCTTGCGTGGGGAGTTCGGAGGCTCTCTCGACCGGGATTGTGGGCTTGCGGAACGTGAGCATCTTCCCAACCTGTTCCAAGGCCTCGACCAGTGGGTCAACGAGGGCGCAGTGGAACGAGTTCGTCAAATTCAACCTTTTCGATCTCAGCGACGAAGGAATAGTCTCAGCGACCGCGTCAATCGCAGCGGTGGAACCAGCAAGAGTGAAGCTGCGAGGCCCATTGTAGCAGGCAATGCTTGCTGGCTTCTCCCGCGGAACCTTTTGGTTTGACTCGGTGAGTATCTTCTCGACATCCGCTAAGTCTGCCTCTATGGCCAGCATAGCGCCCTTCTCGCTGCCCCAGAGATCTCGGACGAGCGTCGCACGGTTCACAACCAACTTGACCGCGTCCTCCAACGAGAGGACTTGTGAGATGGCGAGAGCGCTCAATTCACCGAAACTGTGGCCCACGACCGCTGCGGGTTTGATGCCCGAATCGATCCAGCTACGTGCGCAGGAGTACTGAAAGGCGAAGAGCATGGTCTGCAACTGGACGGTGTCTTTGATAGGTGCGCTCTCGAAGATGCCGGGGAAGATGCTTCCGGCACCGAGCGAACGAACGACTGCGTCGACGTTATTCAGGTGCTTTCGCAGGATAGCCACCCGCTGGTATAGACTCTGATCTAGACCTACGAATGTAGATATCTGACCGCCAAAGCACAATACAACTGGCTTGGACTGTGGCCGAGAAATCGACACGGCGTTGGCATCCCCCTTCTCGAGCGCGGTCAGCTTTTGATCAAGCTCATCTACTGAACGCACGCTAAAAATAACCGCCCTCTCAAGGGATCGGTTGCTTTGGCGCGCAAGATTAAAGGAGACATTCGGCAAAGAGAGATCCGCCGCTGAGTTGCTCTTGTTCCCGAGATACTTGCGAAAGGCTTTCGCATACCGACGCAGACTGTTGTCATCAAGACCGGCAAGCCAGAAAGGATGCTTGGTACCTGCAGGAGCCTCCAGTGTCTCTCTGGCTACCTTGTTGTTGACGAATGGCGACTGGGTGAGGATCATTGAAGCGTTGGAACCTGAGGCACCGTAGTTGTTGATCAGCGCGGCCCGGAAGTCAGTGTTCCAGGTCTGTAAGCTCGAGGGAATCATCATTCTATCCGCGGGTGTTGCTCCGATGGCAGGGTTGATGGAAGTATGGCTGGGCTGGGGCGGTATCATTCCCTTCTGGATCATGAGCATGATCTTAATCATAGAGACGATACCTGAAGTAGCCTCGGTGTGGCCTACTAAACCTTTGACGGACCCGATCGCGAGATCTGTATCTCGTCCGGAAGCAGGCGCTCCGAGAACTTGGCGCACACCGTCATACTCAGCCGGGTCACCAACTGAGGTACCAGTACCGTGAGCTTCAACAACTGAGATCTGAGCTGGCTTCAGACGAGCCTGCTTGGTGACGCCACGGAACAGATCAGCGAGAGACGGCGCATTCGGGACAAAGATAGGGGTGCAGTTTTCGTTTTGCTGCACACCAGTGGCGGCAACAACGCCGAGAATCTGGTCGCCGTCTGCTACGGCAGTAGAGAGCTTCTTTAGAAATACCGCTGCAACCCCTTCGCCTCTACAGTATCCATCAGCCTTCGCATCAAATGGTTTGCACTGTCCAGTGGTACTCAGAAACGATGCTCCAGCCAGGTTTTGGAACCATAATGGATTGGTTACAACATTTGTACCACCAGCCAGGGCGGCAGTGCACTCGCCGGTTATGATGGCGCGGCAAGCTTGGTGAATGGCAACAGCAGAGGAAGAGCAAGCCGTATCGATAGTCAGGCCGGGCCCTGTCCAGCCAAAGTAGTGGCTGATCTTACCAGCGATGAAGCTCTGCAGGTTACCTGTAGCGGAGAAGGCGTTGGGAGCGTGGCAGGCGATGTTGCAGTCGTAATCACGAGAGCAGACACCGACAAAACAGCCGATGCGGCTATCCGGCTCAGCCAGATGGAAATAGCCAGACTGCTCCACAGCCTGGTAGGCACACTGAATGAAATGGCGCTGTTGGGGGTCCATCGTGGAGCTCTCCCGAGGGCTCTTCTTGAAGAACTTGTGGTCGAACTTATCGTAACTCTCGATGAAGTTCCCGAACCACTTCCGCTTAGGGTCGGCGTCGCGGAAGGCGGTGTCGAAAGAGAAGCGCTCCTTGGGCACTTCCTTGTGCTGGGATTTGGCCGAGACGAGAATGTCCCAGAATTCCTCCAGCGTCTCGGCGCCGGCGACCTTGATAGACATGCCGACGACGGCAACGTCGTTGTCGGAGAAGGTCCGCAGCTCATTCTGCGTAATTGCCTCGAAGCGGGAGGTCGCGCCGTCGAGTTCGGCAACGTGGAGGACCTGCGGGTTGAGGCCACGCAAGAGCGACGGTGGCACGGCACGTTCGGGGCCAAAAGATAAAATGCGCGAGTTCTTGTCCTCCAGAACGGCATCGCGTGCGGCCGACAGGGTCTGGAACCATTGCGGCGGCTCGGCCAGGATGGACTGGAGCGCGTGGCGGTGCAGCGGGCCTTGCGTGATCGGCTCACCGCCCCGGTTCGAGCGCGTTGGCACTACTAACCCCGACGAGGCATCTAGGAACTGGAACTCCCGGTGCGCGTCGACAAACTCGAGGAGCGGCCCCAGATTCGGTAGGTTGACGTCGGCGTGGAAGCGCCCGTAGAGGCCAATCTCCGAGGCGACGAGGCCGGCGCCCCGGAGCTGTTGCAGCAGCTTCGAGATGGCTGATGCCTTTGTTGTGACGGTGGCCCGGTTCTCGTCATAATTGACGGAGATGTACGTCTAGTTTCACTGTAAGCATCGGAAAGGGAGAAATGTGGCGGTGCTGGCCGATGGCACATATAACGAAAAAGGAGGTTGGGGTCTAGCTTACCTCCGGGAAGCTCTTCACAATACGCTGCAGCTCCTCCTCACTCTCCGGAGAGTTCCATGCAGCGCTAAGAGACTTTGACGGCTCAGTTGTTTCGTCTTGGGCATCGACGATAGTACCGATCAGCATGGCTAGCCGCACGGCGACAGCGGCGTACTTCTTAAACTGCTCAGCATTGCCTGCGCTGGAGACGGCAAAGGAGCTCAGGAGCCCGGTGCAGAGACCAAGGGTCTCTTTATCTAACTTGGATGCGCTGAATGGATCGACCTCCCTATCTTCGGTATTGTCGCGCACGAAGGTGGCATATTGCGTCAGGTGAGAGGCGATGACCAGAGGGATGAGAATTTTGTTGGGAAGAGGAAATGAGGTCTCAAGTGGCCGTCCTGTTCGGAAGGCATCGCTTAAGTCGTCCAGCTGCTCGAGGGCCGAGGCAGTTTGCAGGCTGGGGATGGATGCTGTAAGAGATTTCCAGATGTGGGGGAATTCGGCGATGGTATGGAGGACCCAGGTCGAATCTTCGTCTTCGACGACGGCCTTGCGGACTTGCGTGAAAGCTGCCTCATCGAAACATAAGGCAAGTGGGCCGAACAGCAAGATGGTGGGTCCGGATAGGGGACCCTCTGGCCGTTCTCCTATGTCAACCATATTGTGTGTCTGGATTTTGTCTGGAGGGAAGTTGAGTTAAGGGGTAACGTATCGAAGTGTTGAAATATGGCTTCGTAAAGGTCTATGAGACAATCGTGTCCATAGCACGCGTGAGAATATCAGGCTTGAAGTCTAAACTCAGGTTAAACGTTGCAATGGGTCATATACGCTAACGTGTTGCGATAGTGAGAGGATGTTGCCCAAACATCGACGACAGCCGCGAACTTATGCTATCACAGAAAGATTGATCTCTATGAGAGATGTAGGAAGGTGTGATGACAAGCTGCTGAGCCTCTGATGATATTCCGAGGTCAGCGTCAGAGTCAAGCATTACATATAGGAACACCAAGAACACAACCGAGAGATGCGGCGAAACAGAAGCCCAAGACCCAGCCAGTGAGTTACGTCTCGGGCCTGGAGAAAGGTGAAAAGGTTACATCTCACTTCGAAGCTTATCGCGAACACTGTGTTTCACAGAACTATACTCCTCGTCGGGCCTGAGGTATGGCCGTTATCTCACCGAGATGGCCCTCGAATAACCACTTCAAGGTATGACTGATAAGGGAGGCAAACCCGCGATCTGGCCAACCAGAATCGTCCTCCGTTCGTCAGAACGAAGAGAGACAGGGGAAGACACGTGCAAAAGTTGTACCGAAGGATCTCGATGGGCAATAAGACCTACAAGAAATGGCCATAACGTACTTCTGCGCACGAGTTGCTGCGCCTGTGCCCACGTGCTGGAATCCAATGGAGTGCCTGGTAAAAACTCCGCTGGGGTTGTAAGCACGAATATCCAGATTGACAGCTGTCTATCTCTACACCTCTACATAGTATCCTCTACATACACTATGTAACCAATCCTTCGAGAGGAGTTACTAAACTCGACAAGAAGGATTGCGGCGTTTCAACCTTGGATGGGTCCTATCCTGATCATGTGGCCCGTGCGGCTTTGACATTACAAGTGGGTTCGAATCCCGCTGGG
This sequence comes from Hypoxylon sp. NC1633, assembly GCA_022984935.1. Taxonomy (NCBI): domain Eukaryota; kingdom Fungi; phylum Ascomycota; class Sordariomycetes; order Xylariales; family Hypoxylaceae; genus Hypoxylon; species Hypoxylon sp. NC1633. The sequence goes on along the minus strand of JAJLYQ010000032.1, from coordinate 216,202 downwards.
TTACATACGTTCTACGCGTGAATGAAGATGCACCCAGGTTCGTTCTTCCGGTAGTGAGAACGGTTAGGTCTCGCAGACATTTACCAGTTGGAGTAACGCTGCAGCAAGCAACGCCTTGGAGACGCCAAACGATACTGCGGCGTGCAACAATGCGCGGTGCCGATCTCCTATTGCGTGGTCTCTGTTATTATGCGAGAATCTGGCGCTGTCTATAGGGGTACCCAGACTTCGTGTACCTACCAGTATCGAACCAGTATTGTTTCTGATTTAGTGTGGGCTTGCACGACGGTGTCAAAGCCGTGTCGCCTTCGTAGAGGCAGATCTGGTAAGATGTATGAAGTACAATGGTGATGATTGGATTATCACGAAGTTGCGGTTTCGAGTGGAAATTCAGCGGGGTGGGGCTCAGCCGCAAGCCTGCCTGCGGTGTAGCTCCCTGGTAAGCCCCATTCTGGATTCGGGCAGGATCAACAAACTCCTGGCTGTAGGCAGGGCGTTGACTAGCGTACGCACGACTCGGCGACGGGATAATCGCAGGACAGCTAGTTACTCCGTATAATACCTTGTCCAGTGTAGGTAAGACGACATGACGTGCCGCGTCACACAGAGATGGGGAACCGCCGTGATCAATGCACTGGAGCAAATCAAAAATCCCCTCAAGACCTGACTGGAATCGGTCGATATCTTTATGTGAGCTATCAGCATGCTGTCTAAGGCTACCGACATTCATAATCGGAATGTAAGATCAGATGTAAAGTAACACATACTTCGTGGACGCTTATCTGGATCTCTATTCGTCTTCTCGTCACGTTCCTTTACGTTTTCTTTCTGTATCTATTCGGTCCTATCATCTGTGATCCACACACTTAAACCTGACCGCTTGGACTAACTTGGCCTTTCCCCCTTTTCAAGTGAGTTCTAGGTCGGTAATCTCAAGTCATATTCTATATTCTTCCAAGGTAGTCTGCCATGCCCGGAGTCATCGAAGAAACACCTATCGAGGTTGCTATCGTGGGTGGTGGCATCATCGGACTCTGTCTGGCCGCCGGTCTCATCAAGCAGGATGTAAAGGTCAAGGTATACGAGCAGGCCAAAGGCTTCCGGGAGATTGGCGCCGGAATGGCCTTCACGGCCAATGCCATACGATGCATGGGCCTCATGAACCCAGACATCGTCAGCGCTTTGAGATCGGGTGGCTCGGTCGCTACATCTTTGGACAAGAACGATCCGAACGATTACCTACGGTGGATCGATGGATATAACAAGCGTCGAAAGGAGGACCCCTCCTACCAGCAGATGCTCTTCAAGATAGACGCCGGTTACAGGGGCTTCGAAGGCACTCGACGTGACATGTTCCTGGAAGCGTTGATCAAGATCATACCCCAGGATATTGTCGAACTCAAGAAGCGCCTAGACACCCTCGAAGAGAAGCCGAACGGAAGGATTCAGCTCAAGTTCACTGATGGGACGTCCGCTGAAGCTGACGCTGGTAAGATCTCTCTTACTTTTCTCTAGTAAACTCTTGAGAATTGCCTAAGAGATATGCTGACCACGATACCTCTGAAGTGATCGGGTGTGATGGCATCAAGTCCCGAGTGAGAGAACTCATCTTCGGCAGCGAAAATCCCGCTTCCTACCCTCATTACACTCACAAGGTCGCCTATCGTGCCCTGGTTCCCATGGACAAGGCCATCCAGGCTCTTGGTGAGTACAAGGCCACGAACCAGCACAACCACGTGGGGCCAAACGCCCACCTTATCCACTACCCTGTGGCGAACCAGACCATGATCAATGCAACGGCCTTTGTATCGGACCCCAATGAGTGGCCTGACGACAAGGTCACAGTGGTGCCTGGTCTCCGGATAGACCTGGAGGACGTTTTCGCTAACTGGAATCCCTGTCTCACCGCTCTGATCCGGCACTTTCCGGAGAAGCTCGAGAAATGGGCCGTCTTCGATACGTGGGATTATCCGGCCCCCTTCTTCAACAAGGGCAACGTGTGTCTGGCCGGTGACGCCGCGCACGCGTCCAGTCCCCACCACGGCGCCGGCGCTTGCTGCGGCATCGAAGACGCGCTGTGCCTCTGCACGCTGATGAGCCAGGTGAAGAGCACACTGGACGGAAAGTCGGCAACGAAGAAAGAAGCGCTGGGCTCGGCATTCGAGGTCTTCGACGCCGTGCGGCGCACGCGCAGCCAGTGGCTCGTCAACAGCAGCCGCCGGGTGTGCGACCTGTACCACCAGCCGGAGTGGGGCAGCGAGCAGCAGTGGATCAAGGCCGAGACCTGCTTCGAGGAGATCAAGGACCGGTCGCTCAAGATCTGGCACTTTGACTACGACGCCATGATCAAGCAGACCGTCGATCAGTACGCGAAGAAACAGCCTTCGAGGGAGGTGCTGCGGGAGGTGACGAATGGTTCTGAGAAGGTCTTGGCTAGTGGCAATGGCAATGGGACTGCGAATATGACGCTTCCTCTTGCTGTTGCGGCGAATTAGTTTTGAGGCTTTGGGTGCCTACTTTTACTCTAGTTAAATCTATTTTCTCAAATTGATACCAATGATACTGCTAGGAACTTCACCAAGTAAATGTGATGCCAATAAACTGTCTTAGGTATATTAAATCGTGCTTTGTCCATGAGGGTATAGCGCCGGTCAAGATGCCTAGAATAATCGGATGACTGCCTCCTCTCAGTTTCATGTCTTTCCTTGCGCAATCGATATTGGAATGAGTATCACGAGATTCACTCGTAAGCATGCAGAATTTTCGGCCCCAGGTGGTTTACCAAACGTCTGGTTTTACGATACCACCTACCAAGACTAAGCCAAGCAACTGGCGATGCCCAGCAATGCAATGCCACACACGTCTGCATCTGGATGGGGACCTACACATTTCGAGAACAGCATCATATTAATCTGGGGTGCATGAAGGGCATGAGCGGGGTACCTAAACTGCCTACCTTGACAGCTTGACCACGCTGTTTCGTCCGTGATGATTATCTGTCATGATAGACGCTTAGGTTGTTCCGGAATTCTGTGAATGGGACGATGTAAGCAGAACATGATGAGCCAAACCGCCCTTTCTAGGGATTAGGTAGGGACTGAATTGTGACGTCGACGATGATAATTAAGCTCGCTTAAATAATGAAATTCCGAGGAAACCAAACTGTCCATGTCCATCCATCCAATCTTAGGGAGCCCCGGAATAACTTGAGGTGATAGATTGCCTAAAAGGGTAAAGCTAAGGTGATCCTTGCCGGACCCCTACCAACGGAAGTAAGTAACTTTCTATTTCGACTACGCATCGGCGGCATCGTTCTCTCATTGATCAAGTCCTACATAGTGCACTGTTCTTACTTCTGAGAATAGCAGAATGTCATGCGGCTGCTACTAATTGGTAGGTTACCTCCCTAGGTACTATGTAGGTAGCCATTGGCTTACAGTCGACCGCAGCGTCGATGGCGATCGTTTGGTGTACCGGCTGAAGCTTGAGACCGCGCGTGGCGGATTTAGGATTCTGACTGCTTCTGAAGGGCTTAACGGCACGCGCTAGAAGACTTCGAGATCAAATCTCATCTCGCCTTGCTGTCTTAGGGCTGATTGTTCGGCTCCTCCCTAGACTACCCTGTCAGCCATCTCGTCGCTCTTTTCTTCTTTTTTTGCTACCAGGAGGTAGCTTCGCTGTACTTCACCGAGGCTGACCGATGCCATCCAGATCGTCCACATCCTTTCGCCGTCCATGCACCATACGGCTCCGACAGCTCACCCATTGAACCGAGGTAATATCGTCGTACATCCGCATGCAGTCATTCTCACATTTTCACGGTAGGAAGCGCAATAGTCTTGCTTGATTGCGCTCGCTCGTATTAATGCTGAATGGTAATGCTACTGCATCATGATCCATAGGATTCGGCAGCTCGGATCCGAGGCCTCGGTAGCCGACAGCATGACATGGATCTCCGGCCGAGGAGGGTCGGAACATGACCTATCACTGATCGCTCATTCGCTCATTCGATCACGGCTCCTATTCAGCAAGCAACTTTAAGGAATATCCTGCACAAGCCACCTTCATCGCTACTGTACCTACTTACGTGGTGGCAGTGGTAATAATATTATGGTGTTTGTAAAAGTGTTTATAAAAGCTGTAATGTTACACGTAATAAAAGATTTAATTAATAAAACGTTAAAAAGCTGTATTTTAATGGATTAATAAATGGTTAATTTAAGTGTGTAAAAAAAAAAAAACTTTAATTTAAAGTTAAATTATAACTTAAAATTATATAATTAATTAATTAATTTACGGTTATTATATAATATATTTTTTTAAATAAAACTTAAAAGTAAATTTAATAAAATTTTATATATTTTATTACTTTATATAATTTAATTTTTTAATTAATTTAAAAAAGCTTATTAATTTTAAAACTTTTAAAGCTTTTATATAATATTTTTAAATATTTTTATTTTAATATATTCCTTTAAATCCTTTAAATTTATTTACTTTTTAAATATTAAAAATTTTATATATAATAAAACTTTCGTAAATTTATTTATTATTATATTTATTATAAATTTATAATTAATTTAAATAGTTTTTTTTAAGCTTTTTATTTAAATTAATAATTATAAATATTTATATAACGTAATTTAATGTTAAGTTTTTTAATATTTTTATTAATTAATTTTATAATTTATTAATTATTATAATTAATATATATATTAATTTAATTTAAATTTATATTTAAAGCTTTAATTAAATGTTTTATAAATATAATTTTTTTAATAATTTAAGTTAAAATTAAAAGCTTAATTTTTATAATAAAAGTAATAATTATATTTTATTTATTTATTTATTATTTTATAAAATTTTCGAATAATTTTATAACGTAAATTTAAAAGTTTTTACGGTTTAATATATTATTTATAAAAAAAACGTTATTAATAACTTAAAAATTTTTTTTTTTTATTAAAACGTAACGAAAAATATTATATATAATAAAAATATAAAATTATTTTATTAACGGTAATATAATATAATAAATTTAAGTTATAATTATAACGAAATAATTTAAAATAAACGAAGTTTATATTAAGCTTAATTATTATTATAAAATATAAAATAAATTTAACTTTATATTAATATTAATTTATTAATTTAAAAGTAATTATTTTTTTATAAAATAAAAGCTTTTTTTTATTTATAAACGTATTATAATTAAATCGTATTATAAATTACTTTTAAATATTAATTAAATTAACGATTTTTTTAAAATAAACCGTTTAATTAAATTAAAATAACCGTTTAAAACGATTTTAAATAACTTTTATATTTAAAAATTATTAAAAATTATAACCGTTAATAAAATTATACCGTTTTTTAAGTTAATTACCACCTTTTTAATTAAATGTTTTTTTAATTTATAATAAATTATTATTATATTATTAATATAAATAAAAATTAAAATATTTTTTTTTTAAATATATAAAGTTTAATTAAAATAAATTAAAAGCTTAAATTAATAAAAATAATAATTAACTTTTTTTATTATAATAAAAAAGATTTTTATAATTTATAAAAAACCTTTAAAATTTTTAAAATTTTACTTTTTTTCCGATAACTTAAAAGTATTTATATAAATATATTACAATTTATTTTAACGTTAATAAAAACGTTAATAATATTATATTATTTAAGCTTTAAATTAAAACGTACCGTTATAATTATTACCGTATAAAATAATTTTTTAATTAAAATTAAAATATAAGTTTATTTTTAATTTTATATTTATTTATTATTTTATATTATAAGTTATATTTTATATTTAATAAAACGATTATATTTATTCGTTTTATATATATATATATTTATATATAATTAAAAATTTAATAATATTTAATAATAAAATTATTTTAATTTATAATTTTTTAAATATATATTTTATAATAACTTTTTAAGTGGTTTTTTTTTACTTTTTTAAATAAAAGTTTTAAAAAATAATTATAAAGCTTTTTAACGTTTTTAAAAATTAAAAGTAAATTATATTAATAAATTTTATTTTTTTATATAATTTAATTAATAATGATAAATTAATTAAAATATAAATTTATATATTTTTTTTAAAATAATATAATTAACGTAAAAATTAAACTTTATTTATAATTTTATTATTAATTTTACTTATTTTTACTTTTAATTTATTAACGTTAAACGCGGTATATTAAAACTTTAAAGTTTTTTTTTATATAAAAAGGTTATTTTTACGATTATTTTTTATTAATTAAATTAAGGTTTTAATAAAAGTATTAAATAAGGTTTATAATAATGTAAATAACGGTTTAAATTATTTTTTTATATATATAAAGTAATTAATTTTTAAAAGAAAATTTAAGTTTTAACTTATAATAACTTTACTTTTTTAAGTTATTTTAAGCTTTTTATTTTAAGTGTTTATTTTATTAAACCCGTTATTTTTTAAGTTTTTTAAAACGATAAAACTTATTTTATAAGTTTTTTTACCGGTTTAATAAATTAATTTAAATAAAGCGTTTAATTTTTTTATAAAAATATATAATAAATTATTTTTTAAAGTTTTTAAAAATTTTAAAAAAAGTTTATATTTATTAAATTATATATTTTTAATACGTATTATTTAATTAATAAATAAGTTTTAAATTTTATAAATATTTATAAAATTATATTTTATAAAATAATTAATTTATATTTTAAAATTTAACCGTTAAAAATGTTATTTTTTTTATAAGTTATATTTAATAAAACGTAAACTTTATAATTAAAAACTTTTAAATATTTTTAAAAAAACTTTTTAAATTTTTTATAAAGTAATTTTTAATAATAATTATACTTTAAAATATAATTATAAAAATATATAACGGTTTTATATATTTTTATTTATAAAATATATAAAAGTTTAACGTTAATATATAAACTTTAATTTTATTTTTAATTATACTTTTTAAACGTTTAATAACTTTATTTTAAGCTTAAATATAAAATATTAAAAAGTTAAATTTTATATTATTATTATAACTTTAATTAATAATAACTTTTAATTAAATTAACTTGTTATCGTATTTTTAAACTTTAAATTTAAAGTTATAATTTTATAAAATTTTAATAAAGTTTTTAAAATAAATTAATATAATTAAAGTTATTTTATTATTAAAATAATAATTAAATAAAAAACCGTTTTAATAATTTATAATTAATAATAAATATTTATATTATATTATAAAAAAGTGTTTTTATTGTTAAAGTTTTTAAGGTTTAATTACGCGTTTCGTATATATTATATTACTATAATTTCATTAAGTCCATTCTTAAATTAACATTTAAAATAATATTTTCATTTATTTTAATATATTAAGCTTTTATAAATGGTAACACTTTTACGTACGGTCGTTTTTAACGTTCATTTATTTTAACACCTTTACGTACGGTCGTTTTTAACGTTCATTTATTTAATACGGTTGTTTTTAACATCCATTTATATTTTTAAGGTTTTTAATTTAAGATTAATACTTTTACGTACGGTCGTTTTTAACGTTCATTTATACCTTTAAGGTTTTTAACTTAAAAACAAATAATTTTCGAACTTATTTTTAATTATAATTTTTAAACGTGTTATTAATTTATTTTATAATTTTCGGACTTATTATTAATTATAATTTTTAAATTTATTAATAACTTTAAACTTTATATTATTAAAGGAATAAACTTATAACGATAATTACTTTAATATTTTTTACGTTAATATTATAATAATTATATAATTAATTAACTTTATAAATAATTTATTTAATAAGCTATTATTAATTAACTTTATTATTAATATTATAATAATTATAATTAATTAAACTATAATAGTTATAACTTATTAAACCACGAATATTATAACTTATTAAAACGTTAATTAATTTAATAAGTAAATACTTCGTTATATAATCCCTTATATTAACGACGATTAAATACTTTTTTGTTATAATAATTATATAAAAATTAATTACCTTTTATTATAAAAGCTATTTAAAATAATATATTATTAAAAATATAAATATAAATTTATAAAATATATTAACGTTATTAATATTTAACCGAAAAAAGGGAAAATATTATATTATAAAAAAGTGCTTTTATTATTAAAGCTTTTAAAATTTAATTACGCGTTTCGTATATATTATATTATTATAGCTTCATTAAGCCCATTTTTAAATTAACATTTAAAAATAATATTTTCATTTATTTTAATATATTAAGCCTTTATAATTTAATATTATAATTATTTAACTTTATTAAATATAAATTAATAATAAAATATTTTTTAAACTTTTTTTTAAAAATTTTAAATTAATAATTAAATATTTTTTTAAGTTTTAATAAGCTATAATTATTATATTTAATAAATATAAGTCTTTTAATTTTTACTTTTATAAAAATATAAATTAAATATTTTAAAAGTTATAATTTTTTATAATTTATATATAAATATTATAATTATTTAATATTTAATTTAAATAATTTTTTAATATAATTATTAAAAGTTTAATTATAATAAAAAAATTTAATTTTTAATAATTTAATAAATATATTTTTAATTATAAATTAATCGTATTTATTAATTAACTCGTATAAAATAATGTTATTTAAATATTATATATAAATTTATAATTTTTAAATATTTTATTAATAATTAAATTATAATAAATATTTAAATAATATTAAATTATAAATAAAATTTTTATAATAAACTACCCTTTATAAAATTAAAATTTTAAGGCCTTTTAATTTTATAATTTTTATATTAATATTTTTATAACTTATAATAAATACAAAATTATTACCGGTATAAATGTATTTTTTAAAAAAAATTAACTTATATTATTTAAACCGAAATAATTAATTAAAAATATATATTATAAAACTTAAATTTAAAATAACGGAATTTTTAAATAAATAATTAAAAATAATAAAAAAAAATATAAAAGCGTTAATATAAAAAAATATTAAATTTAACGATATAATAAAAAAAACGTTATTATTAAAGTAATTTATATTTAAAATAACTATAATATTTAAAGTAATACGAGGATTATAATTATTTTAAATGGTTATTATTTTAATACTTTTAAATAATTAATTATTTTTTTTAAATTTAACGTAATTAACTTATATTTTTTTTATTTTTTATTTAAACTTTTTATCGGTTTTTATTTTTAAATTAATAAAAGTTATAAAAATAAACCTTTAAGTTTAATTAAAAAATGTAATATTTAATAATATATAATAATAATATTAAATGTTATAAAAACTTTTATAAACTTTATATATATTACTTTTATTTAAAGCTTTAAAATTATTTTTATTACTTTAAATATTAATTTATTAACGTTTAAATAAATGCTTTTAGTTTTTATTTTTATTTTTACCGGTTTTAACCCGTTTTTTAATAAGTATATTTTTTATTTTAATATTTATATCGTTTTTTTCGTTATTATAAATAATAATAAAAAAACCTTTAATTATTAAATATAAAGTTATTTTAATTAAAATTATACGTTTTTAAAATATAATTTTAATTTTAAATGTTTTTAAAATGTTATTTTAAAACTTTATATAATAAATGTTTTTAAAGTTTTTTATTTAATTAAATATTATTTAATTTAATATTTTATATAAATTTATAAATTAAAAATATAAAACGACGGTTTAAAGTAAATTTTTTCTTTTAATATTAATTAAAATTTATTATTATATAATTATTTACACGTTTTAATTTTTAAATAATTATAAAAATTATTTTATAATTTTAATGCATTAATTAAAAGTTTAATTTTTAAACTTTTAAAAAATAATTTATAAATTATTTTATAAATTAATATATTAAATACGAAGATTTTTTTAAAAATTATAATATATACCGGTGTAATTTTTTTTAAATAATAACGGTTATTTATACTTTAAATGTTATTATTTAATTTTATTATTTTTTATAATTTTAAAGTTTATTTTAATATATTTTTTAATTTTTAAAATAAAAGTTATAATTTTTAAACGTTATATTTAAAACGTTTATAAATAATAATAATATTTTATTAAAGTTATTAAATGTAATTATATATATTAAGTGGATTTTTAATCACTAATAATCGAATAAAAATAATAAATATAATATTAAATATATATTAATTTTTGGTTATTTAAATAATTATATTTTATATAAAAATTCACGTAAAATATAATTTAATGTAATTTTATATAACTTTATAATAACTTAAAAAAACTATTATAAAAGCCTTTATAAAAGGTTATAAAAAGCTTTATTTTATAATATTAATAAAACTTTAAAAAGGTTTTATTAATAATATTAACATTAATAACTTTTTAAAAAGTGTAAAAATAAATTTATTAATAATTTAACGTTCCTTTTTATATTAATTTATATTATTATTTTATTATATTATTTTTTATAAATAATCGTTTTTTTTTACTTATATTATAATTTTATTATTGTTAATAAACGTTTTAAACGTTTTATTAGGATTAAACTTTATTATAACGTTAATAAAATTATTTTAATTATAAATTTATTAAATTTTATTAATTTTTTTACGTTTATAAAATTTATATAAAATTATTAAATTAATTATTAGCTGTTTTTTTATTATTATATTAAATTTAATAACGTTTTTATATAAAGAATAAAAATTTATATAAAAAATTATTAAAATATTAAATAATTAATAATTAATTTTAATATAATTAAAAACGTTAATAATTTAATTAATTATTTTCGTAATATAATATTTTATATTTATACTTTATATTATTTCGTAAATTTTTAATATAAAAACGGATCATATAATACGTTTATATTTTATTAAATTTTAATGTATAATGTTATTATAAAGTTTAAAAGTAAAATAATTTATAAATTTAATTATTATATATATTTTATTTATAAAGTAAACGATATAATTAATTTAATTATTTAAATTTTTATTATTCGTAAATAATTTGTTAATAAAAATGTAAAAAGTAATATATTTTAAATTAATATAAATATGTTTTAGTTTATAATTTAAATTATTTATTTATTATTAAATATAACGGTTAAAATCGTTAATATTATTATTATTTAAGTTAATAATTTAAGTTATTTTTAAAAAATTATAATTTACTTTTAATTAATAAATTAAAGTTAAATATATTTTATAAATACGTTATTATATATAAATTTTTTTACGATTATTATTTTTAAATATTAAAGTTAATTTTTTATTTTATTTTTTTTAAAATATATTAATCGTTAATTTCATTATTATTAACTTTAATTCGTTAAAATTTAACGATTATATTTTATTAAATATATTTTTTAACTTTATAATAAGTTTTACCTTTTTTAACTTATTTTTTTTAAACTTATTAAATTAATTATTAATAATAATTAAAGTATTATTAATTTATATTTTTATAATTTTAAAGTATTTATTATTTTTAATACGTTTTAAATTTATAATTAATAAGTAAAAATTATAAGTTAAAGTTTTTATTAATAGTTCGTTTTTATAATATTAATAATAAGTTATTTATTAAAAAAGTTTTAATTTAATAATTTTATATAACGGTTTAACTATATATATAATTATATTAAAAGGGTATTTTTAAGTTATTTTTTTAAATAATTTAACGTAAATAATTTAATTAAAGTTTTTTAAGAATTAAATGTATATTTACGTAATATTTTACAAGTATATATTTATATTTATAATAGTTTTAATTATTAATATAAAAGTTATTATTAGGTATTATAAAGTTTTTTAAATTATAAAAAATTAAGTTAAAAATTTTTTTTTTTAATTATTATAGTTTTAAATTATAAGTTAAGATTTTTTATATTATTTTTTTTTATTATTAATTTTAATTTTATAAACCATTTATAAATTAAATAATTAGCTATAAGTTTTAGTTATTTTATTATATAAAGTAAATTTAAAAACTTTTTTTTTAATTAAACCGTTAATTTTAGTTTAATTTAATGTTTTAAAAGGTTAATTTAATGTAATAATTTTTCTTTTTTTTCGTAATTAATAAAAAAGCTTAAAATGTTATTATTTTTTAATTAATATAAAGTTTTAAGGATTTTCGTTAAAATATTTTTATTAAATAAAAGTTTAATTTATTTTAAGTTTATTTTTAAATTTCTTTAAGTTTTTTTAAATTATATTTAATTAATATATTCTTGTTATTTTATAATGAAATATATAAATTATCGTTAATATTTAATTTAAATTTAAATTATTTATTAAAATTATTAAAGTAATTAAATATTTTAAATAAATTAAAATTATTAAAAAAATTAAAAATTTTAAATAAATTATTTTAAAAATATAATTTAATTATTATTAATTTAAATTTTTTAAGTTTATTATATATTTTTAATATATTAATAATTATATTATAATTATTAATTATAAGTAATTTAAAAAGGTTTTTTTAATTATTTTTTTTATAAAAAACATAAACTTTATTATTAATAAATAATGTAAAAATATTAATAACGTTAAAGTTATTTTTAATATTAAAAATATTATAAATTTATTATTAAGTTAATATTTAACGTAAGTTTTTTATTATTATTTCCATTATTTTTATTTATTAAATTATTATTTATAAAAGTAATAAATTATATATAATTTTAAAGTAAGCTTTAAATATAAATAATATAAATATTAAACTATTAAATTTTATTATATTATTAATTACTTTAATTATTATTTATAAAATAAAGTTTTTATTATAAATAATATTTAATTCGTTATTAAATATTATTTAAATATAATAAAAAAGTTTATAATATTATTTAAAATTTTTTATATTTTAATAAGTTTTAACAAGCATTTTTTTTAAAGTAATTTTTATTATTTAAGCCTTACTTTTAAACTCTTTTAATGTAAAATTTATTTTAATATTATAAATTATTATATTAAATAAATTAAAGTAAGTATTAACTTAAATTTAATGTAAGGTATTTTAAACTTTTTTTATTAATATATTTTTTAAAAAAATAATATTTTAATAAAATATAATAACGTTAATAATATAAAAAATGAGCTTATTATTTAAATATATAACGTTAATAAAAATCTTATAATTATAATTAAAATTATTTTAAATTATAAATTTAAATCCTTTTAAAGTAATATTTTTTAATTAATATTAATAATAAAATCGATTAATTACCTCGAGGATTTTAATTTTAACGTTATTATATTTAATTTATATAAAAAATTAATAAAATCGATTTATTTATAAGTGATTAAATTATTAATATAAAAGTTATAATTTTTATTTAATAAGGTAAATTTAAACGGCTTTTATTTTTTTTAAATGAAACTATAAATAGTTTTATTTATAAATAACGATTGTTTTAATTTTTTTAGTTTTATGTTTAATATAATTAATTATATTATTAAAGTTAATATTAAATTTATTTATGTTTTTAAAGTTTAATAAAAAAAATATTAATATAAAAATAATTATAAAATCGATAAGTTTAAATATAATTATAATTATAATTATTTTTAAAAATATAATAACATTTTTAGTTTTAAATTAAATTATAACTTTTTTAACCGTAAATTAATTAAAAATCATGGTTTTATTTTTATTTATTAATGTTTTAACTTGGTTTTTTTTTATTAATAAATATTTAATAACGTTAGTATTAAATATAATGTTTTAATATTATTTAATATTATATTTATTAAAAGTAAATTATTATGTTAAAATAATTTAATTAGGTTAATAATATTTATTAAAATAAGTTAATATATAATTATAGGATTTTTATTTTAAAAAATATATAAAACTTAAGTTAATATTATTAATTAAATATTATATATTTAATATAATTATATTTAAAAGTTTTTATAGTAATTTATTAATTATAAAGGTATTATTAACGCTTTTATAATTTTAAAAGTATATTATATAATATTTATTTAAAAATAATATATTATTATAATAAGCTTTATAAATATAATATTTATATATTTTTTGTTTTTTTTATATATATATTTAATTAATTAACAACTAACTTTATTATATATATAATAATGTTTAAACTATTTATTTTATTAATAACGATTATTTTATTTACTTTCTTAATAAAATTAATAAAATTTATGTTTTTTATTATTATTATATTTATATTTTTTATTAAAATAAAAAGCTTTAACGTTATTATTATCGTTTATAATATTATTTTTTTTTAAAATAAATAATTAATTTAAGTTATTATTATAATTAAAATATATTTATATAAACGATTATAAATATAAAAAAAGGTTTTTATAATTAAATAAAAGGATTTATAAAACATATTTAAATTTTTTCACCCCTTAAAATGCTTAAATTATGTTATTTTATAACGTGGTTTTATTAATATAAATAAGTTTTAATGTTTATTAATATAGTTAAAGTTTATTAAATATAAATTATAAAATTTTTATAAGTTATTTTTTAAGGTTTTTATTTTTATAAATATAAAAAGAAATTAATATTTAATTAATAAAGTATTATAATTAATTAACTTTTATATTAAAATGTTATTTTAATTATAAATAATTTATAAAAAATATATTTATAAAGTTTAAATAATTAGTAAAATAAATTTTAGTTTTATTTATAAAAATTCAAAATAATATAACATAAAATTAATTATTTTTAATCTTTATATAATAACATTTTTAAAATATAAGTTTTATTTTATCGTTTAAAATGTTATATAAATTATTTATATATACATTTTTTTTATTTTAAACTTTTACAAATTTAATAAAAGTTTTAAAATTAATTTATTTTATTTAAATAAAAAAAGGTAATATCATTTAATATAATAAATTTAATACGTTAATAAAGTATTATTAATTTAATATAAAATTAAAATAAAGTTATATAATTTAAAATAAGTTAAAATAATATTATAATTATAAAATAAATGTTAATTAATATAATAATAATAGTTATAAATTATATTATAATAATTATAATAATTATTATTACTATAATAATTATAGTTATTATAATTATTATAGTAATTTTAATAAAGTTAAAAATAATTTTTAAAATAATGGTTTTAAAAGTGGATTTTACCGTTTAAAAAGTTTAAATTTAAGTATTTATTACTTATTAATAATATTTATATTATTTTAATAAAACTTAAAAGGTTATATAAATTAAAAAAAAAGATTTTAATTTAAAAAGGTTTTTTAAAAAGGGCTTATTATTAATTAGTTATTAAAAAAAAAAAACCTTTAAGTTAATTTAAAAAATCCTTAAATTAATTCTTTAATTAAAACTTAAATCTTTTATTATTTTACGGTAATATATTTAACGATTTTTAACTTTAAATATTAATTTACTTTAATTATAAAACGTTTTTTAAATTTTTATTATATTTATACGTAAAGTTTATTATAAATAATAACGTTAATAAAGGAATAACTTAATTTAAAGCTTTTAAGTTTTAAATAAACTCCTTATATTTAAAAAAAAAACTTAATGGTATTTTTTAAGTTTAAAATGGTGTTAAAATGCTTACTAATTTATCCTTTAAAATTTTATTGGAATTTTTTTTTTAAAATTCCGTTAATAAAATTAAATCGTTTATAATAATCGAAATAAGTTATTATAAATATATACATTTTATTAAAGGTAGTTTAATTAACATTTTTAAATTTATTATTTATTTTATTAATAATAATAAAATTTTTAATATTATTAAATAAATAAATATTATTTAAAAATAATTATATAATTACTTTTAAATAGTTAAAAGAATTAAAAAAAAAAGGTAATAAACTTTATTTATTAATAATATTATTATTAACATTATTAATTATAATAATTATAAATAATATTTAATTTATCGGAAATATATATAAAAAAAATTAAAGTAAATAAATATAATAATTTAAATTTTTAAAATATTAAAACGAAAAATAATAATTAAAAAAATATTTTAAAAGTATAATAAAACGTAAATAACATTAACTTTAAAAGTAATATTAAAGGTAATAATATTATTTTTAAAAAAAAGGTTTTATATAAAACGCCATTAAATAAAACTTTTACTTTTATCGAATATAATTAATTATAATTTAATATAATAATAATTATAATTATAGGATTATTTTTTCTTTATTAATTTATAATAATATTTATTAATTATTAATTAATATTAAGTAAATTTTTAATTATTAATAATCGAATAAAAATAATAAATATTATGTTAAATATATATTAATTTTTAGTTATTTAAACGGTTATATTTTACGTAAAAATTCATGTAAAATATAGTTTAATATAATTTTATATAGCTTTATAATAGCTTAAAAAAATTACTATAAAAGCCTTTATAAAAGGTTATAAAAAGCTTTATTTTATAATATTAATAAAACCTTAAAAAGGTTTTATTAATAATATTAATAATATATAAACCTTTTATTTATATTATTATTATTATAAAAATATTTTTTTATAATTTTATAATTAAAGTTTTATTAAGTTTTTAAATTATATATATAAAAGCTCGTTATTTATATTAATTTTAAAAGGATTTATATAATTTTAAATGTTATAATTTTTAATTTTTATAATAAAAATATAAAATTATTTATTTTATTTAAATAAAAAATTAAAATATATTATTTTTTAAGTAATAAAATTAATGGTAAAATTTAAAGTTATTTTAATAAAAATATACGTATATAATTCCGGTTAAAAATATATGTTTTTTTATATTTAAAAGCTTTAAATATTTAAATAAATAAAACTTTTAATTATAATATTATACGTAATAAAAAATTTAATTAATAAAACGTTAAAAAGCTGTATTTTAATGGATTAATAAATGGTTAATTTAAGTGTATAAAAAAGAGAAAACTTTAATTCAAGGCTAAGCTATAGCCTAAGGCTATGTAATTAGCCGGCTAATTTATGGCTATTATGTAACAGGAGCAAGGGTGGTGAGATGAGTTGGACAAGGATTTGCAGTAAGCTCCCATCTTGAATCGGATGAACGTTCCTACTTCTCGCAATACGCTAATGAAAACCTGGAGGCATCCATACACATTCATGGGAAGAATGCCGGCAGAATAAGCGAGAAAGCGCCACCTAATTTGTTCAAAAGAACCTCAGCTTCATGCATGACAGCTGCGGTATCCGAGCGGCGTTAGACGTCACCCACGATGACATGAATCCTACACTAGGCATAGCGAACGCCTCAGAGTTTCTCCGTTACCTAATTACGAGGCTTCATCTCATTCGACCTCATTTTGTTCTCGTGGTATGATAGGTTTCTGGTCGTGACACTAACACAAGAACCTGAACGGCTGCAAGGATTACAGTACCGCGATGCCGCCTCGTACCACGAACAAAGCCTCGGACGTCGGCCGGCTCTCTGTCTGTGTTCCTGGCTAGCAGTACCCCGAGGTGAGACATACCGCCTCGAGGCTTTTCAGAGCCATGACTTTAACGAAGAGATACCTACACTGATCATGTATAAATATTATTGCCAAGCTGCCATCGAATCTTGACGATGATATTTCGTGAACCAAGCTAGTTCCGCCTTCGTAGCTAAGCTGCCTTCTCCCCTTCAACCCATATAGCCAATATCAATTCAGAGGTCTTTCACAATGAAGGCTATCGCGTTAGGAAGCAGCCTCTCCCTTGCAGTGTCTGCATTGGCATCAAAATGTGCTGCCCAATGCCAGAGCGCCGAGGTGATAACTCGTGACATCGCCATCATTGGTGGTGGCGCCACCGGCACCTACGCCGCCATCAACCTGAAAGACCAAGGCAAATCTGTTGTCGTGGTCGAGAAGAAGGGACAGCTGGGCGGCCATACAGCTACCTACCACGACCCTGCCACCGGAACTCCCATCAACTACGGTCTGCAAGTCTACTACGACGATCCACTGGCCCGCGCATTCTTTGCGCGTCTTAACATCACCGTCGGGCCGGGCGTGTTCCCTGGCAGCAAAACACCTCTGTATATCGACTTTCGAGACGGGACTCCCATAAATAACTACACCATTCCCGCTCTCAATAACGACTATATTCAGGAGCTTCACAAGTACCCTTACCTCGAGAATGGGCTAGAACTTCCAAATCCGGTACCGGAGGACCTGCTCCTTACCTGGGCCGATTACATGGTCAAGTTCAACATCACCGACGATGCCTTTTCCACATACTCGCGTCCTGCCGTCGCTGGTGATCTGACGAAGACTCTTGCCCTTTTCGTCTTCAACAATCTCAACACTGTCATGCTTGACGAGGAGATCAATGGCAAGACCATCGTCAACGCCAACGGAGACTTCGCCGAGCCATATCGCAATGCTCTCGCCGAGCTAGGCTCTAACGTATTCCTGAATTCCACCGTCATCAGCGGTCAGCGCGGCAGCAAGCCATCAGACGGAGTCAAGCTCTGCGTCAGCACCCCAAGCGGCACCAAGCACATCGTCGCCAAGCAGCTGATCTTCGCGGCCCCGCCCGTGCTCGACAACCTCGAGCCCTTTGGCCTGGACAAGCGCGAGTCGAGCATCGTCTCCAAGTTCGCCGGCGGCGACTACTACACCGGCGTCGTGACGAACCTGGGCCTGCCCACGACCCACAGCTACGTGAACCGCGGTCAGAACACGGCGTCGAACGTGGCCGCGCTTCCGGGCAACGTCATGTTCAACCCGACGCCGGTCGAGGGCACGTACTACTACTGGTACACGTCGCTGACGCCGATGACGCAGGCGCAGGTCGAGAGCGCGACGCGCGCGACGCTGAAGCGCCTCCAGCGGTCGGTGGCCGGCTCTGACATTGCGGCTGAGCCGCAGTTCGTGGCTTACAACAGCCACGCGCCCCTGCATCCCACCGCGGACGCGGACGCAATCCGACGGGGCGTCTACCGCGACATGTACAACCTGCAAGGCTACCGCAATACGTGGTACACCGGCTCTCTGATGGTCACTGGGTCCCCGCAGCTCTGGAACATCACCAGTCAGCTCCTCCCCAAGATCATCGCTGCCTCCGAGAAGTGAAGCTAGCTCCTCGTGCATGTCTTACCTTACGAGGTCCTACATACCTAAGGTGCATATGTAGGTATCTACCTATAAAAATAAGATGTTTACCACATCCACACCATGTAATAACCTACGCCACCCCTTGATAGTGTGACTGAGCTAGGGAAAATATGTACCTATCACGTCGAATGTTTATAGATCAAAGTTGGAACATAATACAATCACATAAGACCGTTCTGTACCTCGTATCTATCTAAAATCTACCTACATACTTTATTCTCTATGGTCTGGGCCAACGCCTCATCTGCACGTAACAAGCCATACGATGAGCGCAAGTACAAAGTACAGTACCTGCCGCATGTCGTCGGTAAGCAAGTCGGGGAATGTGGCTTGAAGGAATGCCATGGGCCATGGCACACCTCAGCATTACAGGTAGATGACGATGAGGAACACCGCCTGGCTGTTCGTCCATGCACTCGAATTACACATACATATATATCGGTACAGGTGAGATGGAAGTCGATCGAACGGTCATCCGAAGCCAATTACAACAATTCATTAACAGTCAATCAAAGGCTATTAGCCAGTCAATTCGTCACACCGACGAATTATCTGTATCACGATAAGCCTCCTTCATCGCCATTTAATTCATCTTCTTCCTGTCTTGGCGACCACCTTCGGTAAACGACGAGCCACCCAATTGCGGCCTACCGACCGACCCAAAGGCAGGCAGGCTCTCTTGGTGTGCAGTTGTCGACCCCGAAAAGAGTACTGTGCTTTCGACCACAAGATCCAAAGGCCTCGCGGCGGGCATACATATGTGCATACAGGCGATGCGAGCACACCGCTCTTCGTGTGGCTGAAACTGCGGGGAGGGTTGGATGCTATACTTACCTACAGACTACAGACTACAGACTACAGACTACAGACTACAGACTACAGACTACAGACTACAGACTACAGACTACAGACTACAGACTACAGACTACAGACTACAGACTACAGACTACAGACTACAGACCTACCTCCTGATTGACTGCGGCTTGGATCTTGGATGCAAGACCGGGAATGGAACGTGACCGACCACTCGTGGAAAGTCCCGGCGGCGAAATCGCTCGCTTTGGGTGCGGCGTTTTGGCCCCGTCAGCATTCTATTATACCATGTCTGAGGCGGCGCATCTTTGTATGTAGGTACATACATACATACATGGTAGGCTCACCGGCTGCTATACCACGCTGCCAAGACATGCAGCTCTTGTCCAGACCTCACACCTGGGCAACCGAGTACACTCATCATTCGATTGGTATTTATGTAGTACCCAACGGCCGGGACCGCCATCCGACACCGAACCCGAATCCGAAGTCGATATGCCCTGATCGCAAGCCAGCGAAAGTGCCACAGCATTATGTGCCAGGCAAGTGAGGGTGTCACGGCATCGTAAAATGTTTCGACGTGTCTGTCTCCGACGCAGCGGATAGGTGCTGTCGAATGAGATAATGCACGCATCTCTTTCTCTCGTTCGATACTATAGTATGTGTGTACATAGACAATAGATCCCTGGGCACCATGGTGCCTAGGTAGGCACTAATCATGCAAGAATTCCTCGTCTGCCAGCCCGCCGATCTTACCCCGGTCACTTCCCTTCTCCTACGTAGGCTTACGGCCCTTTTGCGACGTTGTGGCGTCCCTTAGTCCCTAGGGTCGAAGGAGGAACGAGACAAAAAAAACCCTTATAATAGAAATTTGCGGTATTTTATTCTCTCTTTTTCTTTTTCTTCGCCATTTTTCCTCAGCCAGCAGTCATGCAAGTCATCTTCTGCAAGTAAGTGGTAGCAAGTATTTCATCATCTGGCGTCGGGAGGATGAGGGGCGAACATGCAACGAATAAAATACGCGTGTCGGAGGGGAAGGATAGATAGGTACATAGATTATAGGAGAGACGGAACCGATGGAATCTTGGATCATCAATCATGAAAAGTTGTCGATTTAATTTCCGAACTGCTAGTCCTTGCATGAGATGATGAGACATGCTGGGTACCTTACCTAGGTGTAATAGTATGTATACCATCGCAAATCGCGAATCATAACTTGAAGAGGTTTGAATGATATGTCAAGCTTGGGTATTTATGAGGATCCAAAACGAGATGTACGTACGAATAACGTGTTGCGAATAGAGGATCTGCGGGGGCTCACACGAGGTGTACACGAGGTGTTCCTAGATGCAACGCCCTGCTTCATGGGTGATGGGTGACGTGAGCTTAATGCGACGTCTTGCTGACCAGGATTCGTCTCACAGAGCCACGGCGAATTGAATATGGCAAAAGAGATACATAGTAAGATTGTGGAGGAGCAAAACAGCAAAAGTCAAATAAGAGTGGAATATAGGGACAACGACATCATGATTGACTGATAAATGTTGCTTGTCTCGGGACTCTCTCTACATAGATGATAGTACTGATAGTACTCTAACAGCCACGTGGGTCGGCCTCGTGCCCCGTTCCGTATGTATGTTATGTACGGGTTATCATGATCCAAAACCTCATGCTCATGTCGCATTTCACTTTCGCATACCCTGCCCTGCCCCAACGCCCCATAGATTACCGCCCCCATTCCCTGAACGCCATCGACCAGTGCAGTCAACAAATGTAGTTGTTGAAATTGACCACCTCCAGTCCATCCCCAAATTCCCACAGCGACTAAGCAATTGTACAGTTGATCCCCTAATAGATGATACATGTTATTCATCATGTTTACCGCCGCCATGTCATTGTCATCGCGAGTAAGCCCCAAGACCGGGCCCGAGATTGCTGAAACTCATTAAACCATGCATAGCTTCGGTGATATCTTGAAGCTGTTTGCTGTACGTGTCGCCTAGCTCGTGGTACGAAACGAAAAATTCCGCACAGAGCGATAACGGTATTGGCGTGAGAGGATGCACCTGCAAGAATGTGTGTGTCAGACGCGTGTTGTGTGGGTGGGTGTATTGGTATGGACGTGGCTGATGTGAGAAATGCGAGGCAGCTAATCATCGGGCTCACCTTGAAAGAATTCAATTGTGATAACTTATTGGTCAAATTCACAATTTCCTTGGCGGCTATCGTCGATTGCCTCGTGTAATCCGCCAGCGCAGTCCTCTTCTCGTCCGTGGGGTGTATCACAGCCTTCATCAGCTGGTACATGTAGAGCACTGTCGTCCGCCACATCATGCTGATGAAAAGTAGCATCGGGTCCGCTTCCTGCAGGGCGACGGGGTAGTTCATGGAAAACACGTCCATCCGCTGTATGAGCACGGTGTTGACCCATTCATGCCGGTCATAAAAATCTCGCGACTCGTTGAGATATATGTTGTCCACCATCGACTGCTGTCGGTGGGACAGAGCGCGACCAATGACAGTCGCCACAACGACGCATTCAGTGAAGGTTGAGGTGCTGATACTATCCCTGGCCGTTATCGCCTCGGGAAGAAAGCCGGTTAACGTGGGCTGCTCGTTCTGGAATTCCACCTCTGGGGATGGCAGGCGGATCGTATTCTAGTTAAGGGGGAAGTGTCAAAAAGTCAGCACTAAGTCCTCAACGCCAGAAACATGTGGTCAGCCGGGGAAAGCTTCTTTACCATTACCTGTTCGCTAAATGTCATCGGCGAATTGTTTCGGACGCTAACGAAGCGGTCCAGGCAGTAAGCCAGCCAAAACGTCCTCCTCTTCTGCTCCGCATCGACCCAATCCGTCTGAGCCAGGCTTACGTCTGATCCTTCCGAATACTGAAGCCAGTTGAGTTGAATCAGCCTGAACGCGCGGCCGGCGCTGACCCAGCCTCTGCTAAAGTCAACGCACATGAATTCGTGAATGGCTAGGAGGAGCCATGCTTGCACTTGTTCTACCTCGGTCATCGCAAGGCCCACGCACTTGGATTCGAGATTCTCAAGAGCTCGCCGGGTATAGCGATATAATGAGTCTCCGATGTTCTGATAATGGGCCGACACGGATGCTGCAAGGGTCCACATGGCATGCCGTAGACATGTTTGAGCTTCTGTTTTGGCCATGTTGCGCGCCCAAGAAAAGTACCGCCGTTGATGCAGGACCGGTGCGAAGCTATGCACCCTGTCAAAGTAAAGCTGGTCCCTGCGGGGAGTTAATTGGGGGGCACCAGTAGAGTGTTGGGGAACCGATGCACTTACAAATCTGCCTGCATCAGATTGGATATGTTGATGCCGTCTAGGCCGTCGGAGAGCTCCGACATCTTCCGACCCAGAACTGCGTCTGAGAAGCCCACGCCATCGCTAGGAGTCTCAAAGCCTTGTATGGGGGATGTTGAAGCCTGAACTGATCCCCCATCTAACGACGACGCGCCCGATGTAGTACCTGGCGCTGGTCCCCGACACAGATCTTGCAGTGTTGCTTCTTCATCAGTCGTAATCGGGAAATCCCATGTTAAAGGAGCTTGGTCGTTGAATGTGAGGCCATCAATCGATGAATCTGAGGGCGATATTGTTATCGTGTTACCATTCCCATTTTGGTTTTGTTGCTGTTGCTGTTGTTGCTGCTGCTGAAGTAAGGTGCCTTCAAGCGTAGCTGGTAAAACATGGAGGCGTCAGCATGAATCTCAAGTTGTTCAACAGCAGAGAATGTATGATTCCAACGCATAACATACCGATACGAGCTTGAAGTGCCTTCAGATATCCTCGCTTAGGACCGCGAGGGGGCCGTGGTGTTGTAACCTGGCATTGTACACCTGATGACAGGCAGAGACCACATGAGGGCTGCTGGCGGTCGCAGCGAACCTTTCTACGACGACATTCTTCGCAGGCTATTTGAAGTGAGGACGGTTAGCAGCTTGTAGATCAGAGGTCTCGGAAGCGACAAAGTGAACTCGCCTGTTGCAACACGTACGGGTATGCCGGTTCCACCCAACAGGTCTCACTTGTACGTCCTCGATGCACATGTGAACTCTGAGGGGACCCGACAATTCCGTACGCGCGGCGTCAGTCCGAATTGTTTCATGCTCAATAGGAAGCTAGGGAACTAACCTGCGCCTGGATTCTGTCGTGCCGGCGGTGTCGACGACTGAATGCTCATGTCGACTGATTGAGGCATCTTTCCCACCTGAGATGGGGACTTGGTTTGATTACTTGTCCGACGAAGCTTGGTTCAATACTAGAAACGGCTCCAGAACGACTCCAGAAACGCGGGTGTCTATGAGAATATACCTCGGCTGACCAAGTGCCCAGAAGATGGAACTGCAGCTTGGGGAGCTGGGTATATATCGAACATATGACGACGAGGCCGACGGATTCAGAAGACTTCTGCCGCAATCGCTATTTGCTGAGCCGGGAAGCATCCCTCATGGATGTTATACCTGGCCTAATGGAGTCCTATGTCTATAGGCTCCGATTATACCTGGGTTTGACGCTGATTGGACTGCGTCTAGCATGTGGTTCCAGGGGGGGCTTGCTGACCCAGGGTCTGACTGTGGATGGCTGACGATTAAGCTTCGTAGGATGAGATCCCTACCAAGCCTGCCCATCTGCCACTGAATCAATATGATCGCCGTGGGATTCTACGATTCAACCAACGAACCAGCAATCTAGTTCAGCCTGGTTACCAAGTAGTAGCGCGCGTTAACTAAGAGCCTGAACTTATCAGAGTCCGAACTTAAAGTAAGGTATCTTACGGTCTTCAACTCGGAAAGATGGTGTCATTGCTACGCTACCATGTGTTATCCACGATGGCCACGATGACAAGTGGGAGAATTAGGATGGCCCTAGCCCTGCTTAGGTAGGTTGATAGTACACGACGACGAGATCGATCACGTGGTTGAAAGTCGCTGTAGACGGCAAGGTGTTGAAGAGAGGGGGTGCTGCCAATCAAATGGAAAGGTTAGGCAGGTGTAGAATAAGACGGGGGATTTGCATGCCGTCTTAGGTTAGGATGAGGTAGGTATCCAGTCTAGTATGTAAGGTCAGCATAGCCATAGGTACAGATACGTCAGAACATCAGTCGACGCAGAGGAATAGAGGGGAGCAAAGATACCTGGCTGGATATGATGTGTTTGAACCTATGTACATAGATCGCTTGCTCGTTGCCGAACTTTTACCATACATAGTACCTACCGACTACCGAGCTATGTAAGCATCGGCAATACGTAGCCCACGTAGCACATATCATATGCTTCTTCTAATCATAGTTCCATGTTTCGTGCTACTATGGCGGGGTTCTAGGGCTAAGAGAATCTGAGGCTCCTTTTCTCTGGTTCTCGACAAGCCGCGGCGTCGCCTAGCTCCCGAGATGCGTCAGCAAACGGGATATTAGGTACATTACCTCATACCTCTAGGCTCTATCTGCTCCCCGACTAACTGCGAATAGTCACACCGGTTTAGCGTAACTCTCCGTGGCTAGTTAAGCTTATATTAGTACAGACCAATCGCCCGCGCTCCCTTAGCTTCGTAGGGTGGGCTGAGTAGTAGGGCGACGGCGATCTGTGAGACTGGTCGTGCAAGGACTTCCCAATGGTGAGACGTAATAATGATCGTCGTGATAAGAGAGGGATTCACACTTATCATCTCTCTGGAGAGTCGTATACTGAATAAGGGCATATCCTTCTCCCGTTGTTGCATCTGCCATGATCATTGATTATGGCCAAGTGGTTAGGTGATACGCAACGCAGCAGATGTTGACGACGACTACACAGGTACATGAGGTTGGCATTGTACCTACATAATCCGTACTTCGTCATCTCGTACTCGGAGCCCGGTAGCCAGGACCGCATCCTCCCGCAGATTCAATTGACATGGATGATGATGGATCCGAATCACTTCGTTATTTAATAAACAAATGAACCTAAAATCTTTAATGAACACCTCGGTCGATGCATAGACTTCTGTGACTATTTACTGATAAGTGCATATGTATGTAATATGGCCGGCATCTACCTGCTTCCGATGGCTGAAGTACTCGCCTCAGCTGTCATAACGTGTATAAGTTATAGCAGGCGTGATCTTTAGTGATAGTATAGCATCGACTACGACTACCTACCTGGGTATCGAGTTCGGTGCCGCCACTTGTTCGCTTAACCCTGCCATTGTCACTGAAGCTTGAAAGGTCCTCCGCAGCTTGGCATTTGCTAGCCGGCCTCGAGGCTGAGTTGACGTTTGATTCTCTTACGAAAAGGATCAGCTCATACGTCTTGAACCGTAGAAATTCCGCACCTTAAGCGCTATAGGATGGGAAAAAGGGAGTAATCCTTCCAGAATCAACGGCCCGTGGCCATACAAAGTGGCCTCCTGAGATTTGTACCCCTGGCACAGAAGCACAACACAGATAGCCTGCTTGCATGGGATCTATAGCTTGCAAGCGGTCCAATAGAAGAGCTAGCACTTACTAACCTACATAACTATTCTGCAATCTCTTACACATGTAATCATACATGAGTATGTGATGAGATGATAGAATGCGTCAAATTGTGCTTGTATATACATAATGTATGTATGTGCATCATCTTACTACGCCAAGGCCTAGTCCTTTTGGGTTAGGATCTTGAGTCCGATCAGGATTTACTACATAATAAATCGATCACTTTCCACCAGGGTTCACGAGCCGTTTCAGCTGCATGTTCGATCGCATCCGTAGCATAGAAGCCTAATCACAAGGCTGAGGACGATCTTATCCTCTTTTCCCCTACTCCATCTCCTATTAGCATGTGCTTCAGCACATGGCGACGCGACGCATGTGGAGTCTACCCAAGCACGTAGGCGAAAAGATGGAGAGTTGCAACCCCTCTGGGTCCTTGCTGTCATGTACTCGAGAGGTAGCAAGTACGTGTAACGTAAGTATGTAGCCAAGGAGCAGGATGTGAGTATTCCGATCAGGAGATAGGTATGTACGTAGGTAAGTAGCTCGTGCAGCAGATACGTACATACATCGGTAGGTGCTATACCTAATCGTACGGCATCATCCAATCCGAAAGCCTCCATAGCAATCATCTTCCATTCGACTGACATGCGGCTATCCCATTAAGCGCCGTGAGAAGCTCCAAGGTTAGCGGTGGAGATTTTCAGCCAATAAGCTAGCTTAAAATATTCCCAACTTGATCCCGGACCAATAACCTTCATTTCTATAATTTTAATTATTTTTAATTGGTAAAAAATCTCCACCGCTAACCTTGGAGCTTCTCACGGCGCTTAATGGGATGGTTTAGCCGCGACCCCCACTAATGCTGACTGTCATCCCGTCACATTCGTTCACCGGGGATTGTGAGTGCAAGCGTCTGTTGGTTACTTACATCATACTAGGTATGTACCGCCTGTGGGCTGAACGATGTTCGAGAAAATAACTCTAATCGCCGGCAACGCGCATGGATCCTGCTGCGGTGGAACCGGTGACGTGCAAGGCCTCGTACCGGCATCGACGTATGTTGTATGTATACCACCTGTTGTAAAATCTAGACTCTTTGAGTCTTGTGTCAGACGAGGGGAGGGGTGGGTGGAGGGGTGTGTGGGGGAAGATGAAAGGCTCCACATTGGAATGTAACATAAAATAAGCTTATGTACGGCCCGACGGGTACGGCATAAGCAGAAGCGATATACCTTGGGTACCCCTGCAAGCTCGATGCTAGCAGCTCGGGTCTCCGAAAGCTTATTTTCTCGGATTTGCGACGTGCAGAAAACGTGCAAGGTAGTATGGATGCTTGAAGTCGTGGCGATGTGTGGTATTGCATCACAGGTAGGGCTGGGCTGGGCTGGGCTCCTTGGTTAAGGAATTCCTGGGAAGCTCGATAGCACTGATGAAAGACGGGGTAGATTGGCAAAATAGGATTAGATTCTATATATGCCTGCCGAATCTTACGCGTCTCGGCTCTGGCAACTCGGTCTCCGCCATGCATCTCTGAAGCCGATCGATCGCGATGGCGGAATTACGAATGCCCTCTAGCTTTGCGTACTCTTCCACAGGTACAGAAAGACAAAACATACCTCACTTGTGATTACCTGGGAACACTGCATAGATGCCGAGGTACGAATTACGTGGACAACATTCTCCACTCAGCCGAACCACTCGACCAGAGGTAGAAACAGAAATATGATTCACCTGCCAAGACAAACGTTCTGGGCGGATGTTGTTTCACAACTCGCGGAGTCGTCCTGTTGGATAGCTCACGGAGAGGACGAAGATGGAGCCGTGACTCAGCCAGTCAGCCACAATCATGCCTGCTTCACCGCCAGATTCCATCCGCTCCCAAGATTCTGGGTTATACATACCAGTTGACCAGAGAATTGGTGCATAGACATACTACCATAGTATAGAGATAAGCATTTGGTGTGTAGCATAGCTAGATGCAGCCACGAAGACTAATGTCCATCGATGTTACGGTAGTTGTGTTGTGGCTTGTGGGCTATGGGCTAGGCCATCCATGAAAGACACGGCAACCATGCCCAAATTGATAGCTTTTGCAGCTGATGTACATACGCCCCAAAGCACGTGTAATAATAAGGCGGGCGGGCAAGTATCCGCGACCCTTTCTGATTCTTTTGCTGATGGTGGTGTGCACGATGAGAGATGAGGTGGGTGTGTAGGTACGATGGGTGACATGAAGCCATGTGGGCCCGTCTCCGCTACCCCACCCCCTCCTCTCTCCTGTCCCGCCAAAAGATCCGGCTACCAAATCGGGTCGGCTTTGTCCAGCCTTAGTCCGCATTTGGCAAGCCTAATGTCATCGGCTTAGCTAACTCCGCCCGCCGGCTGACCTCGGAAAAAGCTCTGTGATATCTCGGCCGAATCGTCGTGAGACGGCAGCTTATTCCGCCAGCTTATCCTGCAACCCGCGTTTTAGCTAGCGCTGGCGATGCCGTTGTGGCTGGGTGTGTTGCGTCTGTTGCGTCTGCGTCTTATGTCAGGATGGCGTTGTGAGAAACCGATGATTCGATGTGAGGCAATCCGGAGCAAGTCAGATACCCCAGGCGGCCGGGTCTGGGGTAGGGGAGCGGCGTAGGCGGCACACCATACCTAGCGCTAGGTTCATAAATCAAGAGCCTCATCGCGGCGTAATCGCGGAGGATTTCTTCGCCATCGCGGCGCAAGCTCGGTACCTATCCGTTAGCGTCGAGTACATAAGCACGGAAGCTCTAAAGCTATGAGATCTGTATGAGGCAGTAAAGCACGCTTGCGCGGCAGAATAGGTATGGACGCGACGCACAGCCTATGCTGGGGACGATCTGGTTATTATGCGAGAGGTGCTTGAGCAGCAACGAAGGTGTTGCGCGAGGGGTTTGAACCTATCTACCGGAAGTCGTGGTGTGCATAGCGTACCCGGAGTTGTCCTCCTCGTAATAAGAACGATTAGCTAGCACACACGTCAACCAGCGTGTGTAATGTTGGCTCAATGTGGATTGCGACGTTATAGGTGGATCTGGGGGTCTCTTTGGCGTAAAATCGTAAGGCACTATGTTAAGCGATACTCTAGTTACATCCATTCGCCAGAGGATACTCTAGACGCTGTATACGCCAGAGTGCGCTCAATGTATTGATACCGGCATAGTTCTTGTCTCACAATTCAAGTGGTGTTGAGACCAAAGGTCTTATGCCCTGACACTAGTGTATTTCGCTGCTTATATCAAAACTTTTCTAATGACTACATCCAAGCAGACTGCCGCATACTACGCTACTCTGGTTTGACGACAAACCAGGCATTGAGGTAGTATGTAACAAGAAAAAGCTAGAAATTTGCCAAGACCCCTTGCTTCCCGAACTGTGCGCCTATGTTTATCATATCACGCGGGTATTCCAAGACTCATAGAGTAACAACCACCTTAGCAGCAGAGACACCCTTGTTAATTAGATCAACAGCGTCCTGGATCTTGCCCACACCCTTGCCGACGATAATGGGGTCGGGCGCCGGCACATAGGTACCCGCCTTCAACGCCGCGGGAAGGAAGTCGTTATAGACAGCCTTTCCGACGAAGTTGTCCTTGAGCGTCGTGCCGAAGAGGGAGTACATGGAGACACCCTCTGGCGGCTCGGGCCACCCTCGCTTGGTGGAGGCAACGCCCTTGCCGCCCTCGGACTGGAATACGACCTGCTGCAGAATGCCCTGGGGCGGTCCGCCAATGCAATCCAACGCACCGGCGGACGTCTTGCCCTTCATGGCTTTGATGAGGTCTTCCTGGATGGTGGGGCTCTTGTAGTCGAAAACCTGGCTAGCACCCAGCTTCTTAACATATTCGAAGTTCTTGGGGGAGGCGGTAGTGATGACTTCGTAGCCAGAGTTGACAGCTAGTTGGATGGCGTTACTGCCCACTGCGGAGGCGCCACCCCAAACAATAACGGTCTTGCCGTTGGGCGCTGGTCGGGGAACCTTGGGGAGGTCGAGCTTGAGGGTGTTGTCTTGATAGAGAGCACAGGCAGCAGTTGACATAGCCAGCGGGAGCACGGAAGCCTTCTCGAAGGGAATGTTGTCGGGGATGTGTGCGGTCATGTTGGTCTGGAGGATAGTGTACTCCTGGAAGGAATTGTCCTGGTCACGCTTGGTGGCCATGCCGACAGCGTGGCCAACGACCCGGTCGCCAACCTTGAACTGGGTAACACCGGGGCCGACGGCAGTGACGACACCAGAAGTATCTTGGCCCAGCATGGTTGGGTAGTTCAGCGGCCACCAGCCGCCAGCTTGGAGAGAGCCATCGACGGGGTTGATGGCGACAGCGTGGTTCTTAACGAGGATCTCGTTAGCCTCGGGAGTCCACATGGGAGCGGGCTCGACCACGAAGGGGCGAGACTTGGCCGCTTTGATCCATGCTGCGTTGTTCGTGGCCGACATTTTGCTCCTCGATTGTGTGAATCTTCTAAATTGCTGTCGTAGAAAGTTCATAGAAGCTGGTGTGTGGTAGTAAGATGTCGAGGGGTCGTTGTTATTAAGGAAAAGGTGTGAGGATGTCGAAAGAAATTCAGGTCTAATTTGGCGTCTGGTGCCAAGTCTTAAGAATGTTTGCGAGAGCTGCTTGCTCGGGGCTACAGCAAAGGAAGCCATGTGTGATGTCATGTATGGTTTGATGTAAATTACAGCATTCGACTTTGGGCTTCCTTACCTCTTTCTTCTGTTAGATGTATTGGTGTTTGGACATACGTACGAAAAAAAGCCGCTGTCGGAGGAACGAAAGCACATGAATGGTAGGGCAATCTACTAGAATAGCTCCGCAGCCGAGCTGAGATGGCGCGTATGCGGTCCTGGCGGGTTTAGTCCGATACCTTAAGATTCCTGCTGCATGTGTCCCTTGGTTAGAATCAGAAGGCTACCACTAGGCTGGTGAAAAGCATGGATTTTAGCTGAGGGAACATGTGTTATGACCGAGGTAGCGGTGATATCGGCGCCTCATGCGTCGGATCGGATCTCGGAGATTCGTAGATCACTTACGAATTGGGTAAAGTGGATCCACCTACAAGGATTGCAAACTGGTACACTAGTACTTAAGTATCCTAACCTCAGGATCGTTGACAGGACGGTCCATTATGCACTGCCGGTAATGAGGTATGCCCGACTTTGGGACGGTTATGCCCGACTTTAGGGGTTATGCCCGAGGGTACCCAAGTCCCGAGGGCTTTTGTCTCCAGTCGATTTCCAGGTCCCCAAATGGGAAAGGCTTCATTTCCAAAGTGGAAAGTATTCCGCTACTTTGATTGGTTGAAAAGATACCTACGAAGTAATCAGGAGGGTGATCGTCATTTTCTTTTGCTGAGTTAGGTGGTCCAAGCGTTTCGTGCTTCTCTCTTAGGGGGGTTGCAGAGTGGATACGTTCCCAGATACCTAGTCCTAAAGTCGGGTTATTGTCACAGGCCTAAAGCGGTTATCAGTGGAGCGAGCTTAGATCTTGCTAGGCATCTTGCTAGGCATGACGTGGGTAACCAATCAACGACAGGCAAGTCTCCTTCGGTTTCCGAGGTAGACGCTTCGGAGTTTCCATTTCCTTTACCTTGCACGGCTTGCACGATCACAGAAATACTTTGTTTACAACACTCCCAGGTAGCATTGGAGAGGTATTGAAGAGAGGAAGTAGGAGCTGCTTACCTGCTTATCCTTCAATCGCGCCAGTTGTCACTTCTCCGTCCATATATGATGCAAGCTGCGTAGCTACATATCATTGGCCGCCTTCGAATCACAGACTTATAACACACAAACCCGATGAAAGCTGTCCGCTGAACGCTGGCATATCGCGACTACGAACTACACCAAGACCGATAATTCTTGGCTATTATCCACGTCAGCGACGCGATTCCATTTTCCTAAGATACATAAGTAAGGGAAAAAGAAATCTTGTTAAATATTACAAATTACGCACAATCCTGAGCTCGGCTTTAGTCCTGAAACTCCGAGAGATTGCAGCACAGACAAGGCCTACACACATAACACATACATAGTCCTTAGGGGGACACGCTTTTGATATATCACACTCGCGCCCCTTGCTTCCTTGCACCTGTCACCCACCGCGTCCCACCATCGTACCACCAGCATCCACCGACGTCGTCATCATGGTTCACGATACAGATAATCAGAAATTGCGCGTGAGCGGCTCTGAGGACATCGCCACATCGAATAGTAGCTTCGTCGCTACGAGCGAAAAGGTTGAAGGTGCCAACGAGACGAGCCAGATTCCTCCCAGGGAACTCGAGAATGCAGCTCCCGCAGGACCGCCCCGGACCGGCCCTCCTCCACCTCCCAACGGTGGTCTTGTGGCCTGGCTACACGTGCTGGGTGGCTTCATGTTGTTCTTCAACACTTGGGGTATCTTGAATGCCTTTGGCGTCTTCCAGACCTACTACGAAACTGGCGAGCTCTTCCAGCGATCCTCATCCGATATTTCATGGGTCGGCTCCATTCAATCATTCATGGTGCTGATGGGCGGCGTTTTCGCCGGTCCCATCTACGATAGGGGTTATTTGCGACACCTGCTCATTGCCGGCAGCTTTGGTATCGTGTTTGGACACATGATGCTGAGTCTCTGCACGCAATACTGGGAGGTCGTTCTTGCGCAAGGCCTCTGCGTCGGTCTGGGAGCTGGCATGCTGTTCGTGCCCTGCGTCTCTATTCTCCCCACCTATTTCAGCACCAAGCTTGGTCTCGCCGTTGGCCTGGCATCATCCGGCTCATCCCTCGGCGGTATCATCTACCCTATCGTCCTCTACCAGCTCGTGGGCAGGATTGGGTTCCCCTGGGCCGTCCGTGTCATGGGCTTCCTCGCTCTGGCGACGCTGCTCATTCCTATCTCGGTCATGAGGATGCGATTCAAGGCTCCAAAGGCCCGGTCAATCGTAGACTGGGCTGCCTTCACGGATGTCCCCTACATCTCCTTCGTCATCATAACCTTCATCGGTTTCATGGGCCTCACCATTCTCATCTTCTACGTCTCGTACTACCCCGAAGAGCAAGGGTTAACCGACACCGCCCTCTCCTTTTACATGGTTCCCATCTTTAACGCGGCCTCTTGCTTCGGCCGAGTCCTTCCTAATGCCCTCTCGGACAAGATCGGCCCATTCAACGTCATCGCACCCTGTTCGCTGATCACCGGTATCCTGATGATCTGCCTGATGGCAGCTCACAGCACGGGTTCAGTTATTGCTATTGTGGTGCTGGCGGGTTTCTTCAGCGGCGTCTTCATTGCCATGCCTCCTGTATGCTTCTTCCCCTTGACCAAGGACAAGACGAAGCTAGGAACCAGAATAGGTATGGGCTTTGGTATAATCGCGTTGGGTCTACTTGCCGGTGGCCCGATCGCGGGTGCCATTCTCGGAGAAGTGAGGCCGCTGAGATGGCAAGGGCTGTGGGGTTTCGGAGGCGGTATGGCGGCCCTCTCTGGCATACTGTATTTTGTCCTAAGGGTATACCGCTCCGGCTTCGCGCTCAACATCAAAGCTTGATTGTTGTCTATCTACGCCAGTACGTCATATCGACAGGTTACGACAGACTGTTGGCTGGATCAACCAGGACTGGAGGCTAAGTGGAAAAGCCTTGAGGTCATGTATAGAGGGATAACGCTTAGGTAGATATCGTCTTCAATGCGATGCAGAGCTGGAGTTTGGGGCAAATACAAGGCAGCATGCTATGGGTTGGACTCTGGGGTGTATGTCGATACACAAAATTAGACATCAGAGATACTACTGGCATCAGATTGGTAATGAGCATGAGATAGAGAAAACTCCGCTTCTATGGACATTCATTGCCTCGATACTCTTTTGAGCCCTTAGGCTACTAATCAAGAATCTCACTCATCTCATGAATTGACTTGAATAACCCGTGTTTACTTGAAGCTCATCAATAGGTGCGTAGGTAGGTATGTAGATACGCGCAGCATTCTGCATACCCAGATCCATGTCAAATGAGTTTAGGTATTTTGACGACGACGAACTTTGCATGAGCTATCGCTGATGTAGATAATGACAACACACATCGATTCTTCCTGGTGTGCTTCCCTGGCAAGCATCAAGGGCACCATTTTCAGGCTGTGTATCACCTAGGCACGGGGGATATTCCAGAGGCAAGTATTCAACTTATCTACCAATCCCCCATCCGTCCTCCATATGCAAGAACATGAGCCTGTATCCCCAACTGTGCGACGCCGCCGTTCCATTCTAATCAAACACATCCGTCTCAAAGTCCCTCTCATAGAGGCTTCCTCACAACACACTTCATAGGGGTGACGGTGACGTTGTCGAGGTCCCAGACCCCGAGCTTGGCATATATATCGTCGGCGACCAAGGCGCGGACCTGCTCTTCCGAGGCGGCGCGGACAAGCCATGCGCTGCCGTTGATGGGGAGGCCCTCGTCGGCGGTTTTGGGATGCGCCGCCAGCGTTGGCCCGCTCATGACGATGGTGCCGGACTCGATCAGCCCCTTGAGGCGGGCCATGTGCCCTGCCACGTTGCCCGTGCGGGTCGCCAGGACGTCTGGCTTGTCGGGGATCTGCACGAGGAAGTCGTTGGCTTGCG
The DNA here is from genome assembly GCA_022984935.1 of Hypoxylon sp. NC1633. NCBI lineage: Eukaryota > Fungi > Ascomycota > Sordariomycetes > Xylariales > Hypoxylaceae > Hypoxylon > Hypoxylon sp. NC1633. Next base: position 181,151 of record JAJLYQ010000032.1, on the reverse strand, counting down.
ACATTGTGATTGAATGTGTATGTATGTGATGGATGTCTGTGTTATCGTGGAAAGATTGGAGCCGGGATAAGTGGAACGGTGAAGAGGTCTGGAAATGGGTAATTGGTTACGACACAAGGACACAGACGACTCCTCGTCTCAAATTGACTGGTGATGAATATATGAATTATAAAATGCCTAGGTAGGTATGCCTATGCAATACGGAATACTCTCAATGTTTGACTAGGCAGGCAGACTGCGGTCTGGGAGTTACTAAGTATTCAATATCGAAAAAGAATGTCACGTCACCGGCTTCAGTATAGACCTCCCAACGTCGTGCATCACTTGGGCCAATTCTCTACTACACTTCCACATCATACCATTCTTTGCCCGTGGAGAATTGTTTTGGCGCTGTTCACTGGGATCTGACCACACATCATTACGGTCTTCAAATCAATCCCGGCCTTCAAATCCTTTGTCCGCAATTGTCGCGTCGCGTCAACTATTGCGACTCGGCAAGATAGAGCAGGCGAGTACGACATAGCGAGTGGCGCTTGGGAGGAGCTTATCTCCTTTTTCCCCGTGCAGTTCGCCGCTGTACTACTTCTGTGGCACGATGCTTGCTTCCTATCTCCATCGAGATGCATGATTGTGCTGCTCGACTATCATCACGCCACCACGTTCCTTCGACGAGAATGCATTTGAATCGGGACGGTCGGCGTGACCGATTCGGCGATGAGAATGACATCTTACATAACACGAAGGAGCTGGCTTGTCGTTTCGAAGTGAATCACAAATTGATCGTCTCGGTGCGGAGTTTCTCTCGCCTCAGCTGTAGGGCTGGCAGTCCAATCTGACCTCATCGACCAGTTATACATAACAGTCCAACTGAGCTGGTTGATATTGACGGAGTTAGGTAATATCTCTCTCCTGATACGTGAGATCGTTTTCGTGTTAAGTGTGCACCGCAGTATACTCTTGTGGCACATGCCACATGCGTCACCAAACGAGTCGGCTTGGAGTTTCTAGGGCACTGAGTAGGTAAAGAAGAGCATCTTACGACGCAATGACTCTGGGCTCTTGTACCTGGAGTTTCTCTTGCAACGTGTTAGGTTACTGTGCTGGTGTCCGTAGCGGCTGGGGATAGGATCCTTCTCTATCGTCCGATGAGGTCTGGTGAGGTCAGCCGTTTCAGCAGTTGGTCATTGTAACCAGAATACCTTAGGATTATTTTATACTCGATAAGTAATAGTATTTCAGTGAGAGATTCAAGTGAAGGTTGCTCATTATCTTTTTCAAATTTCACGATAAGTGAATCCTCGTTAAGCAACCCCAAAAGAATCTATCAAAAGAGGGAACAAAATGGGAAGCATCGGAAAAATCCCCGAGACGGCACCTGATGCCATCCCAACTGTAGACATCAGTGCTTTCACTGATCCAAATTCTTCAGACGAGGCCAAGCGCGCCGTCGTTGATGCAGTTCGCCATGCCTGCACGACCTACGGCTTCTTCTACCTAGCCGGTCATGGCGTGAGCGCTGAGAAGCGAGAGGGTATCCTCAACTGCGCCAAGAGGTTCTTCGATCTCCCTCAGGAGGATCGTATGGACGTCTGGATCGGCAAGTCCATGGGCAAGTCGTTCCGCGGGTACGAGCCGCCAGGAATCCAGACTCACCAGAAGGGTCTTTTGCCTGACATCAAGGAGGTAAGTGAATGCTACCCGAGAATCATGTAAGAAAAGAGTTGACACGAGTGCGCGCTTCCAAGTGCTTTATCGTCGGGCACGAAGTCCCCGCCGACGACCCCGAGGCCGGTACTTTCTCGACCGGCCCCAACTTGTGGCCCAAGTCCCTCAAAGACGAGGAGTTCCGAGCACCCATCATGGACTATCAGGCAACCATGCTTGAGCTCTCCAAGGTGCTTCTTAAGATCCTCGCTCGCGGTCTCCCCAAGGCCTGGGGCCAGCCCCCTAACGTCATGGACGAGCTCGCCGTCAACCCGTCCATGCCTATGAGACTGCTACACTACGCGCCTCAGGAGGTCCTCGACGAGCGACAGTTCGGTGGTATGTGATTCCCCTTTCATTTGACTTGTAACTTTGCTGCGGCGCACGCTCTAACGATACAAACAAAAAAACAGTGGGCGACCACACCGACTTCGGCGGCATCGCCATCCTGCTGCAGGAGCTGAACACCAAGGGCTTGGAGGTGTGGTACCCGCCGACGGAGACGTGGATCCCGGTGCCGCCGAAGGAGAACACGTACGTGATCAACATGGGTGACATGATGCAGAAGTGGACGGCGGGCTATTACCGCAGCGCGCGCCACCGCGTCATCACCTCGGGCTCCAACCACCGCTACTCTGTGCCATGGTTCCTCAACGGCCAGCTCAAGCTCAAGTGCGAGACCCTCGACGGCTCCGGCGTCGAGACCATCGTCGGCGAGCACATCCGCCAGCGCCTCATCGCTACCATGCCCGAGGCCGGCAAGGCGCTCAGGTAGATGCGCTAGCCTGGCATGTGCAAGTGACCGACGAAGACGGATCTCTTCAGGGTGGACGCTCGGGCGCTTTTGCATAATCTTATCCAGGTACTTACTTATCTATGTACTTAGGTAAATGGGAGCTGTTAGGATGGGACAGAATCATGCTAGATTCGGGTTAGACATTCGAAGACATTCTTTCAGCAGATCTGCCTCTGCCTTGTACGCATGGAGATAGTTAGATCAATTCAATATGTGAAAACCACACACGCGCTTAGGGGTCCAGTGCCAAGGTGCTTCATAAGTTCATGCTTCATCTCGTACGATTCAAGCCACGCTTAACGTGTGACTCCTGTAATTACCTGACAACCGGTGGGCAGATAGCTTGTCGTGTTGACGAGCGGCGCTATCGGCAGCCCGAGTGGTAAATCCGAGCCAGTCGGATATTGTGTAACATTCCCCTATAGGAAAAAGAATAATATTGGACGTTGGCTGGCGGATAGTGAGATAGGGGTGACTAGATCAGGTTTGACCAACAACTCGTATAAAGTGTACGGGATCCACGACCTCAAATGAGCTCCTAATGTTCTAATGTTGGCTGTTGGCTGTTGGCTTTTTCGGTCTGCCTCGAGGTCTAAGCGGAGGTAAATAAACAACCGAGTAAGGAGCAATATTTTGGATATGCACAAATTTCGGGTTGCCCAACTCTTCGTCATCGTTTACACAACTGCACTTGTTTCTATGGCCTTATGTAGGTACACAAATGGTAGCTATTAATACCCCGGTGACGAATTAAGGGGCTCGGGTCTCGTAGTAGCTGCCCGCTGTTCTGTGTTTCGTCCGAGTCTTTACTTGCTCGTCCTTCAGCATCTATTCACCATGAAGAAATGAATACGAGCCAGCAGTCAGGGAATCAAGAAGACAGAGTCATGTATCACCTTCGAGGAATAATCAAGCGTGGGTTTAGGGCTGTACGGCCTTAAAAAATGTGCGAAAAACTTGGCTACAATATCCACCTTTGTGCTCGTGTTCGTTCTCCGAATGCGTCGTAAATCCGACCCCCTATGGCACAAGTTCTACTGACTTCGGTGCCCAACTGCCCACTGCATTGTCAGTATAATCCATTGCATGGCATTGTCTCAAACAACGAACCCCTCACAGATCTGGGTAGTAACAGTGATAGGCCTCTCTCAATAACTCCTTTCGAGATGCCTTAACCCCGACCAATATCTCCCGACTCTCTTCCCTTTCGACCAACATTCGCAGTTCAGATGCTTCTACCCGAGTACTGAATATACGAGTGATAGAACCAGGAGTGAAATAAAGGAGTATTGACTCAGGTATGCCTGTCGTCCTTGCAAAGCATAGGTCATTGCCCTCCTCAACCCCCTCGATCCTCCTTGGCGATCTTCGCTGGGACTATGCGAGCCCAAAGGCGCTGAAGCAAACAACGCCGTTGCAACGAGGGGCTGCAAAACTTATCTGCTAGGGCTACAGACATACGTACAGAAAATGACCCTTCATGCTCCATTCTCCCAACCCAGGGGGACGAGGCCAGTGGGCTACCTAGATCCCTGATACTTGCATTGAACCACGCGACAAGTCCTCCTATACGGGACGGCGTGTACCTAACCTACTCCATAGACTAGGCGTAGCCCTCACACGACTAGACATACACCTTCCGTACCGTCCGGCCGTCACCAGCGTAGCCTCTATGTATGCAACCCACCGTCCGGCAGACAACATCACGCGCTCTAGGATTCCAGTCCGTCTGCACGCCTTCACAGGTACGACCGTACCTATACAGGCGCACGTACATAACGCATGACGCCGTCGCAGCTGTAACCACACTCCACGTGCGGCCGGCTCATGCGAGTTCCACGCCATCCTCCGGGGCCCTGATGCAGGCCAGCAAGGCCTGCCTACCCGTACGCACATGGCGACAAGGAGAGCCCCTTCACCCACCCCTACACCACGTGGAGGCCAGGAAGACGCTCCGCAGAGGACATGTTGGAACAGCGTAGGTACCCGATACATACCCGGGTACATAACCCCAGAACTGCACATATGTAATATCCAGAGACAGGCAGATCCTGAATGCCGGCAGTGACCTACCCTCCACCCCTGAGCCCGCATAAGCCACGTCGGGTGTGACGTGCATATAGTGTCTATACCAGTCTAGGTAGGTATATATGCCATGATATATGCTATAAATAGGGAGGTAGGCACGTTAGTTAAGTAGTAAGTACCCAAGATATGCGCCCCCTTCGCAAGAGAAAGAGGCGTATTGCTTAATGCCTAGCGGCATGCACCATCATCAGCCTCATCCTTTGTAACGACGGCTTGGTGCTTACTCACCTTGACAAATCATTACTCAGTGAATAAGAACACCATGATTGGCCAAAGCCATTGTCGTCCTATAATACCAGGAAAAGACCCCTTTCCTCACCCCTTTTAAACTCGGAATCACCAAGTAGCTGTCACACCACACACCTTACTTTACCCAGCTATGTTCTTTTCAAATAGACCTAATCAACCTGTTCATCTTCAAACAGTATAGCACATAGGTAGGTTATCTAGGGTAAGGAAGCATTCTTTTTTTCACTAAGGCAGATCTGTTGGCATCAAGCCCACACTTTACGGCCACCTCGCATCCCACATCCATTAATCCAAACCCCGCGGAGCGACAACTCAGATACCCGTCCACTCCAAGAACGAAACATCAAAGTAGAGCAGCGCTTCTATGATATTGATCTAAGTAACCGTCATATGCTATACGTTACGTCGTGTGACACCTTTCTGTCGATACCGCTGGCCAGTGGCATGGATAAAAACATAACAGTATCTCCTCGGGCGCGAGATGGCTACAAAATGCCAAGCTTTTAAATCCATAAAAATTATAACCAATCATATGCTATAAAAACGAGCTTCTACCCAATTTGATTGGTCATGATTTTATGGATTTCAAGAGCTTGGCATTTGTAGCTATCTCGCGCCCGAGGGGATAGGGGAGTAGTCATAATTGCGAGAACCCATCCACCGTCTGTCACAATCATCGGATCACGGAACACCACGTGATGGACCGGATCTGACCCATCGACCCAAGGTACCTAGCTCCCGACCCGTACCGCCGACCCTATTCCCATTCCCCTCCCTCATCTATCCCCTGTATCTAGTCCCCCTTCCTACGCAACTCCTCCAAGCAAGCCCTAACAATCCCCACCGCCTCATCCACAACCTCGTCCCCCCGCCGCCACGTATACAGCGCAACGCCGTGGCGATCCAGGACCTCCTGCGCCCGCTGCAAGCGACGTCGCCAAAGGTCCAGTTTCTTGTTCACCACGGGCGGGCTAGCGGTATTGCTGCGCTGCGGACCCGGCGCAAAAGTAGCACCAGCGGCAGGAGGCAGAGGCTCGAAGTCGTCTGACTCGCTGTCCACGGTCCGACGACGAGCCAGGTAGAAATTGCTATTGCCATTGCTATTCGCAGCGAGAAGGCGCGGGCTCGATTTCGTCGACGATGTCGTTGTGGCACCGGTACTATGACCGGATAAAGGCGTCACCCTGCGTCTGGGCGGGGGCGGGGGCGCGCTCTTCGAAGTAGCCATAGCTATACCCGAACCTGAGCCGGGATTCGACTGCGTCCTCGCTAGAGACGGTGCCTGGCCGTCCACAGCATTGTTTCCGCTTTGACTCGCCTGGTCCGCAGACCTCTGCATCTGCCCCAGCGGGCTCGGTGTCACTATTCTAGTGCTCGCCTGGCTCGGCTTGCGCGGTTGAGGTGGAGTCGGACGCGGGGCTTTCTTTGCACCAGAGAAACCGAGACTAAGAGTGCTGGTATTCGTATTCGTATGGTTAAGACCGTTATCGCCAGTCGACAGGACCGGTACGGCTGGGGAGCTCTGCAGCGAACTGGGTTTGGCTGGCTTAGGTGGAGGCGGCTTTCTCGCCAGGAGATCCATGGATCGTGTAGGTGACATTGGTTTGGGTATCTCAGTGCCATCCGACTCTACGCGTCGGAGCGGCTCCGGCTCTTCTGAGAAGTCAATCAGATCGCCTATGACGGGTTCGCTGGTGGCTTTTGGTGTGGAGGCACCCCGGGGCGGTAGCTGGGGTCTATTGGATGCGGAATTCTCTTTCGAATTACCTTTGGATTTGTCGAACCGTATGCCCGAGTTGTTCCGGGGAATACGGCCGCCGTTTCTACGCGAGTCGAACCCGGAGTCGAAGTAGCCCGTTTGGTCGGGGGTCGTAACATCACGGATGAAAATTGCGACTATTCTGCCAGGATTGGCAGCTGCCAATTCTGTATAGACCTCCAAATCGGCCTCCCCGCTGTCGCCTACCAGGAGGAACTTGCGCTCGGGGAAATCCCTCATGATCTTCTCGAGGGTACCCTTCTTTCGCTCGGCCACTGGCTCGAATATGCCTTGAAGCATTCCTGTGTACTGTTTTAAATGCAGCGAGCCTGGCGGCAGGCGAGCTAACTTGAAATAAGTAGCTAAGACCGGGTATAATTGCCACGGACTGTTGGAGCAGTAGTGTATGCGCACGCCCAAATCATGGAGCGCATTGTACCAGTCGGTGACACCGTCTACGGTCAAGTCACCAAGCTCGCGAACAAACGTGTTCCGGAAGATCTCCTTGGCACCGAGGGAGATGTTGGAGCGCTTGATAGTGTCGTCGATATCGCTGATCAAGCTTACTCCTTTGGGCTCGATAACTTGCACAGGTTCCGTACAAGTGATATCTTCGTTCGCGAGCACCCGGACATGGGTCGGCACGAAGTCGAGTGCCGCCCTAATTATGAAATGACCTGAATCGTTCGTCTTTACAGTGCGCGATTGGGCATGTGACTCATTGTAAAAGAATAGAGTGATCGGCACTTCAACTAATGGGGTCGTCATGAACGGTGCGATACGAGCCATCAGGTTTGCATTGGCAACAGCCAACTCCGCGTCAGTGAGATCGGTTCCTGTGCGTCCCCTTAAGATCGGAGAGGACGGCGAGGATGGCGGTGACAGACTCCCAGTTGGCGGTTGTCGAACTGGACGCTGTCGGCTTCCCTCGCCCTCGGAATCCTCGTCCCGTGGGCGTTCGCTATAGCCTCCTTTCTCCGCAGCTTCCTCTTCAGCCCGACCTCTGCGTTCAATTTCCTTAGCTTCTCGCGCAATTCTTTCCCGTTCTCGTTCCTCTTCGTGTTGTTGGTGTAATTGTGCCAGAGAAGGATCCTCGGCAGTTGAAGAGTCTGTCTGCGGTGCTCTCGGAGTCGGTATGCCACTTAGTTGCCTCGCAAGACCAATAAGTATTCGATTGCGACGTGTAATGGGCCCCTTGTGCGGGTTATATATCCAGCCTCGGACATCTACGTCCACAATGGCCTTTTCATCTTCGTGCCGAGACCACTCATTCCTCCAGTAGTCCTGCTCATTCATGCTCATGGCCGATGTAGGAGGAGGGCCAGCAGGGTTCTCATATTGCCTCGGCTGTGTCTTAACATGCCTCTTTGCGTAAGAAGGAAATAGGACCATCTGCTCATTTCCCTTCGTCACAATGGCCACTTCGGGGAAGGACCCCGGTATTGTGATTTTGGACGTCTCTGCCGTCTCCATATCGCCTGATCTTGTCTGGTAGTATGACTCTTTAATCTCATTTACGGCTGTGGCCCCGGCCCTGTACATGCTGCCGGCCATAGCTGCAAGCTTCCTCCTCCTTGCGCCTCTCTCGCGCCCGCTCTCAGCGCCATAGTTCCCGGTTCCTACCCCGTATCCTGGTGTGGATGTCATCTTCCCTGCAATAGCCCGCGACCCATCCTTTGTAATTTTCTTTTTAGGGGTTCGTGAGCCAAGAAGAAGCCGTCGCGCGTAATCGACAAGTCGCGACTGCTCGCGGCGGCGGCGCTGACGATCGAGAATAAAGCGGTAGATGCGACTCTGAATGTGGTGCTTATAGTAGGGGACGGTGTCGAGATGGAAGCCAATGAGACGCTCGCGGTAACGTTCGCGCAGACCACGTGGGAACAGATACTGGATCAGACTTTGTCTATGATGTGGATGAGGGCGCAAGGGTAGGAATCGTCGGGGAGGAGCCAGTTTGGAGAATTAAGAGGGAGAGGAATCGTCTCTTCCCTCGACGTTATTCACCTAGGCAGGTATATATAGAGAACAGGGATGATCGTATATACAATACATACATCTGGCCGTAGCCTCGCCGCTGCGGTTGGTGATGGGCGCGGCGTGACAAGTTTTAAACCAGGTGGTTTGTGCTTACGGACAACGAATGGGAAGGAAGAATTCGACAGCGGCCAATTGATTCAACACATGGTAGACAAATATTCCAGAGGCTAGTCGTGCTGAGGCCCTCTGCGACACAAATATCCTATCAGATGACTTGTTCGAGGTTGAATGAGTCGTAAGTCGAAGCCTTGTGCCGCGAAGTCTCAGTTGGGGGAAATGCACGTTTCGGTGGGGGCAGGGGGGGCCACGCACTGGTGACATCAGTTATAAACCCTGCGCGGCCCCCTGTAATGTGACGGAGAGAGCCAATTCCTGCCTCTCGACCTCTGAATTTCTCTCAAGTACAGATTCCATACAGTTGAACATCTTTAGGTGTATCAAGAGTTCACGTGATCTCGCGTTGTCCACAGTGTATGAATATATGTAATAGGTATTCTAAAGAGCAAGAATTGAATTGACCTAGGCTCTTTAAAAGTTGTTGCTTTGAACCGAGCGGCCATCCGTGTGAGGGCGTACCTACATGGTAGTGAGCTTAGTACAGTGTACCTCCTGGACATCCTAACTCCATCTCAAGGTCTTTAAGTCAGAAACAGCACCATTGCAAGGCATCTTCCCAACTTTGTATATTGATTGACAGTTGAGCTTAGCAACAAGAGCTCATATCATTATCATCTTCTGCTAGATGGTCTTCTCTTAGCCTTGCCAGCACTCTGCGGCGCACTCTTCCTCACCTTTTTCTTATCGTTCTTGAGGTTCAGAACGGCACCCTTGCCTGCTCTCTCGGCAGACCCCTTCTTCCACATGCCCTCCGTCCTTACCGACCTCGCGTCAAGCTTCTTCCTATCCTTACCGCTCAACTTGCCATTTCCCTTCTTCTTGAGCGACTCTTTCAACCCATTTAGCTCGACTTTGCCAGCATCCTTGGCCTTCTTCTTATCATGCTGCGTTTCGAACCACGTCCGTTTGGGCCGTGACTTGATCTCGTCCTCGTGCACAACCATGTTCTCTCCCTTCTTGATCTGCATCTCTGCCTGCGCCAACTGCTTCTCTTCTTTCTCTTCCTGTGCAATCGCCTCAATCTCATCGCCCATCTCGTCAATTTGGTTCTGCCACTTATCGGCGTCAGCAGGATCAATGATCAGACTGCTGATCTTGGCCCCTTGGGCCTTTCCAGCCCTAACAGCCGCCTTGACTACCTTTCGATCGGGTTCTGCAGCAAGAGTGATGGCAACACCAGAACGCCCAGCTCGAGCCGTACGCCCAACACGATGAACGTAGATCTCCAGAGTTTGTGGGCCCTCGTAGTTAATAACAGTGTCTACTCCCTTGATATCAAGACCTCGGGACGCCAGATCGGTAGCAAGAAGATACGCAACCTTGCCATCACGGAAAGCCTCGACACTTGCTATACGCTAAGACGAGTTAGAGACTGGGTATGCAATGGTGGTCATAGAGATAACTTACCTGCGCCTGATTCATGCTACCATGGAGCTCTGCGCAAGGCAAGTTGAACAGCGCAAAAATGAGTCGAGCACGATGCGCCTCCTTCTTTTGTCTGAAGAATATGATGACCCGCTCAGTATGCATGGTTTTACAAATGTGGATGAGATAACCCATTCTCTTCTCTTCCCGACCTGGTCTTAACCTGACAAACTTCTGCTCCAGCTTGTCGACCGTCTTCCTTTGCGAGTCTACCATTACGCGTACTGGTTTATTCATACCTACGCGGATAAGGCGATCAACAGAGGAAGTCATGGTGGCTGAGAAGAGCATAGTCTGTCGCGACTTGGGTAAAGTGGTGAGGATCTCGTTCAGTTCGTCAGCGAAGCCATCTTCTAACATACGGTCGGCCTCATCGAGAACGAGGATCTCAATTGTATCCGTAGAGAAACTAGCCGAATTCCGCATGTGATCAATGAAACGACCTGGCGTTGCGATGATCACGTCGGGCCGGAGACGTAGCTCAGCCTCCTGAATCTTCAGACTCAACCCGCCCACGGCTAAACAAAACTTGATATCCGTATGGCTCGCCAGCTTGGTCGCGACAGCATGACATTGGATAGCAAGTTCTCGAGTAGGCGTCAAGATAATGACTCGACTAGTGGGGATTTTATTCGGTCGGTATAGCAAACGTTCGAGGATTGGGACAACGAACGCCGCTGTTTTCCCAGACCCTGTGACGGCACCGCCAACCAGGTCTTTGCCCTCTAACGCGAGTGGTATGGATTTCGCTTGGATTGGTGTGGGTTGATTGAAAGCGACGGAATTGAGGCCACGCAGGATTGGGCGGGAAAGGGACATGTTTTGGAACGACGACTTGCCACTCTGCTTGCGTGACGAGTTCTCTTCCGGTGCGAAGAATGCTGCTCTTTTTGCTGCTTCCTCGGCATCTTCTTCGTCGTCATCTGTAGCGTCAGACTCTCCTGCATCATCGGGGTGATCGACTGGCGTCGCGACCGAATCGTCGTCAGAAGCGTCTCCTTCAACATCAGCATCTTGTTCAGACTCGTCTTCATCTTGGTCCTCGCCAGATTCTTCGTCCGAGGCTGCACCCATGCCAAACCCATCTTCAGCTAAAACTTCGTCGTCATCGTCATCGAGTTCGAGGTCCTCCGCTTGATCATCGCTGGTGCCGTCTACCAGGTCTTCCGTTTGGCCATCTACTTGAATATCGGCTCCTTCTTTAATCCCACGCCGTCTACGCACAATTTCATCGACGTCGACGAGTCTCTTCTGGGTGTTCCCGTTCATTCCCTTTTTCGCACCATCGAAGCCCCAGCCCTCAAAGTCGTCGGTCCTGAAATCTGTGGTTCCGTCCTCGGCAAACTCGAATTCCGAGTCCATGGCTCCATCGTCCTCATCTTTCTTGCCCCAGATGCCATTGTCCTCATCATCTCCAAGTTGGGCAGATTTCTTATTCTTCTTGGCCTTCTTCTTTGGTGGATTGGGTTCAGGGATCTCTTCTTCTTCGTTAGGCAGTTCTTCGTTGTCGGATAACGTGTAGATAAAGTCATCGGCCTTGCGTTTAGAAGCCATAGCGAATGAGTTTTCAATTCGGTGGAGGTACCCGCCTGGACGTTGCGAATAATCGAGTAAGCAGTATTTGGGGATTGGAAGATAAATTATTTTTTTATGCCGGGCGGTGTGAACTTAGAGCTCGCTATTTTTTAGTGGGGCTTCACCGTGCGGAACCATTCCGTTCGTTCCAACTCCTTGACTTCTTTTCAACCAGAAATGAGTCTCGATCCCGATCTTTCTTTACAATTCAAGGTCCAATATAGAAATAGATGCCTAGCTGTTCCTAGTGTGGGATTTCGTCGTTGCAGCTCTTATCACCTCCCTTTGTCTTCCTAGTTGACAGGCCTTGCTACACCTAACAACTTGATGAGGACGGGGTCTGTTAAAAATGAGACTAAGCTAGTTACCAAGAGAGAATATGTCCGTCTTTTCTTCAGGCTGGTTGTGGTATGTCTTAGGTATTGGAAATACGAGAATGAGGGACTTGAAGAAAGGGCTAGGTAGCATAGGAGGTAGGTTTGAGTTCCAGTTCTACAAGCTCAGCCTGGTCACCTGCAAAGTCTAGGTATATCGAAGACGACGAAGGCTACAAGCACCTCGGAGAATTCACGTAGCGAGATATCAGCACTCGGGGTGGCATTTTCATATGTCTACATGATGAAATTAGCAGTTTTGTCGACCTCAACTCGTATTCTCCTAATGTTGACTTGGCCAACGTCGTTGATACGACCAAGTACCTGCAGTGTATGGTCAAGCAGCAGCTCTCCTAAATCGCCCGAGCAATATCTTCTTGATCGTTGACTCGTGACGTTGTCTGAGTGGAACACGAGGTCCACCTCTGCTGAAGGAGCAAAAGGGCAAACTCAAACAGCTGTGTTGAATGCAATACCGGTCACCGGGACGGGGCCGAGTGATCTTGGCCTCCGCGTCGCGACCGACCTTCCTTTCCAGGCTCTGAAGCCGAGTTGTCTTTCGTGTTCAGATGATCTCAGCACGGTTTAGAGAGCGTCTGATATTGGAGGATTTTCGAGACCCGAAGATGGAGTATGCCGTACGGGACCCTTGGCTTCCCCCGCAATGCTCACCCAGTGACTCTTGGCGATCTCAGTACAGCTCAGAACGGATGATATCTGCCGAGGTACGCAAAAGTCGCCTTCCTACTACCCCTGTCAACGCAAGTCCATTTAACCAGATCTGTATGATACCTTACGTAGATGCAAAAGGTCTTGGATGACTCTGGCGAGCTGGAGAAGCGTACGAACCAGAACCTGCGATTTTGACCGTATATATTCGAAACAGGAAGGACGCTGTATTCCGGTTTCGCCCCGGATAGGTAAGGTAATGCTATTCATACGCGCTCCAATTGGATAGGTGACCCCTCCCAATACTGTCGTCATGCTGTGACTACGACGCCGTGAATGTGAAGCTGCATAGGCGACGGGCATGATATACAGGTTGTAGTTTAAATAGATAGACGTACGTAAGAATAATATGTCCAAATAGATGATCATCACCTATAGAGCTTTTCACAGCCCTGGTGTCGGTGCAATTTACATACCTAGGCGTCCGCTATCGAGAAGAAAAGCCTGGAAACTATAGTATCTCATCATGTTCTTCTCCACGGGAAAACTCGTCACGGCCTTGCTCGGCGCCGCATCCTGCCTCCTGGTCAGCCCGGCGACAGCGTTCACTAACCCAATTCGCCGGCCTGGCGGCAGCGATCCGCATATTACGTACTCGGGCGGGTACTACTACCTCCTGTCCACGACATGGACGGACGTGGAGATCGCGCGAGCCACGACAATCGATGGCCTCAAGACGGCTGCGCGGAAGGTCGTCTACAGCTCTTCCGAGGCGAACCGCTGCTGCAACGTCTGGGCCCCCGAGGCCCATTACATCGACGGAACGTGGTATATCTACTTTTCAGCGGGAAGTGCGGATACACTTGACAGGCAGAACCTGCACGTTCTCAAGGGCGAGTGTTTCTCTAATTTGTTCAGAGTTCCCCTTATCTCGTACGTCAGGCATGCTGGACACAGTGAAGAAATGAAGAATGAGACGGTTTGAATGCGAAGATCTAAGGCTCATTAAATGTCGGCAACGAGTCCGTGTGTTGTTAACGCCTTGACAGGTGGCGCCTCAGCCTGGGATGACTACACCTACGCCGCGCAGCTCACCCAAGACTGGTCCATCGACGGAAGCGTGGCGCGGTTCGACGGGTGGGGGAATTACTTCGTGTACTCGTGCTTCCACGGGGTCCCGTACCAGTCGCTCTGCATGCAGAAGCTCGCGAGCGACAACCTGTCGCTGATGGGCAACATCAGCGTGATCTCGCAACCGTTAGAGGCGTGGGAGCAAAGCGGCACACCAGTTAACGAGGGGCCCGCCGCCCTGTACTTGGACAAAACGTACATTGCGTACTCGGCCAACCATTGCTGGACGCCGGATTATTGTCTCGCGACGCTGGAGTGGGACGGCGCGACTGATCCGCAATCCGCCGCTGGCTGGACCAAGTCCGACGGCTGCGTGTTCTCCGGCGGTGTAAACGGCCACTATGGTACCGGACACAACGGCTTCTTCCGTAGCCCGGACGGCACACAGACTTGGAACGTGTACCACGCTACTGCGAATAGCGCGGGTGCGTGCGACGACAGCCGATACACCATGATCCAGGCACTGGGCACGAATTCGGACGGGTCCCCGAACTTCGGGACTCCAGTGCCTTTCAGTTTCAACTCTGCCGAGCCGGTGTAGTGCTTAGCAGCGTATATATAGTAGAGCAATATATTTACCTATCAGTTTCTTCACACACCCATTTCGTGTTGACGACTATGTGTGCAAATTGGTGGTTTTAATGGAATCCTTCGAGCCAACCCCAAGAATCGTGTCCAGACTGTAGTTATATTGACATAAAAGTATTCCGAATCCCCTGTTGATTGAAGGATGAGCGCCTTGCCGATTAGGACGCCATGAACCATCAAGCTGGATAGGTGAATGTGAGGGCCAAACTGCATATGAGCTCCCTAATCCCTAAATGTATTAGTTTACGAATACGAAGTATTGAATATTGACCGGGGTAATAAGTACAGCCGCTATGCATATATCAGGCTGCCTAGTAAGCGGGGTTTAGGGGCTAGGTCGTATTGTCGCGAAGACTTCAGCGTCTCATTTCATTGATAATCCAGTTTTGCGTCGTTTTAGTTCCCCTATCTACGTCTGGCTCATCATCTCATATCCCTTGAGATGGGTTTCCTACAACAACTTGGGGATAAGCTAGATGGGCACAGCTTAGTAAACTTGGCCCTTATCGCCGTCATAGTCAGCATCGCGTATCAGTGCTATCACGCTCTTTACAACCTCTACCTCCACCCCCTGCGGCATATTCCGGGACCACCGCTATGGATCGCCTTTCCGATTTTGAGGAGCATCGGTATGGTCCGGGGGAAGGCCGAGTTTCAGGTTCATCAGGCTCACGCTAAGTACGGCGAGGTCGTTCGAATATCTCCCCATCAGATTTCCTTCATAAACCCTCAAGCGTGGAGAGACATTTACGGCCATGGTCATGCAGAGTTCCCAAAGAGCTATCCGAAGGGGATCAACATGGACCCGAATAAGATCATATCGGCCAATGCAGCGGATCATTTTCGCTTCCGGCGAGCAATGTTGCCTGCCTTCTCCGGCCAAGCCCTTGCGCAGCAGGAACCCCTCATCAGAGTCTACGTAGACTTACTGGTTCAACGGCTACGCGAAGTGGCCTTGACGGGTAGGCCAACCAACATGGTTCGGTGGTACAATTTCACGACCTTCGACCTGATCGCAGACTTGGCATACGGCACATCCATGCACGGCCTGGAGGAGGGCAAGTCGAACGTATGGCTTGAGAATATCTCGAACCTGATGAGATTCATGCCTATCCTGGTCCTTGTCGGCGTGTCTCCTATTATGGGAACGCTTTTCAAGTTACTCGCCGGTTCTAAAGTCCGCGAGTCGCAAGACAAGCATCTTGCTCACGTCGCCCAGCTCACGAACGACCGCATCTATCGTAGGAAACAGGCTGACCGAGGTGATTTCATGGACTATATCATGCGCTCTCGCGGCCAGGCGCACGAGCTTACTGATGCCGAGCTGATCTCCAACAGCGATCTACTGATGGTTGCTGGATCGGAGACCACCGCTACACTCCTCAGTGGTGTAACCTACTGGCTATTGAAGACACCGCATGCGTTTAAGAAGGTCACGGAAGAAGTGCGCAATGCGTTCAAATCCGAAAATGATATCACCTTCAATGAAGCGCGTGCCAGATTGCCTTATATGCAGGCTTGCCTAGACGAGGCTTTGCGTCTTTTTCCCCCTGTCCCCATACTCCTTTCTCGTTCCGTACCGAAGGGCCCTCCCGTACAGATCGCAGGCTACACGATCCCCGAGAAGGTAAACGAGTATAATGCCCCATCCTTGCCTACCCTGCATCTAACCTTGTACCTTACAGACTGTTGTTGGCGTGCACCATCTCTCGGCTTATCATTCCGAGCTTAACTTCCACAGAGCGAGCGAGTTCTTCCCTGAGCGATGGTCCCCGGAGTCCATGACCGATCCGTCTTCGCCTTTCTACAACGACCGTCGCGATGTCCATCGCCCGTTCAGCTTCGGCCCACGTGACTGTATTGGACGAAATCTGGCTCAGCATGAGATGCAGTTGATCATGGCTAGGGTTTTGTGGAATTTCGACTTGGCCTTGGATGAGAAGTGCAGCAACTGGCATGAGCAAAGGATTTTCGCGCTTTGGGAGAAGCCGCCTCTTGAGGTGTTTATTAGCGAACGCAAGGTGTAAATGGCTTTTGAATGACTACCTGACCTACTTACCTTCTATGTTCCGATGGTGAAGCGAGGTCCAAGTTGATCTCATGAATCTCTGGATATCTCCGTTCTCTACCAGGTATGGTGGGTTTCACATATCTCTATTCACGCTGTATATCAAGTCTATCTCCAATCGAAAACGAGGATCGCAGACATATTGTTTCTTGATCAAATTCCCGCCTGGAGCATATGACAAGAAGAATATCGCATGGCTTCTATAGCTTTCTCACTTATATCAAACATCAGAAATGGGGTTTCTTGTGTCAAAAGACAAAGTCAGGGGTGTATCTGGTGAAAAGCAACGCATCGAAGCCGACAGAACAAAGAAGTTGTTGGTAAACATGGAACTGAGTACGACAGATGGAGCTTAGGTGTCTACCTTACCTGACCTTGGGAAGTCCTACTACGTACTCACTACTGCTGTTACACAGCGCAGCATTCCACTCTACATTTTATAGAGCCATTCACTATTTCGATACTCAATTAATGTTCCTATACGTAACGCTGTGTGAGACTGTTTTATTCTTACATATAAATATGTTGGATCTCGGGGTTTCCAACCCTTTCTGTCTTCGTGATCATCATCTCAAGCTTCCCTACTTCCTTCATTCACTAATCAACGCAACAGTCTTTACCAAAACCAAAGAAATATTGGCAAGTCGGTTCATCACAAACCTAAAACATGCCTGGGCAGAACAGACGAGGCAACGATGCTAAGCAAGCCAAGAGTGATAAGGCTAATGACGGTCAATCTCGCAATGGTCGTAAAATCCCAACACCCGAAGAAGTCCTACGCTTGTCTTTTCAAGATTTTATCGCGATGCTACCACTGTTAGTGAAATTGCCTGGAAGCGAATACAGGGACATTATATCTGAGAGGCTACCCCGACAGATCCCTAAGCCAGGTCCTTCTCACAACATCCCAAAGCCCGATGACGTTAGGGCAATGTCAATTCCAACATTCATCGAGGTGTTACCACTTCTAGTGATGATGGCTCATTCTCGGTACGGAGACATTATAAATGAGAAGCTGAAACCTCTCCCAGTGCAAATCAAAATGCCTGAAGTCCCGGGCCAATGCTACAGTATTCACTTTGCCGAGCATCCGACCGGCGATTTGTCCCGTACTGGCAAACTTCCGCAAATCCCCATCAGACTTTACTTCAATAAAGTTGATTGGGAGGGGGATGCCCAAGCCGAAGTCGATGAACTCGTCTCGCCAAAATCCTTACCTCCGAGTCGTAAACCCGGCCAGAAGCCCAAGCCCGGACGATATGATGGACACGGCTGGCCCTGGCCATATTAAGAGAAGTCCAACTTGACGATTGGGGAATGGGACGGTAGGTTGTATTGTAGGATGAGCCCTGAGTGCCAATGACGACCTCAAAGCAAAACACCTTTGACGTCCATAACACGATGCTTCTACTATTCCTGTTCATTGTTGAGCTGGAAAAATTATTAGATAAATTGTAATACAGAAAGGTGTTGTTCAGATTCAATGTTTCTCCTGTGAAAGATGCTGATAGAAAGACATCTGATCATCTAAGTCATGCTATTCAAAGCAGTGTTGGGATATAGGCCTCTCCCACCGATTTTGTCATTTGAAATGCAACAAAACAGAGGTAACAATCCGTTCGTAAATGATCGATCACCGTATACTATAGATGATGTTTAAAAAACCAATGTCTAAAGATGACTGTGGCATCATTCACGCCCTTGGCCTTTGGTCTACCTCTGAACCGTTACCTCGTAACCTAAATGCCCCTCGTCCAGCCAACCACTCTTTAATCAGTGCTGATGTCCACCTTGTAAGGCTTTAAGGCGATCGTCAAGGGCGTGCAATCGACCTGCTGATCCGAGTAGATCTCACCCTGTGTCCAGTTCGGGTTCTGCCAGGTCGTCACAACACACGGCTCAGTCAGGTTAACGCTTCCGTAGGCAGAGAAGTTGGTGCTGTATATATAGGTTAGTCTGCGTGGTATTCTTCAGAAACTCGGATGTGGCTACTTACGCTGGCTCCGCGTCGTTGCAGGTCCAGGTCTGGTTTACGTTCAACTCTCCATTGACCTTGTTGAAGTCGAACGTGGTCTTAGTGGTAGAGCCGTTGGGGACGGTGCAGGTGTACTGGATGTTGCCGTAGAAAAATAATTGCAGCTGAGTGCTAGTAGCGCTGCATATAGCCTGGTAGTCGAGGGCTGGGTTGGTCAGGTTGAAGTGGACTGCGCCCGATGCGATCTGGTGGGCCGGAGTCGAGTAGATATAGGACGCGTGGTATTCGAAATTCTCAACTGTCCATTCGAAGTTGTTGGAAGAGGCGCTTTGGCAGTTAGGATAGCTGGCGCGAGTCTGAACGGTCGCTGGGACTGCAGCTGCCAGAGGAAGGACGGTGGCGATAGCTGAAGAGATATGCATTTTGATTGGCTGTTGAGGCTGAAGGCGGATATTGAGAGGCAGGTATAGACCAGTGAGTTGAGGTGATTGATTATGAATTATTCGGACATAAACTCTCCTTGACTTGAGAATAGCGTCCTTATTTATGTAAATCTGTGTCCACCATCACAGCTCCCATCATGCAGACTAAATAAGATCTGGTGATGGACTCTAGAAAGGGAACGGGGTGAAAGATTGACGTCGGCAGACGATCTTGCTACATCGGGATGCCGAGATCTCGTATTCTATCAAGAGCGGCTGAGGGGCTCTGGTGTCTGAAGCTGAGCTGCGAGTAAGCGCGCTGGAAAAGGCTTGAAAGGGAATAAATGGTTCGCCCGAATGCCGCGTCTGTAAGGGTCCCTTACGAGCGCTTTTGGGGTTCTATTCGTCAGAGACGCACGGTCCAGCGCAGAAGGGTTGGATTGGAGGTCGTCTGGCAAATGAGATATTTCCTGACTTCGTGTTGCGGGAGTGGGATTTGATCCTCGCTAATGGAGGCATCGCACGGATTACCTACCGGCGCTTTGGATTCTGGAAAGCCACGGCCCGCCAGCTAGTCAGATCAATTAGTCTCCATGATATATCTAGATCTTTCGGCCAACAGCTTCGTACTCGACTTCATCCTCAATAAGTGAGCCGAGGTTGTAGGGTTGATGGTTGGCCCTTGTCCACCAATGTTGTGGCTGCGTAAATGAGTAACGTTACTGCAAGGGGATTGACAATTGCTGGTCTCATAGATGTGTTGTACACACTGGTAGGTAATAGACGACGAGCTGTGACCCTGTCGATTCACTGCCACCCTTTACACGTTTGAAATTTCCAGTCGGAGATGACGACGATGTGTTTGCGTACGGTACCATGGCCTGACCTGGGCCATGATATCTTGTTTTGATGTTCAAGTTTACGTTTTGTTTCAAGAGTTACGTAACATAGCTTGCCCTCCTTACCAGCTTGCCGTCTCGGGCACATCTGTGGGATATCGTGTTGAAGCTGCTCTCGAGGTGCTATGTTGCGACAACTATAGGAGATTTAACGAGGGTTTGGTGAGCTGAGATACCTAATTTCAATAGCATGCAACTAAGAGATGGCAGGATATGCAAATATGCAGCTTACGCGCTCCTTAACTGCCTAAGGTGCCCCACATTGCCTGATTCGCTGACGACGGCAGGACGGGTCTCATGCAGAAGTCTCGTGCCAATCTCGCTGCCTGCTTTCGTCATTCAGCTTTTTCATCCACCAACCTCCATTTCCACGTCCTCACCCTTCTCACATTCGAAGCGAGCCAAAGGCGTCCTCGTATCAAATAGACACAGGAAGTCACAGCTGGTCTCCCGCCTTTCTTAGCAAGAATTGGTCAAACTCCAGGGGTATGGCGCCGCCCGCCGAGATAACCATCCCGACATCATCGCTCAAGACGCCACCCGACAATTCGAAACCTTACACACTCTATAACATTACCCTTCGCCTACCCCTACGGACCTTTGTCGTGCAGAAACGGTACTCAGATTTTGCTGCGCTTCATCACACCTTGTCCACCTTCGTTGGCACTCCGCCACCTGTCCCCTTACCAGGGAAATCATGGTTTAAATCGACCGTCAACTCCCCCGAGCTCACCGAAGACCGCCGCCGCGGCCTCGAGTCCTACCTCCGTGCCATTGCGGAGTCACCCGATCGACGATGGCGCGACACGCCGGCGTGGCGCACCTTCCTCAACCTCCCCAGCGTGAGCAGTACCGGCAACAGCGCAGCCAGCGTCCGCGCTGGCTACGGCATCCCGAATAGAGATGCCGCGAATGCGGCTGCTGCGCAAGACCCGGGTACGTGGCTGGATCTCCATGGGGAGATGAAGAGGGACTTCCAGGAGGCACGACGGTGCTTGGCGAGGAGAGACACCGCGACGGACAATTCTACAGCGGTGGAGGCCGGCTCCGCTGCCAAGAAGGCTCTGGTGAAAGCTGGGAGCCTCTTGACGGTCTTGGGAGATGGCATAAGGGCGATGCATGATGCCAAGAGATTGGGCGAAGGCGAGATAAGACGGCGGAAGGATCTGCTCTCGGCTGCGCGGGTCGAAAGGGAGGACCTCGAGAAGCTGAGCGCGATGGTGTCCGCCGCAATGAAAGCGTCACAAAGGGCCATGCCCTCAGCCGCGGACAAAGCGGCTCTGGTCGGGAACGGGCCCAAATCACGTGGCAGGGTGTTAGGGGCTCCGCTGCCCGAGAACGAGCGCACTCGCGAATTGGACAATCAGGGAGTGGTGCAGCTGCAGAGGCAGATGATGAAGGAGCAGGACCAGGACGTGGAAGAGCTGGCCAAGATCATCCGGAGGCAGCGTGAGATTGCAGAAAATATCAATCACGAGGTCTTAGAGCAGACAGAGATGCTGGATCACGTCAGCGACCAAGCCGACGTCCTCACCGGCAAGGTCGGAGTCGCCAAGAATCGTGTTAAGAAGATGTCGTGACTCGATCTCTTTGTTAGGCTGGTGGTTGGTGTCCTCCTCCTCTTGGTCGAGGTCGTGGTCAGGCTCGCCTGGCTCGCACAGGGCATCTTCGAGTGGACTGTCTGGTGTATCGAATCCCTGCTTCTGCTGATGCAGATGGATTGACCAGACACATTTGAGTCGGCCGAATATCATTTAGCGTCAGCGCTTTGACAATGGGGTACGACCGAAACCAATAGCTTGGTGGTTGAC
The DNA here is from genome assembly GCA_022984935.1 of Hypoxylon sp. NC1633. Classification (NCBI taxonomy): domain Eukaryota; kingdom Fungi; phylum Ascomycota; class Sordariomycetes; order Xylariales; family Hypoxylaceae; genus Hypoxylon; species Hypoxylon sp. NC1633. The sequence continues at coordinate 159,464 of JAJLYQ010000032.1, read as the reverse complement.
CTATTGGAATTACAGCACAAAATTGCATTGCTTTGTTGGGGGAAACGGCCTGTATTATGTAAGTTCATATCGGTTACGGCATCAAGATACCAATAGATTCGAGATTGTTTATTTGCATTGTCAGTGTTACGGCTTGCTGGATTGCCTCGGATTACCTCTGGTGACCAATTTTTGAGCTTGCTCGTGTTTACGTGCCTGTGTGTCTTACGTGTCAGAAGTTTATAATGCAATATGTATTATTCTTGGTACTATAAGTCGCTCAGATGAAAGTCTCCCACATCACAGTATCGCTTCCCCTGGCAAGAGACCGCTCCTCCACCTCATCGCGGCATGCTCGTTCGCCCAAGTCAGCACGGCACCGTAGTCGGCGCACACGTGGTCCGAACCCCAGCCCGGACCGGCATCCGTTTCGCCCTCCAGGTTGGTGTCCGCCGCACACATGATGGACTGGCGGAGGTAGTCGAAGCAGTGCGCCGAGTGGTGGGCGACGTCGTCCGTCAGCTCGACGCCGGCGTAGCCTTGCTGGTAGTGCGATACGATGTATGATAAGCAGTGTAGCTGGTGGAACACCGACATCATGTACGCCGGCCCGTCGGACGTCCGGTTGATGGGTACCGTGTACGGCTTCCCGAGCGCTTTGTAGGAGTCGTAGTCCGCGACTTGGACGTAGCCTCTCGCGTCTGCGAGGCGAGGTTAGTGGCATATGTACATCATGGCAGGGGCTCAGTCACTAGATGCGTAGGTTAGGCTTGCATACCCGAGCTGAATGGTATCCATTCGTGGAGTGCGTGCAGGGTGTCGTGCTCGTCGAAGAGCATGTCGTCGCGCACGTACGTCGAGTTTGGGAGGAATGTGTATGTTTTTCGAGGGACTACAAGAACGGACGGTTAGAGAATCCTTCGCCACCTTATAACGGTATGGAGGAGAGCATACACGTCGGGACCGGAGTTCGTTTGACTTCGATCTGCTCGTAAACGGGATTGACCAGCAAGATAATGATCATGATGGCCATGACGATCTCTAGAGCCAGCCGCAGGTACCGTGTCACCCTGAGGTCCTGAGCATCCTTCTCCCTTGACCATGCAGCATCTTCATGAGGTGCTGACGGTTCAAGGAACGCTTGCTCTTCGGCATTCTCTTCTTGCTTTCTGGCGCCCATCATGAAATCGCGCGTCAGCACTCGCGAAAGCGAATGATCAGAATGGAACTTCGCCTGAACATAGGTCACAGTAGTAATAGCAAGAAAGAAGTATAGTGGGAGTGAAGAAGGTCTTATGCCGTGTCAAGCTCATTAGGCAGTATGGAACTGGCTCCTCCGTTCCGAGTTGGGGTCGGACTGTGGGGTGTGATGAATTACCCAGAACCTGACTGGGCTCGGTACACTTCCTTCAACGGGATTCCATCGCGGTGGCATTGACGGCGTTGACTTTTAAAATAAGAATTATCACGAACAGAATGTAGGGCATGTAGTCTTGGTAGCGTTTCCAATAACTTCGTATCGATCGGGTCAAGCACCCCTTCCCGGTGCTTCTTTTCGAGAAATCTACTCCGTACAATTACTTGTGAATGATGCCTGTCTACGTATTAAAATCTCTTTAAACAAGCTCTAGCGTGCTACGATGAATGTAGTTTGTGGATTGTCATATTAATTCCACACATCTCCCACGGCCCATCATAGGTGTAATCGAATCGCAACTGCGTGGATAGATTTTAGGTACATTACCTACTAGCAACCAGAAATCGGGGCCAAACTGGTGTAGGCAACGATTGAAATTTAGGTACCTATATATGACTGAAAAGAATTGATATCCACTTACGAATAACATCGGATTGAAAGCTAAGCATACGTGGATGACAGTCAAACAGGACAATCAATTGGAATCCTATATGAAGTCAGTCACTTTTAACTCTGAAGTGAGGTAGTTCATACCAAGATTGAAGTGACCAGATTTCAGTATTATCCATTCCCAAGTCTTAGTTGTTGGTCCTGACCATACTTGGTCAAATATGCGTTTATCCCCCGTGTATACTTACCCAAGGTGATGGGTGTTGACTGGACGTGACTTGTAACAGAGAGTCATCATAGAAACGACACGTTATCATTATACCTGTTAGGTATACTACCTATTAGTCATGTACTGTGTACAAATACGAGCAGTTGATCCTGGGGTGGTTCCTTTCACTTCAACCTACAAGCTCCCCCTTTACACGTCAGGTATACTTCTCAAGTTGTTCGGCCCCAACCTTCAACCCGAATCATTGGTATTCGCCCTTTAAAGACCTATGAGCGATACAGAAACACGAATGAGAGTTCTTCTATATATAAATCGTCTCTCTACGAAACCTCGATTCTCAAGTACCTAATGTACTTCTGTGTTGCCATCCAACCTTCCTACATTTCGTTATTTTTAAAGCCATACTTAGTTGGGGCGAGTATCGTGACTAAGTCTTGTTAATAGCATCAACCCGCTGCAATCATGGGAGCATGATTCATGGGAAATCGGCAGATGGATAATAAAGGTACCGACCAGAACTTGCTCTAAAAGCCTAGAAGGCTTGGAAGTCACAGATGGCAAAGTTTCATCCACATTGTTGGTACTATGTACATGTAGTTGAGTTGCTGACTTCCATTTCTCCTCTGGCCTCCAGAGACTTGTGGAGTCTATTTAACACCAGGCCTCCAAACATTGGTGTTTCAATTTTTCAATATTTTTCCTCTATTTTCACTTTCCAGCTGCAACGAGGTCTGTACCTATACGTACTCCCAGACTTTGGGTTATCTCTAAGTTTTACCCTGCAACCTATCTCTCCGCTTATCGGTCAACTGCCTCTCAGTGACTCATTCTGCTTCTCACCTACATCACAGTTAGACATCAATACAACTACATCGCCTATCACCGACAATCGACAGCCTTAATACCCGACATCTTCTATTACCACTCCCTCTCACTAGGTCCAAGCTTTGCCGCCATGCCTCAACTCGAAGGCACGAAGCTTCGAGAGGAGGCAAAGAAGATGGCCGCAGATCGCCGAGTCCGCAAGGCAAAATACCGTATGATCCGACGACAGGTCATCCACAAATACAAGCCAGACACTCTAGAGGACGTCGATGCAATCGATATCGGTTGTCACGACACTGATGACGATGAAAAGAAGGAACACAGTCTCAACGAATCTAAGAGCTCAGTATGGGACTTTCCAGCTTGTTCTCCTAACGGAAAGCCAGCACCAAAAGGCGTCACCCTTCGCACCATGCTGCGAACTGCCGAGCACTGCTACAAGCTAGCCAGCGAAGATTTTGACAAGATGAGTCTGTATGACCACATACACTATATCCAAGAGTCAATCCACCCCAAACTGTCTCAGGACGAGTTGTCCAGATCTATCATCGACGATAAGCTCTACATATCGATGGCCCAGCGCCAACTACAATCGGCTCAGGAGAATTTTATGGCGTGTATTGCCAAGCTCGCAATAGTAAGCAACCTCCCCGAGGAGCAGAAGGGGGACTTCAAGATGTGCCGGGATTGCGGAGAGTGGTTTCGCCCTCACTCGGCGGCTTGTTCCTGCGACCAGGCGCGGCAGGCCTGTTTTCACAATCCCTGCCAGTACCATCCAGGTAATGAGCCCACCCCAGCGCTGCTTCCGCGATCCTCCCAACAATCGAGACTTCTACAGATTGCATAAAGCTAATCAGCAACATGTACAGGGCAGATCCGATCGTACGCCGACAGCGTGGTCAAGGGGGGCAAGCCCCTCGGCGAGAACTTTCTTCAATTGGGGCGTATCAGCCTCAAGGAGTTCCCTCTATGGATCAGTACGTGTTACTGGGACTGCTGCGGCGGAAAGCTTATCAAACCTAGCCCCGACGCAACGAAGCGAAGCCAGAGGCATAAGAAGGATGCCTTGAAGAAATGGGAGGTCGCACATCCGATGGATGAAAGCGTTGGTTGTCAGGTACGCGACCGACACATGGCCATGAGTTAGGTAAACACCTGGAAGAGATACCCCAATTCCGGCCACCCGTGCCCCCGGATAACACCGTGTCAAGAAAAGGAGAAACGCAAGCACAAGCGGATCGGCTCGAGATCTCATCTACCCCGTTGGTGCCATCAATCTCATCAACTCTATCAGAGCTGTTCATACCAGAAAGGTTTTGGTGTGAAATACAGTGGCTTGGTCACAGATCCATTGCGGACTATTGTGCCTTGGGAGACATTGGGTTTGGTGAGTGGTCGACAGTCGAAATGATCTGGGATCTGGGGACCTACCGTACTGCATTCGGGGACTGAGTCGAAAAGCACGAGAATACGTGGCCCACTGCCCTCAGTGCCAGGAAAACAGCATCATCATACGGCATCATGGGATTTTATCGTCAAACTGCCGAACGTGCCCTCGAAAAACACACCTTGGGCCGTAGAAGGATACACAACCTACGACACCCTCATGGTAACGGTATGCAAGTTCGGCCCTCCCAAGCCTCCTCGGGCATCACCCCGAGCAAAATGAAAGACGACAATGATTACCTATTACCTACCTATGCAATGGCATGACGATTACCAATAGACGTAGACACGGACCTGGAACCCAAACCCGAACCAGGCAATCCCTTCAACCGAAAAATGATACAGGGACCAGTGGCAGTACAGAACTTGGCAGAGGAGACGACCACCGAGAAGGCAACGCCAAATAATGAGGACGTCTTCTGGGGTGGAGATCGTAACCGCAACAGCAATGACCGCCAAACTGGCAACAATAGTAGGGGCCAATCCGGTGATGACCGGCGAGGAAGCCGAACCTATGGCGGAAATCGCGACGGTCAGTCCGGAGAGTCTCGCGACGACGGATATCGCAGTCGCAATGATGGATACCGCGGTCGTCGCTATAGCTACGGTAGCCGTAACCGACCGTACGGAAACCGTCGTCACTACGATGAGAGCAGTATACCAGAAGGAAGCCAAAGCAGCCATTGACTTTGCCGCGGCCGACGCAAAGGCTAGATACGACAAAAAACATAGGCCAGTGAACTTCCACGTGGGAGACACAGTTTACCTGAGACCCCACAGGGGATACAACTTGCCGGGCAAACCATTGAAAAAATGGTCAATACAACGAGTATTCTAGTACTTCTCCTTGATCCATCTTGTAGTCATAATGGTCAACAAAGGCAAGGGGGTCGCTCGACGACAGACGCCTGCCGCCTCTGCAAGCCGGAGAAGTCGACAACGAGACGACCCGCACAGAGACGAGCTAGACCAAGACAGCGACCAGTCCCTCGAGAACGACAATGACGAGGGTCAGACTGAGAATCGGGATGAGGTCCGCCGCGAACAAGCAGAGAGAGGAAGGAGAGAGAGGGACGACCACTGAGCATCGTTAAACGAGTGGGAGAACTTGCATACGGACTTAATATCCCAACGAGTTGGAAAATTCACAAAGTCGTCTCCGTCGCACAATTGTATCATGTCCCGCAAGGCAAGGATCCGTACGGAAGACGAATACCTAAACCAGGATGGATCGTCGTCGAAGGTACCAAGGTCGGAGAGGCGATCAGCCATATGGCCGGCGCACACGCTGGCGCCGATGGATAAGGCACCGCCGCCAAGGCGACCAGTATGTCATGCTACAGGATTCGAACCTGCGCGGTTTCCCATTGCGGCCTAAACACAACCGGCAGACCGTTTTCTATACCATTATCCAAGGGGATCACGGCTTATTCTTCTAAGGGGATGCTGCCATCAGATCTCGAGTGGGGCGAACTGGTCACAAGCCATGTGGCGAGAGTCCAGTACTACAGTCAGGAGAACGTTCGTCTGCGCCACGAGACCAAGCGCTTGCGACAGCAGGCCATCCACCTTCGGAGGGGCCAGGCATTGCAGAAGGGTGATTTGGTCATGGTGCTCCAGGAAGGGAAACAGCCCAAGCTGACATCCAAGTGGAGGGGACCATTTTTGATATGGGTACTGGGCAGTACCAACGAGGATAGACCGTCAACCAAGGACGGCATTCATTGCTCCCAACTGTCAATACCTCAATCGACGAATGCCACAAGGAATGACAGGGGCTCCACACACGTATTCCTCGTTTGGAGATGTTGGATTCGGTGAATGGCCAGTTCAGAAGGGACAATTGGGACCGGCACTCCCATCTCTCCTCGGATACCACCCGGAGTGGGGAACATTGACTCAGTTGAGGAAGTGGGCTTCTGTCAACAACTACGAGGGCCTTGACCAATGGCCAGAACAGATCCCTAGTATCATGAGACAAATCAACAACTGAACGATGAAAGGCGTTGACCTCACCCCTTTACAGATGATGAGGTTTTTAACGCCTACGGGGTCGCTACGCGACGTACACTATGGTGCATTTATGTGGCCGAGACAAGATCCTAGTCCCGAATGCCGCCGGAGATGACATTCCGGACCCCTGGGGCCCACCGGTGGCAGACAGAGCGGATCCCGTGCGCTGGAACGCGATAGTGATGATGGATGAAGCTGAGACGATGTGCATCCGAACGGCTAACACGGTACCTGGCAAAGACGGCATTTCTGCGCTCCTCCTGGGATATGCGTGGCCAGCACTAGGGAAGAAGATACGCACACTACACCCCTTTACAGATCATGTTCGGTTGGAAAGCACGACCAACTGTTGTCACGGAGGAGCTGAACGACACCAATTGATAGGCAACGGGGGGTATCTTGATGTTAACCGTCCAAGGGTCTAACCATTTCTCCTAGTGTGTGATTACCTATGTAACCACCCAACAGGTTATAGTCCTGCCTCGGGGAAGGGCAGGATAATATCAAGTCCGTATCAACGATAGTGTTTCCCTCGAGTATGAATGTTCAAAACTGCAAAGAATACACAGAAATCCATGACCATACTGTTCTCGCGTGATATTCTCTAAGCGTTTTCAATTACATCAAGGGACGCGCTATAGGGCGTTAAGTGGTCTCTTCCGAACTGTGCTGAAATGCCGCCCAAGCATCGTCGGCGGCCTTCTGGGCATCAAAGCCCCATAGCCAGCTTTGAAAGAAAGGATCGGCCAGCGGATTGGGATAGCCTACAGTTGGAATATCATTCAGAAACTCCCTGTCTCTCTCCTCCTTCAGAGGCCCATCGGGCATTTGCCACAGCCGGCCGGTTTTTAGTGTTGCTCTGATGATATGTGTTGTCCTCTCTTTTCGCAAGAGTTGATAGATACTGAGGCACTTCTTCACCTGTTGCCCATCTGTGGCCCTTCCTAACAAATGGGCCATCACGGTGATAGACTCAATGCCTGCAGCTGCGCCTTGTCCTCTTGGCAATACGCGCGGGTGTCAATTAGGAGGATACGCTGAGGGGCAGGGGGGAGACCTACAGATACGGTAACCCCCGATGGGCAGCATCGCCAACAATACAGAACTTGCCCTTCTCGTCAAGCCATGGGGTATTCTCGTCATCATCGGCGGGTTCGAACAACATCCAACGTGAGCATTTAGTGCCCAGACCGACGAGATCCCGCACATCTGGCTCCCAGGTGCTGAGTTTTAGACGTAGATCCTCTAGATCTACTGGCTGAGCGCCAAAGAACATATCTTTGGGGTCGGCCGACCACGGCCAAGTAATCGCAATGTTGAAAATTCCATGGAGTCCGTACGTCACTGCCTCGCACTCGGGGCCAAGCCAGACGACGATGTTGGGGCTTTGGAGGGTTGGCCTCAGGCGCGGCATCTCCGCGATGGTAGCCTCTTCTACCAGCATACGGTAGACGATTTTACCATGGGGGATGGCGTGTTCCTTGCGTCCGTTTAATGCCTCGCGGACAACGGATTGCGCTCCATCCGCGCCGATGAAAAGGTCTGCCTTAAATGTCTCAGGGGGATTGGACAGCTTGACTTCACCATTTTCTAGGTCTATATCGGCCGCGTTGATGTGAATGCCGTGTCTGATCTCAACGCCATGGACAAGTGCCTCGTTATAAAGCAGCTCGCGTAGATGCGCACGATGCAAGCTGAGGAGAGGGGCGCCGTACTTCTTCGCCGGCTCCAGCAGGTCCTGGGTATGGAGTATTTGGCCTGTCCTGTAGTCCTTCAGGATGATAGATTGTGGAAAGATGGATTTCAACCTGAGTTTCTCGAAGACGTTTATCTGCTGTAGCACTCGCACGGCATTTGGGTGTAGCTGGATTCCTGCTCCAGTCTGGGAGTTTGGTTCAGTGGTCAGCTCAGCAAGCACACGAATATTCGCTCTCCAATGCTTCAATTACTTGCAGTATGTAGTCCCACGTCCCTTTCGAGAACGGTCACCTTGAATCCTTGTTGGCGCAAGAGGATGCTGCCAGTGAGGCCCACGACACCCCCTCCAATGATGCAAACGTGAAAGCTGGAGTGGAACATGGAGGCTGCATCCATTCCGGGAACGTGATGAGGGCCGGGATGAGGATTGGTGAGTAGCGAGATTTCCTTGCGTGTCCGAGGTCTGGAGTATGTCCCTTATTACGTTAGATTCTGCGATGATTATCCAGGTACTCGGTTTCAGTCAGCCGGGTACTGGAGATATCCTGAGATGTCTATTATACGAAGTAAGTACAAGGTAGTGATGCAAAGGTCCTTTTGGCGGCGCGGATGTGAAATCTGACAGGTTACCAAGGTAAGCAGGTACTCGATGCAACATGGGAGCCACATGGGAGCCACATGGAAACCCGTAGGATTCCGGCGAGTACGCCATCAGGCCTAGACCATAGCATGGTCTTATTCGAAATCTCGGACAAGCTACCTGCAAATAGTAATGCTTACCGCAATGGCTGCATGCCTGTAGGTATCTTGTAGGGTACCTTACCTACTTGGGTAGGTATCTGCATATTTAAACCGATATCCAATTCCTGACCTGTATCTTTCAATGCCTTATTGAAGCTTTACAGTTGAATTGTTTCTGGTCGTCATGCTTTTGCATCTGCTGTGTGTCCTCTTTGGGGTGGCTTGTGTCAAATCTGACCAGGACTGGAGTCTGCTTCGACAACGCCTTTCTCCCAATGCCAAAATTACACCCGGCAGCCAAAATGTTCGATGGAGCGAATATGCTGCTCCAAACCCGGGCGCTGTTGTCTCCGTCGGATGCGAAGACGACGTTGCCAAGGTCATCACATATGCCAACCAAAAAGGCGCTCCTTTTCTTGTCCAGAGCGGTGCAAATGGATGGGCAGACACATTCACTCTCGGATCAAATGGCGTACTTATAGACATCTCCCCGTTGAAGTCGATCTCCTTCAGCTCTGATCGAACACAAGTAACCTTCCAAGCCGGCGTTACGAATCAGGAGATGATCAGCGCGGCTTGGGCCAACAACTCTCGTGCTTCAACCGGTACTTGCAACTGCGTCAGCGTTCTTGGCGCTGCCCTCGGAGGTGGTCTCAGCAGGACGCAAGGCCTATATGGCATGGTGACAGATCAACTCCTGTCCATCAACTACGTAGATGGCGACGGCAACAAAAAGACGGTCACCCCACGCAGCGACGCCGACCTGTGGTGGGCGTTCACAGGTGCAGGCGCCAATTTTGGCATCGTGACCTCGGCTGTCTTCAAGAGCTACCCGATCCCTCAAGCCAAGAATACTGCGTGGACGGGAATCTTGACATTCGATCAGAGCAAGCTCGAGCAGCTCTTTGAGGCAGTCAACCAACTCAATCTCGAGCCTGAGATGGAACTTGATCTCTACTTCTCGGCTCTTCCGCCTACTTTCGAACCCACCATACTCGCTCTGCCCTTCTACGTTGGCACTGAGGAGCAGGCCAGGCAGAAATTCGCGCCGATCCTCAACGTTGGTCCGACTACGGATGCTGCGCAAGTCATACCCTATAATACCTGGAACGCAGCAGGCGACTCCTTCTGTTCCAAGGGCGATCGCAAGCCATCATATACAGCCGGCGTCCACACGATGGACCCAGCGGCATGGCGCAGCATCTGGACCGAGTACTTGGCTTTCGTCGATGAACACCCAGAAGCTCTGAACACCACGATTCTCGCCGAGTGCTACTCGACCCAGAAAGCCATAGAAATCGGCAGCCAGAAGAAGTCCTCGTTCCCATTCCGCGACGTCAAGTGCCACGTTGCCATCATCCCGTGGTACACCGAGGCGACCCTCGACGCCGAGGCCAACACATTCGGCCAGACCATCAGGAGCTACTTGGCTCCGAAGAACCTAAGCGCGTAAGTCAAAGCTTTGCCTTGAATTGAATTGAGTCTAAGGATGTGCATGTAATAACTTGGAGCGCAGTTACATTAATTTTGCCCACGGCGATGAGTCACTGGACGCCATCTATAGCAGCAGTTTGCCTAGACTGCGACAGCTGAAGCAGAAATACGACCCGAAAAAGCGGTTCAATCAATGGTTTCCTATATCCTGAGGCTTTCTACATGTTACACTACGGCTTTCTTTCTGGGAATAGTGGTTTGGAATACATAGTGCATTGACCCTTCCAAGTCCAATTCTTCTTTACCCCTTTTCACCGAGGTAACTAGTGGACTTCAATACAATATAATATTCAAAACTATGCCTCGAGAATATGGAATATGTAAACGTACCCGGATATATAGTGAAGCAGTAAATAATCTAGCGCCTTAGTTCTTAACATCATACCTTACGCGGACTTGTGTACTACTCCGTAACTGCCAACGGCGCAGCTTCTCCCTGCGCCGCCTCCCCTTGATACTTGGTGTAGTACTCTGCCACAAGCGCCAGCACCGTCGTTCCACTCACCAGCAACCCACCCCAAGAGAACCACCAAGCGCAGATATCCGGCCTCGAGCGCTTGACCGTCTTCACCATGGCCACCAGCCAGAAAGCATTCCCACCAGCAGCACCCACCAAGTACACAGGCGAGAGGTCGGCCAGGATACCCGTAGCGACCAAGCAGCCGACCTGCGCCGCACCAAGAACCGAGATAAAGGCAGAGGTGTTCTGGTAGCGCACGGCCATGCTGCGCACGCCCGCCTTGATATCATCGGCCGTGTCCTGGCACGCATTCACGTAGTCGAAGATAGTCGTCCAGATGTAGTGCGACAACGTCAGGGAGGCAGTCGCCGCCGTCAGGGCCGCGGTCGGCATGTTGAAGGGGTCCAAGCCAACGGCCGCGGCAGCCATGAGAACGCCACCCGCGATCGGCGCGCTCAGGACCAGCTGGGGGAAGTCCGTGTACCGCTTGCAGAGCGGATACAGGCTGACCATGGCTTGGATGGGCACTGCGTAGGCCAAGGCCAGCATGGGGTTGGGCAGACACGCGAGCGCGGCGCCGGCGCCTAGGGTCTGCGCGCCGTACCACATGTACGCCTGCTTCGGTGTGACGGCGCGGCGGGCCACGGGTCTGTTCCTACACCGCGCCACCTGTCTGTCGTATTCGCGGTCTAGGATATCATTGACGGTGCAGGCTGCCCCTCGCAAAAAGACGTTGTAGATCAGCAGGATTCCGGCGGTGCTTGCAAGGGCTGTTGGCGGTACCACGGGTGTGGTCAGGCATGCGGCGTAGCCAAGTCCGATGAGGTAGGCCATGTAGAAGCCATATAGGCCCCCCGGCTTTTCGATGCGCGAGAGCTCGGCGTAAGGGACCCATCTGGGGGGTAGCTTGGATAGAATCCCCTTCGTTGGTAAGGACCACGGGGGATATCGCTGCGACTCGAGTTTTTGTCTCGTAGACTCAGGTGAAATGTCCTTTTGGTTATTTTGACTGTAGGTACTTGAGCGGCGTAGTCTTCCCGGTATACTGCATATCGGGTTCCTTGCTAATGAGTTCAATGCGATGGGTTGGCCTTTGTGCCGCAATAAGCGGTTCATGATGCCTTTAAGCGGTGTTTCTCAGTTGTTGAGGTATACGGAAGTTAGGTGAAACCTCGAAGCGAGGGGTCAAATTCTTAATAAGTTTCGGAGGCATACTATGTACATGCAGTGAACTCACTCATTCCATATATCTGTGCCACATTCACGTATATACTTACCTATCTACATATGTCAGTATCATGCGTATCATGCAGCAGGCTGCCAATATTTGAGGACTTCGTAAAGGCACGTAGCATTCAGCTAGAGCGGGCAGAGCGGGGTTACGAACTTGATGTTGGAATATGGGTGGCTAATAGAGATATATTCTCTTAACAGAAAAACATATTTGATAATATGCAGTATATATGACGTTAAAGCATTATTGGATACCCCAGATATAGTGTAACCGGGCTCCAGGTGTATGGGTTGGTATATGCAGCAGCGCCACTTGGCACCTTACACGGAGTTTTTCCCTTCTACATCTATATTTCCAACAAGAACTTCCCAGTTAGATGCCGTTTATCAGGAAATATGTCCTGTTTCACGGCCCTTTTAATGCACGAGGACGAAGAAAGAAAAGCACAATCCTTCCACCATCCTTCTAGAGCCTAGACTTGGCTGCTCGGAGATGATCGAATGCAACTTTACAAGTACTTAAAACAAACACTGAGACCAGAGTTGCGACAATTACTGTGTAGGTCAAATGCTCCTTGTTAGGTGTGTGGCTGCGAGGTGATGTAAGATTATGGTCGACATCGCATTGGGGGGTGGTCAGGGTCAGAGTCAGCTTACCGCAGCATCTTCAAATGTCACCACTAATCCGTACCTAGTGCTGCGAATTTGGATAGTAGGCCGAGCCAGTTTTGGTACGTTGGCAGGTTGGTACGAACTGGACCAGTAGCTGTAAGTGAACTATTGATTTATATAGTATGTATCTTGCCGAGTTAGGCTTTCATAGACTCATATCTAGGAACATACCTCGGAACCGAAGGAATGGGATGTAACCGCATGCTGAGGGAGCATCAATGCTGACCTGCACCGCAACTTCATCCTGCAAGTTTCTCATTTGCCAGAGCCGCTAACCCAATTTTCGCCGATCGGTTCCCGGGCTCATCCACTCACAGCATCCGTCACCTCCAGGCATGTTCCGATATCTGCAGTAACGAGCGTCAAGCAGCCATGCGCGGCCAATTAACCCGTTCGGCCTCTCACGCTTGACCCGTCCTCAAAAGCCTTTCGTAACTTCTTATCTAATATACATATATAGCATGTAGGTATCTCCACCTTTTGAGATCGAGGATCTCTGGCTTCTGGCTCGGCAGGACATGTATTTCTCTCGCCAATCCCAGAATCTTCCAGCTGCACAAGATCTTTTCAATGTTTCCTTGACGCCGTGGCTTGTCAAAAAGTAGATGTGTTTGAGCATCGGGAAATGATATCACGTTTGGAAGTCATTCGCCATGTCCAACCCTTACTTCGATCCGAACTACAACCCCTACCCCCGGCCCGTCTTAGTCGGCACCGGCGTGCTTTTCATCATCGTACCCATTTTAACGGTCGGACTTAGATTTTACGCACGGTTGATGAGCTCCGCAAAACTAGGCATTGACGACTGGGTAGCCATACCGTCTATGGTTATCTGCATTGGCCTATCGGTAACTCAAATTATCGGTACGTCGCCGACACGAGGAGTTCAACTACAGACACTATGGACTGACCGCTACTTAATAGCAACGACAGCCGGCGGCCTCGGCACCCATCAAATACTCGTAGACGGCCAAATCGCCCATACAGAACAGCTATATGTGTATGAGAAGACCAAGTATACCTACCAGCTTCTCGGAACGATCGGCCTCTGGGTCATCAAGCTCTCGGTGCTCCTCTTCTACCGGAGAATATTCACGCTTCGAGCTTCTCGAATCGTGAACAATGTCTTCATCGGTCTGACTGTTGCCTGGGGAATTGCCTTCACCTTTGCCGTTGCCTTCCAGTGCACCCCGGTCTCGACTCTCTGGAATCAATTCGAGTTGGAATATGGCGCCGCGTGCATCAAGGTCCAGCCATTCTATCTTTCTGTCGCTATCTCAGATCTGCTCTTGGATGTATTGATTTGCGTCATACCTATACCGCATGTGGTGGGGCTTAAGATGCCCCTGAGACAGAAGGTCGCCGTTATAGGGATATTTTTGCTTGGATCAGTGTAAGTCAAGTCCTCCCTGGACTCTCCATATGTTGGAGAAGGTCGTAGCGATCTAAGATTACTGGCATATTTTCTGGCGGCGCAGATCAAAACTGACCTTAACAGTGTTGTCGCCATAGGCATCACCCGCGCCGTTATCTTTGGATGGGTGATATCCTTTACCACGGCCCAGCCGCTCGTGTACTTCACAGACATCACCTGGTACACGGCTGGCACGCTATTCTGGCATCTGGTTGAAAACGTTGTTGGTCTGCTGGGCTGTTGTTTGCCCACGTATGCGCCGATATTCAAAAGCCTGCTGCAGAAGCGAAAGTCCATGAACGCCTCCGGGGATTCGTCAGGGTTGAGTTCCAACAAACGGGCTCGCCAATCACAGCATCGTCAGAATCTCGACGATCAATATCCGTTGGTTCATGTGACTGGCCCTGCTCAAGGATCCAGCCACACATTCGACAACTACACTCATGAGACCATACCCAAGGACAGAATAGTAGTTGATAAGTCGTTTCATGTAGCAGACTCGGTTGTTTGATGTACATAATTGTTAATGATATAATCATATTCTATAGGCTGAGTAGCAGCGTGCCCTACGGTACATTGTCACTCAGAGTAGGTACCCGTCTAATTTAACATATTTGATTTTCACTCTGTAAGGAGAATGTTGAGACTGAACTCATTAGTTTCGATGTAGAAAACGTTCTGGAGTAGGAGACTGAGACAGGACCTGCTGTCTCGCATCCCTTTCTTCACGTTCGAAGGGTATTGCGGGTTATTAGAACCTCGGACTTAGGTTTCACGGACCATAATCCGCACCAACGGATGGAGCCGAAACCGCTGATAAGTTGAGACACACATACATCGTAGTAGCTATTTACCAATTCAGTTTCTATTTTTATCGTCATATTAGTACTATCATCATATAAGTAATGAAATATAATCAAGTAGGTACGTACCTCTTGATGTACAAGTATCCGTAGGTACGTACCACTCTAACTGGGGCTGTCATAAGTACATAGTACGTTACATCATCTCACCAACACTCTATAGCTGCATATGTCGCAAAATGTAATCTTTATGTTGTGTCACACCAGGTGAGAGTGGGGTCCGTGGATCCGGGCTTCTCAGGTCTCTCCCTTTCCAGGAGCTCCAAGACTCCAAGCCGTCGGGCTTCTCCCTCGGTCGCGAAAAGGCAAACCGGCCGTCTTTGTCTCTCCCTATCCCATACTCCCATACACTTCAAATGCTCTTTTTTCCTTTCTGGTCCCTATAAGTTGTCAGCATCATTTCCTCCTACTTGGTATCTCGCTCTCTGTTTCCTTGGACAGTCATGGCTTCCGAGAGCTTCCTCTCGTCCCTCTCGTCCAAGCTATCGCCCGAGACAAAGGTCTTGCGAGATGCGAAGTCCTCCGACTTCAAAGCGTCTATGGAACGCTGGTCCAACTACGACCTAAAGGTACCGTTTGCTATCGTTCAACCTGCGAGCGAGAGCGATGTCGTGCATACTGTCCGAGAGGCCATAGTGGCCGGAGTCCCTTTCGTTCCGGTGTCAGGTGGGCATAGTCAATGGTCATCTATCGGCCAGGTTGGGATCATCATCGACCTGAGCCGATACAAGGGTGTCACAGTTGACGCAGCTAATCATCTCGCTACCGTCAGGGGCGGTACTCTGATGAAGGAGTTGCAGACTACGCTGCACCCCCACAAGCAGTTCGCAGGTACGGAATCCAGAAACGAAAGGTTCCCGCTCCTTATTTCGCGTATGCTTACATCCACACTACTTAGCTGTCGGAAACGGCAGCACAGTCGGCGTCATTCCTTACTACCTCGGCGGTGGTATCAGCACCTACACTCCGTTCATCGGCTACGGCAGCGAGAACATCGTGGCTGCCAAACTAGTAAACTCCAGCGGCGAGCTGGTAGAAGTATCAGAGACACAAGATCCCGAGCTTTTCTGGGGAATCTGCGGCGCTGGCCAGTTCTTCGGCCTCGTCACGGAAATTACCGTAAAGACAAAACCGTACTCGTTGCTTGGTAATGAAGATGGCCAGCGCATGTGTGGCACGTACATCTTCCTGATACAGAGCTTCGACGCTGTCTGCGCTGCCTTGGAGGCTATAATGGAGAGCACAGAGTATATATCGGCGGGTCATGTCATGATCGTCCAGGCACCGCCAGACATGAAAGCGCAAGTGCTGTTGGTCGCCCCTCAGGTCTTCTGCTCAGCCGACGAAGCCGCCAAGCTCTTCCAACCGCTCGTCGACGTCGGCCCAGTCCAGCAGATGCTAGTTCCGTCCACATTTGACAAGCACAGCGACCATCTCGACTGGATCTGTGCCGAGGGCGACTTCAAACGGTTCAGTCAGACAGGCCTGGCTGGTTGGGATACCAAAAACTTCAAACATCTGGCCGAGCTCCACGCCGAGCTGGTTGAGAAATGTCCAGACGCAGCGCGCTCGGGGTATAGTGTTGAATGGCACACTCCGTGCCGGGCCAAGAGAGAGCTGAACTCTTCGTTTGGCAATGAGAACGTAGAGTACTGGCTGTAAGTTGAATCCGAGCTCTCATCTCACGGTATCGGAGCTGGGCACTTTAGAAGACTGACTTCTGCTAGTAACGTTCTGAGCTGGTACACCGATGCTGCCAACCACGAGTTTGTCAACGCGATGGATCTCAAGGCGCAGGCTGCCATGCGTGAAGGTGTCAAAGAGGAGGCGTTCGTTTCCTACACCAACACCTCGCGTGAAGATCCTTTGGAGTACCGGTACAAGAGCGTCGGCACAGTAGATAGGCTGAAATCCTTGAAGAAGCGGGCCGACCCTGCCGGTATCTTTACGAAGGAGCTCTTGTAGATACGATACCTTACCTATGCAGCTGGTAATTTAGGAGCTATGCATAGCCTCTCGAGTTCCAGTCTGCAGATGCGTGTAATTACATGTATCTACCTACATACAAGCTTGCATGTAGAACACGCTGGTGAACATGGCGTCCAACCTACAAAAACTTACTGTACCTCGGCATGTGCGCCCTCGCATAAGGGTTGTAGGTATCCAACGTATCCTTTTTCACATGTAGGCGAGGTCGCCACACGTGAGAATGAATCCTTTGCCCCGAATCCTTCGCTGACGCCAGCGACCAGGTACATACTACCCACCCTACCACTTAATCCCACAAATAGAACACGAATTTAGCCCATTGTCTTTTTTCGGAAACTTTGGCCGTGATCGTATCGACGAACCAGGACTTGGTCTGTTAAAGCCTATCAGGTTGGTAGTAAATAGGTTAGGTATGAGGTGGTGCTCAAACAAAGCTTTGGAGATGTATTTACCCTGCAAGAGATTACAGCAGTATATAGGTGCTCTCTATATTTAGGGAATAGGCTACTGTATCTTCAGCCCTGAAAGTAAAGCATTTGACTTTCTTTGCCACATGACATTTAAATCGAAACCGCTGGGCCCAGAGATCAGAGTCGAGGAGTAGACGGCTATTGTGGCTACGTCGAATGTACGGTACGCCTTGGAATCGAAGCGGCAAATCAGTCTGCCATCCCGGTCTTGCTCGTCTCATCCTCACCGGGAAAAATACATCCAAGGACTAAGCTAAGACAACTGTTATGCTCGGAAATCCCCCGTGGCGGATCGAGGGGTGGCAGCTGCATCAGGTCTTGTTGGATAGCATGGTCACGTTTGCGCTAAAGGCACCGAGCCTCGATCGTCTTGAAGTTCTCCTCAATTCTGGCATGGAACATCTGGAGTATTCAAGATCATCTACTGGTCACGAGGCAAATATTCTAGCAAGAAACCCCTTCTATTACATCGTCGCGGTGGGATTGGTGGGATATGGAGCCTGTCGGACCTCGTTCAGAAGGCAGGAGATCTGAGGCCCATTGATGCAATATCTTGATAGAATCCTCCTATTTGGCTGTGATGGGGGCTAGGTGAAGAACATGAGTTAACACTCACAGGTAACCTACCTCGGCACAGCACTTCCCTCCCTGCTTCTCCTCGCCATGTTGCTGAAGAGTGCTGCCCTCGCCGGCAAGCCCTCTCGCATGAGCATCATGATTGCGTTCCAGTTTCATGGAAACCGCAGGGGATATCACGCAGCCAGAAGGTTAAAGTATGCCATTTCTTGACGACTCTACCTCTATCAACCGGGCACGGGCTGTTGCTGCCCCTCGAAGCCCCTGGACATTTTATGGGCGCCCAAGCTCGCTAAACACGTCTACGCGAAAGGAGTTGTCATCGACAAGTTCAATTATGGACGGCTCATGAGCGACTTCATTGTGAGAATCCCAGCTCTGCAGCGGCGGGAAACTAGCCACCCGTCATGGAGTTCGAAAGGGGGGTTGGCAGCCAACTGGTTGATGCTGCGGGGCAGCATCCGTAGAGGAATTTTCCCAACACGGGACAGAGTCTCGAGCTTCGTTCTTTCAGCTCAGGGGTGGCTCGTGCAGACGCGGGTATTTGAAGAGTCTTTGGCATTACTTCGAGCAGCGGCAGGCTTGATCTACTACCTAATTATCTTGACATGAGCTACGTCTGGTGACTGATTACTGTATTGGTAACATCTCTTAAACATTGTTAGAGGCGTAAGAGACTTCCCCTCACGGAATTAGTTATCACCAACCGCTGACTGAGTCAGCTCGACGCAAACCAATTCTATGAGTCTACGTTGCAACAGAGGGAAAGAAATGAAAATCGATGAAGCTGGCTATTCCGTCTCTTCCACAGTTAGGGTCTTTCCTCTTAAGTGCTTGTCTGATGTGACCCATCTACCTCCTCTATACATAAGTCACTATGTTCCACTGTCACCGCGAAGTAGGCCATCGGTATTAGGTAGCAAAGTATATTATGATAGAATGGCTATTAATCGAGCTGAATCTAGAGACAACAGATTGAGGAATCTATATATATTGCTTAGGAAAAGAGATGAGAGAAGCCAGTAGAGCAACAATGCCGCGACAAGTCAATCGAATTCAGTCGTGTCCAACTGGGTCACGGAGCCCAAGTCCTAAGTTCTACTTGGACCTCTTCTTGCCCTCCTGGTCATTCTTCTTCTTCTTGCTGTCGCTATCATTCTGCGTCGACTTACCGCTGTAGACAGGTTGCGTTTGAGGGGGGTAGGTCGGCTGCGGGCTCGACTGGCCTACGTTGCACCAGCATTTGAAGAAGACCTTTCCGCAGCAAGGGCAGCGTTGTGTGGCACCCATTTCGAATGAAGTGAAAGCAAGAGATTTTTTTTGGGGGTGGTGTTTGCAAGTAGACTTTTTGTATTGATTGCGATGCTTCCAGAGCTATGGCGATGGATGCTGAGAAGAACTATACCTATTTGGCGTCTGGCGACCTCAAACTTATACCCAGCGGTAGAAGCCTCAATATAATGTGTTATTTTATTCTCACACTGAACTTAAAGACGTAAAGGAGGTTCCTACGATTCATGGGTGTTGGCTGAGAGCCTCCATTGCCCGATGTCCTTTACGGGAGGCACAAGTACACAATGGGATTGTTTAGTGAAGGGACACAATATCTCTGTCTTGGTTCGGGAATTGTATTTAGATCGTCAGCTGTGATTAGTTGTGTCAACTCTTTCACCGAAGCTGCTTTCAGAGCAGTTGAGTGTTCCCAACGATAGCCTTGGTGCAATGTGAACGGTAGCTTTGTTGTAGATTTTGATAGTCATATTCTGCCTTGTGGTAGATAGTGTGTCAGTGATCACCTTGTAGGCTGAACTTGGAGGATACTGACCATGAAGACTTGGTTAGATGCAAGGACGTTCGTTATAGACAGATCCTTAGTTAGAACAGCATCCGGTCGAGGGTCAGATCAAGAAATGGAAACATTCCATCTTTACCCCTTTATTTAGTCTTTCCCCCCTCTGTTTCCACTTACCCAACCTACAACCCTACTCTCTTTCACCCCTCGCTCCTGTCGTCCTTCCCTCCTACATCCCCCCCTCCCCCTTTCCTCCGTTGCTCAAGTAAGTAGATAACATTTTTAGCTTCCTTGATCTCGACAGTGGCCGGACACACTAAGCACATGGGTCTTCATTCATTTTTCAGTATATCGTCTGCTTGCGCTCCACGCTACATACACACAAGAAGCAAATATGAAATATGGACTGTAGAGTATACTCTCAGCAGCAGTATGGAGACACATTTAGAATCGTGTCAAGCACCGCGTTGCGCCTAACGCAGACTATCAGTCTCCAATTCACTCCAACCCATGGTATTCGATTTGCTAGTAGCGAACTACATGTGGCATCTATCTCAGTGTCCATCCGAACACAGTTCGCTAAATCACTGGGAGCCTCTGGTCCCGGGTTTGGCATCATCAGTGAGTTGAAGTAGGTAGGTAGTCAACAATTTTCTTATAGGTATAATTTAGGATGTAACGATTCTGTCTTAAGGAAATGGTTTGGGGTGCGCAGGGAGCAAAAATGGGAAGACAAGGCCTATTCACGGCTCGTAGATCGGCACACTAAACATCATAATGATGATTTGGATGTCAAGGCAAGACACTGTTTCAAACGGGTTTATGTAGCACTTATCCTGCCAAAGCTCATGGAAGCGTCGACTACTTCGTCATGTGCTCATGACCATGAAGTTGAGTCGCACAGACATGAGCAGGTGCCTTGTTCTTTGAACTACCTTTAACAAAGACTTCTTATTAGGATCTCCGGAGGACCCGAGACACGGAGCAGAACTGCCGGGCCTGCAATGCACCGGCATTCATGTCTCAGCTTCTATAAGCAGCCCTACACCTTCGACCCTCTCACCGGCCCTATGGGGCTCACAAGGGAACGGCCGAACATGTCCAAAATAGCTGGGTTCTTCGACGATTATCGCTTGATATGGAAGGACGGAGATGCTGTTCACATCATCAGAGACATGTCTCGGTAAGAAATTGAGTTCCCTCAGGATATCATGTCTCAACGAAGGCGCCAGCATAATCCCAGACCCCCCACGTTCTCGATGTAAGACATTTAACTTAAGGTGCGGAATTACAGCACACCGACACAGGTGTCAAGACACGTCCATCCTGGTAGGACTCGGTACGGCACCGAACTGTCTCATAATCTCTCGAGAACCGGAGGCGAGCTGACACACTCCGGTACCCAAGACCGGCATAAGGGTCCAGCTAGTCTAATACAATACACATCGTGTCTCTCGTCTCTCTACTACTGTCCTTATATGCCCATAATTTAAGGGGCATGTGCATCTTGGCAAAAACGTGGCTTTCGCGCTCCAGATCAACGTCAGCTGTCGCAAAGCGAGCGGACCTTTTAGAACGGTTCCCCGGGCTAGACGCCTAGCCACGAGAGCTGAATGAGATAGTCGTCGAACGGCGCCGTGTCGAAGACGGGGTTGACTTGGCATTAACCAGGTACCTACCTACCTACCTAGGTACGTAGGTAATGAGGAAGGTATGTATCGCGTCCGCCGCCACGCGCTGGTCCCAGACGCCGCCGTCGCTAGCTTACAACTGATTTACTACCCCGATGCGGCGGGCCGAGGAGCTGGCGTGTTCTGCAACCGGGTGACCGGAGCAATAGATTGATCTGCGGCGGCGAAGAGGCGACGCTACGAAGGGAAGGGATCGATGACCGGCTAACAACGTAGCTTGCGTGAGATACCTACCTACCCCTAGCCTGCTTGGTATGAAACGGTACGTAGGTAGGTATACATACAAAGCAGATGGCTGTGCAGTATGCAGAAAAGCTTATATAATGCTGTTCAATATGTATGGAATCATGGATGCATTTATGTATAGGTACTGTATGTCTAGGTAATTAGTTGGCTCGTAGAACGCCTTTAAACAAGTTAGTGTTCCCGACGAGTTACTTGACCTTGACGCGGTTCACGATAGCCTGACAGGAGTCGTCTAACCATTTTACCCAGCACCTACATACATTAGCGGGGCAATTGGGTGGTAGGAAAGGTGACATGGCGCAATTGCTAGGTAAAGACGCCGTCACCTGGTTACACAGTCGAGATGCATACATGGCCCATGGTAGGCAGGTAACCGTAGGGAGGAATGGCCACGTCTGTAACCGTCACCTACGTATTTCTCTCCGTGGTGATCGTCGGGGGGGAAAGACGCTAGCGAGCGCGTGGGTGGATGTCTGTGCGTGCGCCGCTGAGATCCCAGATGCACGTAGCCGGAGAGGGAAGAGAGCGGCGTGCAACGATGGATGGATGGGTCCAGGTGCGTTGGCGATTGAAGACCAGGGCCTTCATGTCCAGGGAGGAACCATAGTATTTCCCTTGTTTAAAAAAGGTCGACCATGATTGGTCTTGAGGTTGATAGCTCCCACACTGGCGACTAGTATTAGGAGGTAGTTAGCGGAAAGGGATGGATTGCCGGTCTTTGGTTCCGATACTGTCGATGTCCGGTTGGGCTTTGAACCGGATATCGAGCTTGGCGGCTGTATCGTCATATGTAGGTGCTGTAGGTAGAAACGGAGATGCGACGCAGCGAAATTTCTCGACGCCAGATAACGTACCTAACACTTTCCGCGACGCCGATGCAGCAACGGATGGAGCGGATAAGGCGAACGACAGCTTAGGCAGTGTCACGACGGGCGAAAATATGGGACTGCGTTACGGTGGTAGACGGGCCCTTGCTTCGAGGAGCCAGGATGGTGTGAAGACGACAAGTGTGGCGACTAAGGCATCGTAGATGGGCGAGTTTCGCTCCTGCAATAACGTAGCACCCAATCCTCGCTCTACTATACTGTATATGTAGATGTTTCGTCATGCCCTGGCATTGCCTATTCAATTCATTGATTGAAACATATAGGAATATACGACAGCGACAGGCCTATACAGCACCGTATCAACGACTCGTCGTCAGTCCTTTGTAGCTGACAGAATCGGGTATAGATCCACCAGCGAGCTTCGTGTGAATTATACCACATCGGGCATTCGGCTATACCTCGTTATGTAGAGCATAATAAGCATAGCGGTTCTCGATTGGTAGACTATGACGACATGCCATTGTAGGAAATGCTACCGTCAATGCATTCTGTAGCGTTGCAATGCGACGCTCTCTGCTTTCCACGTCTGTTATTCCTTCGAGATATGACGACCGGACTGATTAGCGGCGGCCCATCTTCTCTCTATGGCACGCGGCATGCGTGTAGGGCATTATTAGTAGGGGATCTGCACATCGGTGAAAAAAATTCCCATGACTTGCAGTAGAGCGAATGCCCGCTGGGCGGGTCCGATATTATTATTAGTTCCAACTTGTGTGGTCTCAACTTTCAAGCTCCCAGGTGGCTTGGCCGCTTTGGGGCTTTGGGTGGGTTCAAGGTTGGCTGCATAATGGTTCCAGTCCGTCAAGCGTCGAGCACCGGTTCTGGACACGGCAGACAACGGCAGGCCTTGGTCGCCCAGAAGTGCGGCCATCATACTGCAGCATGACAGAATATCCCACACGGGCGGCTCCACGATCTTGGGGTTTCCGCGGTCTCTTGGATCTGGTATAATCGGGTTCGTTTACAGTACAGTACCTAGGACCAGGGGGGCCTCCCTTACATAGTACTAGACAAAAGCCGGTTGTTGGTCTTGGTTGAGCCGTTGTATCTTCATTCTGCATGCTTAGGTACCTATGCCGAAAGGCGTCGGGATTGTTAATTGATCGGACAGTGGCTCCATATGGCCTGATAAGAGCTGGTGAATATGATACCGTACAACACACCTGAAGAACACTGCAGTGACACTTTCTACCATCTCCCGATACCCCGATGGCTTGGGAGTGTTAGCTCTAACAGCGCGATTGAATAGGTAATTCACCCCAGACATGGAGAACACGAGCTACGGTAGGTTGATATAGCACATTGAATAATCAATGACTAATAACAAGGTAGGTAGCCCATAACCTTTAGGCTTTGACAGCTCATCTATCACCGAACTCTGCCCTTTGATCGATTAGCCATTGGATGATTAGCTGGGCTTCATTTGTCTAAGGAATTGTAGGGGACCGACCGTTTCCTTTTCAAGTCACCCCCGAGCGAGGTTGAGGTAGCAGTAGCGAAGGTAGGCTAGTACGTAGTAGTATTCGGCGCACAGCCCTTGAAAGTGATCGGCATATCTCAGAAAGGCATCCCATCCTTGCAGCCCTTGCGCTGGCCAGGTTAGACCCCCAAGCACGGTGCGCACTGTTGCTCGTGAAAAGTCTGGGGAAGACAAGGGTCGAGCCTATTGGTGCGGAAGGCCTCTTCAATGACCGCCTACCTACCGCGAAATGCGAAGGCGACTTGTTTCAATAAGAAGTACGGTGGCGGGATTCAGTATTTACCTCTCTCTTGACGAAAACCTGGGTTGGTAGACGGAAACGCATGAAATTATTATGGTTATACTGGGGTGTATCAAGAGCGCGTTACCAGGCGCTTGTGCTTTGCAATGTCTCGTCAAAGCTTACCTCAGCGAAGCGATGTATGCAGCCTTCATAACTCAAGTACATCATAGGATGCCGTCTGCAGGAACTTATGCTGGTGGTTTGGAGACACAAGTTAGTGCTGACGAGCAACATGATTTCTTGAATCTCATACTAGTCGCTGAGTTTCGGGATAATACCAGCGTAGGATCGCACCTTGAGTTCGGGTTCCACTACAAAGTATGTACCTGGGTATGACCAACCTTCTCTGTTGAGCATTGAACGTCGTCCTAGAGCTTTGAGGTAGTATCTCCATGATTAGCCTCAAGCTCAATGTCAAGAGCAGCGGAGACTCGTAAGCGTTCCGACTGACACAACTCAAACGGTAACACAAGTTGGAAGCAAATATTTCATCCGACCCTTGAATTTCGGCCACTTGACAGTTTGCACTTTTCACATCTGATGCCTCAGGACTCAGGAGAAGTCGCTTGGACAGTGCCGAACCATGCAAAGCTACTACAGATTGAATATCGGAACACACTCGAAACGGTGTTAGTGAACCTTCTTTGCGGTAGAACGGCTGTTATTAGCGGCCGCATGGGCTAGACTGCTCCAAGGGCTAAAGGGGTCTCGTCCGGCGCTGATCTGACCCCGAACTAGGAATATTGGAGAAATTTGGGGTTTTGGGGAGGGCTTCTCTGTATCTTCTGCACCTTACCCCAGATGCCGAAGCACCGGGAGACGACCTTCTCCGGGTATGCGCGAGGATGGACGCGTGCCGATTGGGGGCCATAGAATGTCGGTGGATAGTGCTTCAATATCAGCGATATCAACATTGCTCCGGAACGATTACGAGCCAATGATAAGCGCGGCCATAGTGCCTCGTGAGTTCTTCGTCCGTCCTCTCGGCTGTGCTCGAAATTGTTAATATAACTGGCCTACTTACCTAGGGTATTTGGGGGATACTATGTACGAATTAAGCGCGGCTCAAGGTGAGCTGACGCAAGCAGTCGAGTTAGTGGAATCAAGCCGCCATTCAGGTTCGCTAGTTAGGCACATGGCTCCTCGCTTGACGGCGTCAAGTCAATGAAACGACCTACTTCGGTACCAGCTGGAGAACCGAGGCGTAAAGCGGAAGAAGGCAGAGTACTACGGGAGTAGGGATATCCCGGCTATTATAAATTTGACAGTTCTTGCGGTGTGAGATGGGCGCCAAGGTGAGAGCTGCCTAAGGTGAAGGAGTGGTTATAGGGTTCAATTGGTTACCTGTCCGGAGAGGAATTGGCTCCTGTGACCTAGTAAGTGGAGGTGCGACATTGCTGTGTTCGTGATTCTTTGAAGAAAGACGGACCCCTGGTGTAGGTACTGGTCGCGAGACAAGCGCTGGGATTGTGCTGTCCCAAGGTTGGAATCTGAATAGTGGGATGATATAGTTGAAGAAGTTTGCTTAATTCGCCAGTCTGCGCTGCGACGTTATCGGGTACCTGGGCGATGTATGAGTGAAGAAGCGATGCTGTTTGGCACAATCCTCAAAGGAGGCCTCCGGGTGAGATCACGTTCGTCGATTTCGTACTGTAGATACGCCTAGGTAGCTGTCTATCGGCGAGACGGGTAGTATAGCTAGCATCGCCATACGACTAGCGAGCATGGCTTTTTGAGAAGACGAGAGGCATTTATGAAAATGGTGCTTCAGAGGGCATCGGCATCGCTCTTGTAGGAAATGACGATGCCTGTGGGATAGTAGGTAATTGCATACATGTAAGTACTATGTACGGACTGTTCCCTTGAATTCCACCCCTGTCGCCGTGTAGGCTCAAGTCTTGGCTACTGCGCCAGAGCCAACAGGCGAGCAGTGCACCATGACATCGAAGCAGCGTGGCATGCAGGGTTACTTTTTAAGCCGTTGATACCCCAAACGTGCTTTTCGAACCTGTTGCTGCCCTAACCGGCTCGGCTAGACGAACCCGAGGGGCTCGCCAGATCGTCGAGGAACATCAGCTTGCTAGAAAAGTGTGAGCTATATACTTCGTACCTAAGGTATTTATTTAACATACCTCGTGGCAGACAATCGGTAACTAGGGCGGCCATAGATTTCTTGGCTACCTAGGTAGATAAATAGCCAATCCGACGCCTCCTATTTGCTTCCGTAGTGGCATAGAAGCCGTCGCAGTGAGGCAAAACCCGTCTCTGTGCATCCCGAGGTGAAACTGGCCTAGATGGAAGGTAACCTTAACTTGGTATTGGCTCAAACCATGAACTATGTACATACATGTACGTATGCATGTACATAGAGTTGCCATGAACTGGCCTGCACGGGAACAGATAGGAAATGATCGAATGTGATAAGGCATCATATGACAACAGATACCTTATGCCAGGAGGGCTCGACGAAGTTGATTTCCGGACACATTCTTAATGTGCCGTACCACGTTTTCCTACCCACAGGCAGTGAGTAGTTTGGTGCTTGAATGGCCCAGGCGGCGCGTCAATGGCTCGTCTGATATTGTTCAGCACGTCAACCCGCAAAGCTCAAGGCTCAAGACATATTATTACCTGAGTACGAAAGCGACCCCATTTTAGTGGTCGGCATCTTATGTAGAGGCTTGAAGAGGACGTTGACAACATCATGCTAAGTAAAGTTACCGTTGCGCTTTTGCAAAGTGATATCGTCACTGACAACCTTGATACGATGCACAATGCATCATCGCGCAACTTCAGATGTGTATCTATCTGCACTGCACGTCAGACTCGTCACATCTTCGATATTCAGGGACCAATTCGCAGATGTAGATTGCTCGGTGAAGACCAATTCTTCCGCATGTAAGTATGTATGTAGGTAGCTGCAAGCTGCGATCTTCGGCGGCTACGGCGCACCCCAACCCGTACATCGCGTAGACTTGCGAGTATCTACCTACGTACGTACATACTGTACATACAAGTAGTATGAAGATATCCGGGTACGTAGTGGGTACATAACTTGCATGTCATTAACGCTTGGCCTGCCATTTTTAGTCCGCTGCAAAGAGGGGACCCTGTCTCGAAGCAAACTGCGTCGTTAGGGAAATGAAAGGGCAAAGATATTTCCAATCGGGACCATTGGTATGGATGCTAGGGATACTTCATCGAGATATCAAGTGATATAGAATTTCCTACTTATTAGTAGCTTCTCTGAAGATTGTGTCGCTGGAACAAAGACCCTTCAAGATACTTATACATAGTTACTCGAAACTGTACGTATTGTACTACATACATACATCCATGATGTTTCTTGCTCCCATGGATCCGAGACAAGTCTCATTCTGGTCCATCACTGCCAGATTATTACATACCTACTATGTATAATGTAGGGCCATGTTAACACAATAACGTTGCTATATATCCAGAGAGAGCTATTGGCCTGCAGCACCACCCCTGCGGCGAGATTATTGAGAATCGCGCATGCTACGTAATGTGTGGTACTGTCCTACATTTCTATACAGATGCCTGTATGTATACTCCAATCGTGTATGATAAGTCTCTTTGCGTAAACGATGCTTGGCTGGTACATACAAGCACGAAATATCTACATAGCAAATGTAAGAAGCAGCTCTGTATATGTATAGAATAAGTTAAACAATCTCCGCGAGTACCGTAGGCCGCCGTGATCGCAAAGCTCTGGTCACTATATAATGTACTTACCACGGCTGTGAAGCGCGCATGCTACCTACGTACGTATGTACATACATTCATACATACATGCACTGTACGTCCTGTAATGTGTTATAGAATGCAGAAGCACGATTGGACAGAGAGACAGGATGCAGATGTAGACGGCGACCGGACTGGTCGAGGGAACAAGCGATGATGTGCCTGCAGGCCGCTAACAGACCGAAGAGAATGCCCCTCGGTCCCCTTCCAGCCCCTCCAAGGGTCCATACTTCTATTTATGAGGTCGGGTAGATATCAATGGATGCGTACCAATGTTAGATATGTATGTATGTACTTCAACGCAAAGGGACTTTTAATTGGTGTCGGAGCCTTGGGAGCTTGATTTCAAACCAGAGCAGATACAAATAGGTGACCAAGCTCCATTTCGCCGAGTTCGCTCCGCCGCAGATGGAATTAGGTAGTTCCCTGAGGATCATCCCATGGGCAAAGCAGGCTGGCAGCAAATGGCCATAAAACTGGATGGATAATTCGAATTTTCGTCAAGGCTCGTGACGGGCAAAAACTATGACAAGACAAGACATGACCCGAGTGTATACCTGTGATATCCGAGAGGGCGGCGAATTGACGATGCTAAATGCTGAGCAAACAAGCGGTACGAAGATATCAAAGCCGAACGTTGGCGAGATAGGATCAGACTTGGATCGCGACCCGACTGAAATCCAAAGGCCAAAGTCCATACACAGTGCAAAGTACCTGGTAACCTCCGGCAAGGTAAAGCGTTGAGATTTTATCCGTGTGATTCCTTGTTCGGATTTAAGGATACCTGAAGCTCAAGTATTGTATACATATAGTATACACAGATTATAGTCACATCTTGTGACCAGAGCCTGCTCCCGGCTGTGGATTTGGCCCGGCGGTTCTATATCGATGAGCCAATCAGGTGTGGACGAACTAGATCTACCCTTGTTCGAAAGGCCCTTGTCAGTAAGCGATATGCCCTGAAAGTAAATGCTTGCCCTTGCACAAGATCAGCCTACACGTAATAGGACTGAGGAGGTACGAGATACTCAGCCTACTGGTATCGCCGAAGAATTTTAGCCGTGTCAAGTGACCTGCTTTTTAGTTAATTCATAACCCGGTACCAACCTTACCAGCACTGAATCTCGGTGCGATGAAATCACACTGTGGCAATAGGTTGGTCCGGCGTTTAGCGTTTGCCTTTATTAGCAGCAGTTAGCCAGCAATTGGCATTAATCCAAAACCAATGTCATGATGTATTGGTGTATGTAACTTACATATTTTAGGCACAGCTCCTTTTTTGCTTTCATCTCGCCATTCCAATTTGTCACCGTTGCTTTATTCTTTATTTGACCTTTATACATGTATGTATGTACTTCTTTGCTATCAGGTGATCCAGGTATTATTCTTCAATTGGGAACCTGGTCCTTTTTTTCTTTTTTCTGCTTTAGTTCGTTGAAATTCATTCGTGACTGCTGTAGAGTTCGGAACCAGTCTATATACTACTTGCCTCAACCCAGCACAGTGTAGCAGCCGAACTGTATACCTTGCATCAAGGTAGATAAGGTACCTGGGTCAATTGATTAATGTCAATCGATTACGAATGTCCAAGGTTCAAAGTCCAAGCTCCAAGCAGGAGAAGAGAAGAAGCTCTGCCACACTTGCCCCTCCAAACATCCATTCTAGGGTACCCTACCCACTTCGAAGCCCACTACTGTAACGCCTAACCTTCCAAGTATTAGCCAATCCACCCGTCTAATTCCTTTCCCAGACACCCGTTTTTCCCACTCACCCAATCTCCCCACCACACGCAACGCAACGGAGAGGCGTACATACTACTCATAACCTTACCACCACAGATCAAATCATACGCTTCAATCATCCCGCTTTCTCTTCCTCCCACCTTGACACCCAACCCGTTCGAACCTCAACCTGCCGTCGATTCTATCCAGGACTAAGTGCAACTGCTTGTTTGCTTTGTTTGCTTTCATCAATTCCGGCATTGAACGAGTCCCACGGTAGTCGACGGTTGGATTCCTCCTCCCCTCCTCTCTCTTCTTTCTTCCGAATCTCTCGAATCAACTCTCGTCAGTCATGTCCAACTCGTCGCCGCCTGCTGCAGTTTCAGGGAATAATAATGTTGGCAACGATGACTCCGGTATGACTCTCACTGTCAAATCAAAACTCCAGATCTATTTTCTTCATCTACCTTGCCTTACCTAGCCCCGGGGCGACCGCCATGTAAAGGATAACAAGATCAAAAATGTCCAATTGCCCTACCTGCCTTAGTTGACTCTACTCTACTGTGCCCTATATATCCTCCAATCTACCAATGTACCAATGTGCCTGACTGACTTGTTGACTGACCTTAACTTGCCGTGTAAAGCCTCGTCCATTACGGTGAACACTACCGCTACCACCACCACCACCGCTGCTCCCGCTCCTTTTCCTCCGCCCAAGACCGACAAGCCTCGCCCTCACGTCTGTGCTACTTGTCAGCGCTCATTTGCCCGATTGGAACACCTGAAACGCCACGAGCGTTCCCACACCAAGGAGAAGCCTTTCGAATGTCCAGAATGTACACGGTGCTTTGCTCGGAGAGATCTGCTCTTGCGTCACCAGCAGAAGCTCCACCAGACGACCACCCCCTCGTCCCGCCCGAGGAACCGTCGCGAGAGCACAAGTAGTACAGCCACTGCCCAGAGCCGAGCTCGAAAGAACAGTGTTGCTAGCGCCGCAAATGCTTCTGCAGCAGGGAATGCATCAATGAGACCTCGCGCGAACACCATTAGTCATGTAGACGGGAATCATATGCATATGATTGCCGCCGCCAATGCTCAGGTTGCAAGAAATCAGCAACATCACATGGCCCCGACTCATAGTCGGCACCAGAGCCTCGTGGGGTTACCGCTGCACAATATTGACCATGGCTTTACCGGCATGTCTTCCGTGATGGGCCATAGAGGTATGGCCCATGGACTTCCGAAGCTGGAGACGCATAGCATCAACAACATGGATTTCAGTGCCGGCCTACGCACTGCGCCTCCTCTCCCTTTCCAGCCCGACTATGATTTCGAAGGTTTGCTGTTTGGTCAGCCCGGATCGACCATCAACCCAAACGCGCTTCACTACACCGAGTCCCCCCACTCCATGTCGCTCGATCCCACGTCCCCTTTTGGCAATGGGATGACTGATATGTCCACTCCTGGGCAGCACATCGACGACAGTTTTGATTGGCTAACTGGGTTCGAGCACCAGATGTCTTTCAATAACCCAACTGAGAACGCCGTCGATGGCTCGTCACCGTCTGCGATGAGCACCACTAGTCAAAGCGGCATCAGCGACGTGATGCTCGACGGTTCTAATCCCACGACCGTGACAACTGCATCCAGCTCCATGTGGCAGCCCGCTCTGATGGGACCTCCGCAGGTCGGTACACCTTTCTCCATGGAAATGGGTGGTACTGTATTCCCGGATCTGTTAAACGGAGCCCCAGTCTCGCCTCAGCCGCAGTCTCAAAAAAGTATGAATGACATTTACTTCTCAACGCCGCCGCCATCTATGAGTTCCCTTAGCCCCTCCGTGATGCCTGGCTTGACCTCGCAAAGTATGAACCAATCACTCGGTTTTGGTCACGGTCCGGAGACTCCCACTTCGATTAGTGGCAGCCACCAGTCGCACTCTCCCGTCTCGACTATCACGGACACTACGCGGAATGCCATCATCAGCGCTCTATCCCAGTGCTCGCATTTGGGTGGCCGCAAATACTCCTTCACATCGCCCAACTCGCCCATGTCGCCACACTTTCCTAACACCCCGGACAATAATACGCCTGACAACTTGAAGAACTTACCAAGCACACAGGATCTGCAACGATATGTCGCCAGCTATTTCCGCTATTTCCATCCCCATCTTCCCTTCCTCCATATTCCTACCCTTTCATTTGACACTCCATCTAGCTCTGGTAATGGACGGCTAAACACTGTGGGCGGAAGTGGTTGTCTTGTTTTGTCGATGGCTGCTATTGGTGCTCTCTACGAGAGAGATCGTCCCCAGTCGCACGAGTTGTTTGAGATGGCCAAGAAGATGATACAATTATACTTGGAAGAGCGGAGAAAGGCTGATATGCGAAAGGCTGACTTCCGAAGAACCCCTTCGTCCGACCAGGGCTCCCAAGGACCGGAGTCTGCCATTCACACGCCTGTTTGGCTGGTGCAGGCTATGCTTCTCAATGTCGTGTATGGGCACAATTGCGGCGATAAGGTCGCCAGTGATATCGCCTCGACTCATTCGGCAGCTCTAGTTAGCCTTGCTCAGGCCGCTGGCTTGCTTCGACCCTTAAAGATGGATTTGTCAGATATTCGAGAAGTACAGATGAACGATGCCGAGGGCAACTGGAACGGTGGTGGGATCAAGGCCGAGACTGAAGAGCAGGCCGAGTGGCTGAGGTGGAAGACGATGGAGGAGCGAAAGCGCACCCTCTATGTCATTTTCATTCTCTCCAGTCTCCTCGTGACTGCTTATAACCACACACCGGCATTGACGAATTCTGAGATAGTGCTGGATCTTCCGTGCGACGAAGAGTTCTTCGCAGCTGAGAGTGCCGCTTCTTTCCAGTTGAAGGGCGGCGTCCGAGCTGCTGGGCACAACCGCATGACGTTTCACGAAGCTCTGGGAGAATTGCTGCGCACCAACGAGAAGCAGCAGAAATTGGCTTTCGGTAACGGGCAACATCAATTGGGCTCAACGATGCAAATGAACGACATTCCGCTAAGTGAGCTTAGGCCCAGCACTCTCGGCTGCCTGGTGCTGATCAACGCACTTCACAACTATATCTGGGAAACACGCCAGCGCCATCACAATAAGGTATGGACGAACGAAGAGACAGAGAAGATGCATCGTCACATCGAGCCAGCGTTGAAGGCATGGCAGTCGGCGTGGGCGAGCAACCCTCACCACAGCCTGGAGCGCCCGAACCCGTTTGGCATGGGTCCTCTATCGGCCGATGCCATTCCCCTGCTTGATCTGGCTTACATTCGACTGTTCGTCAATATGTCACGAACGAAAGAGAAGTTTTGGCAGCGAGACTGGGATGGCTTAGCCGATGAGCTCTCTCGTGGCACCGAGGTTGTCCAACATGCAGAACATTCTCCGTCGTCGAACGCAGAATCGACGGACCCGTCCGACGCCTCAGCTGCCAGCTCGATCTTCATCGACTCGCCGCCAACACAATCGTCATCGCCCGAGTTCTCCGCCGTTAAGTTTCCCCAATCTATGATTTCGCAACAGCAGGCCCAGGCTCAGGCTTCCAACAGCCGAACGATCACCCGGCGAGAGAAGCACCTTCGCAAGGCGGCTTTCTACGCTGCCGACTCCCTCTCCATGTCCGACAAGCTGGGCGTTACGTATGCCGAGTTCACTAGTCGAGAACTCCCAGTACAGTCCGCGCTGTGCTCCTTCGATTGTGCACAAGTCCTTGCCGAGTGGATAGCCACACTCCAGGATCGTGTTGGAAGATATCTGGGTGTGCTTGGCAAGGATGAGGTTGATATGAGCGGTGTTCCCGCTATCATGCTTCTCGAGGACGAGGACGTCAAGCTCATTCACAAGATCCAAGAGTTGCTCTCGAGTGCCGAGATGAAGATGAACATGGACTTTGTGAGCGGGAGTGTCAATGGGAGCATCGATTCCCGACTTCAGATGGATAGCCATGGTGGTTATGCGGCCAAGATCTTAAGGGTTACAGCGTACATGCTTGACAAGTCCGCTGTGTGGCCACGTATGTGATAAAATATTTCGCGAATTACCTGCCTCGTATTACATTCACTAATGGTTCTCATAGTACTCCACCTAATGGCACGCTGCCTCGAGAGCCACGCAAATTTCATGGCGTCGCGTGCTGACAGATCGGTTATCGCTAGTGAGTGAACGAATTATCTTCAGCCAAACCGGTTCGCGATTGCAAGTTGTCAATGTCGGACCTTAAGACGAGTAGGCATTTTTGAAACTGCGTTTTCGGAACTTGTTCGCAAACGGTCTAAGACTTACCTGGGTTGCATCCTCGTCTGCTCCGTCGCCGCCGTATGTTTCAACGAATGACTCCTCGCATCCTCCGACATTAGCTGGCGCTCAATTTTTTTGGCGAAAGTCCGAACGGTCGTCGGTAGCCTTGCCAATATTCCATCGAACGTTCGGTGCTGGTGTGCTGCGTGGTAGCTCCAGGAGGCTCAAAAGGAGGCTCAACTACCTACCCTCTCGTACATGTCCCCTTGTCTGCAAGGGCTATCCCATTGTGTTGATACAACCAACCTGGAAGCCACAACTCCCAAAGGTATAAAATTCTAATCATGGAAAATACGGATGAGGCGTCAAGGTTGTTTTTGGGGCCACGTTTATTCCCGACCACATGTTACGGTCCCGATACTCTTCATCCTTCGACGGAGTTATGAATTTACGGAACGATGCATGATTAACACGCTTAGGACGATGTGCATAGCAGAATTACGGAATGAAATCTGTATTCAAAACGCGTTTCCAAAACAAATGCGATTGATATTGGTTGGAGGGGTAAAAAAATTAAAAAAGTAAAAGCAATCAAAATGCTGGCGGAATGAAGCTAGACTTGCCAATCGGGGCGTCTGTAGCCGTCGCAAACTGATCTGGTCATCCAAAAACCCCCCTACCTCCCCAGGGTTTCTCTTGAATACCTTTCCAAACATCAAACATACCTGTCGAGTGGAAACGTTCACAATCGTCAAGAGGTCGAAGGGTCCGAAAGGGCAACTACGGTGTATATGATGGACCACATAGGACCACCTGTCAGCTGGTGCGATCTTCTATGAACTCGACTGGCGATGGGCAGATATATTGAAGGACCGATAAATGTTGTAGGAGTAACTGGACTTGCTGCCATATTGCTTCTAGTTGCCGTTCTCGCAGTTTTACAGCTCAGGAGTTTGATGGGCTGCGACGGATTATCTATCGGTTGTGCTACTGGGAGAAGGCATGCGAGAATGGGAGACTTCTATGTGTGTGTATCTTGCGTCTATCTGGGCTGGGTGGACTCCACGAGGGCCACTCCGGGCATTACACATGTAGTCAGCCCATAGGCTTGATCCAAAACGCTATATAGATGGGGGAAAAGGTGTATCGAAAGCGCGGATTTATCAGGCATTCGTCCATCTAGCTTGATTCATAGGACTCGGACATGAGTTGCTCAAAGAACCTTGGGAGTTGGACTTATATGTAGCCGTTAGCTCATTGGCTGGCTCTTAGGAACCGCCTGATGTGCAGTCTTACATCATGACGGAGATTCGTGGTTCAGAGACCGGGGTTGCCCTCCCCTCCAGAAGGCCAAATGAACAGACACAGAACTCTGTCATCACACGTGTTGCGAGTTGCTTGGTAGCGTCATAACCGTTCCCCCCTGATTTCCTTCTGAATGATATCCAGAGCTCGCATCGTCCGATTCACCCACAACCGTTCCTTGTTGAAATCAACCCCAATTGCGCCGGAGAAAAGTGAGCGGGCCCAATCCATGGGAGCTGTGAGTACGAGCTTCTTCCTTCTTTCAACTTCGACTTTCATGCTGTAAGGAGCGACCTGTAGACAGTTCATACCTTCGGTAGACCGCCAGCTGCCCTGCCATTCATTCCACCGTGTATAGGATAAGTGGCGTCGATCATCTACATGACCCTTCAGTCTCTAGCCCTCTGACTTTTGGCATCACCCCTAAGTTGTAAGACATTGAGAGACGGGAGCAACAATGGGCTCCTCGCACAGCAACGTCAGTCGACGCTTGGCTCACGGCAACAATGTTAGACCGTTTATCTTGCTACTTGAGAGTTACAAGAATTATGGCGTCTTCGTAATCCTGAGAATACTTGCGCACTTCTTGAGTGACTAACCCAGCCTCGTCGATAAGCTTTTTCCATTCAACCTCGGTCCGTTCCATACCCGAAAAATTAGCCAGCATTTCCATATCCTGCTGTACCGCTCTCCACGGCGCATCGCGCTGGGAGAGAACTTCCTCGTCTATGATTATGACTGATTTCTCAGTCATGCCTGTCTTGACGCTGACTAGGATCTTGACAACATCGGCATCTGGCCAGTCGTGGAGGACATTGCGGAGATAATAAGCCCGAGCCCCTAATTGGTAAATAGCAAAGGGTCAGCATTGGCCTCTCCCAACACTATAGAAAATGGACAATGTTCTACCTTTGATGGGTTGCGGCTTGAAGATGTCGTGAGCCTGTACCTCAATGTTCTCGAATCCGGGAAGCGGTTCGGCGTTAACCCGATCTACAACTTCGGGAAGGTCCTGAAGGATGACCCGTCCAGAGATGTCGGGGTATCTCTGCCTGAAGGCAATGCTCTGGGAGCCCATGGCGCCACCGATGTCGACGAACAGAGGCGTTGAGCTTGTACACCCCTGAGCCAGCTCTTGCCTAAAATCCAAGACGTCGAAGCAGGTTGGTCTCCCTTCACGTTGAATATTCATCCACGGGAGAAAGAGTCCCATTATATCGGGATTCTCTTGTGCCCACTCGAACGGTGGTAGATCAGTGCCATGGCCCATGTTGAAGGCACGTGGAGTAATACCGGTTGGGTCCTCGTAGTTGTTCGTTCGAAGAAAGTCTGGAAGTGCCATCGCCGCGGGCGTGCTGACCTTGTTGCTGTGTGTATCGTGTCAATACATCGCTCTAGTGCTATAATTATCCTTTTCGCTTACAAGAACTGGATAGTGGTGTCATAACTTGTAGTGGCCAGGGTTCGGGTGACGGTGTTGGATCTGTATCCATCGTCGTCGACTTGCGAGACCATGTCTTGTGATTGGTAATAGCGCAATAACCTCTCTGCAGCTAGTCAGATCTCTTTGGTCTAGTATATAACGGATTAGATTGCACACTTAGCAGCTTTGGGTCAACCGATGTCTTTTCCACAAGCTCTCCGTTGGTAAAGGTTCGGTGAGGATCGGCACTCAAGGCGGCAAAGATGCCAGCTTCAACACCGACGCGGGCCAGGGCCAGCTGAAATGGCTAAGAGTCATAATATGAGTACACGAGGAACCCATGAACGGGTGAGGTGGGGGAGGCTATACCACGTAGCAGATTCGACGAACTGTAAAGCCGGGGTCTTCCAAGGCAATGCTCAACTTCCGCCCGCCCTCGACCAAGCGGCGGCGAATTCCTTCATCCTGTAGTTGAAAGACAGCTTCCCGGTCTTCTAGAATCGTTTCAATCTGGTCCGCCAGAGCTGTGTACTCTGCAATTGTGGGCGCCATTTAAGTAGAAGAAAAGCGAAAGCAATAGGACAAGATGACGCCAAGGTAATGTGAAAGGAGATGTATAAGGGGCAAAAAGCTCTAGTAGGTACCTAAATTACGACAAAGGTAGGTAGAACTTGAAGGGAATTGTCGAGCGAGAGTTATAGGATGGACGACTTCCAGGTAGTTTTTCACTCCTCATATGTCATGTTGGCGGTCAGTGTCGAGCAAAGTGCTACACCAAGCTCTGATAGGTACTAATAGGTACCTAGGTATTTTCGTACACGTCATCTTGGTCTTGATGGGTCTCCACTTGCCAAAGCCCAGCTTGTGTAACACGACGATCTTTGTGGCTTACCTCACATGGCTTAGGTAATCTCTCATGAGTTCGTACGTATATAACGATCTTGAACAACGTCTAAACGTCTGCACACCATCCAGTCGCGTCTAGATTTCCTGTCTGACCTCTGATCTGAACATCCACAAGATGTCCGAAGACATTACCAGGTAGATATAAAGATAGGTGTGAATGCCTTAAAGATCTCGGGTCGAGAGTATCCAAGATCTAGTGTCTGAGCTGGACTTTCGGGATGGCCTCGTCGATGCCTGTAGATATTTCAAGCTGGCACTTGCCTTGCCAAACTCATCACAGTCATGTCCGACTCTACGTAATCAACAACACCGATACAAAGTACAACGGATAGTGCCACGCAATTCAGGCAGCCCTACTTACTAAACCCCTGCTCGCGACTTCCCTAATTGCTATTGTATCTGGAAGCATTAAGCGTTGACCTAGATTCTGCACACATCACACATATTTTTCCTTCATGTGCCGATTCAAACTTTTAAACATCTCGACACTCATCAACCTTTACCCACTCACTTCTCTCAGTTATCTGAAACTACATAACACATCGGCGCATTGAAGAACGAGGCGAGCGATCCCGAATTAAAATAGACATCGATCCGATCAAGGTATTACCTTCGTACCTATATTCCATGGAGTGTAGAAACTGACAGATTGCAGTTCAAGTTTCTCTGAGAACAGATAGGATTTAACGATCCTTTCAATGGTCGTATAGCCGGATTCAACACATTTTAATCTATCAACTGCCAATATCGACCTGAAACTTCACGACATTTCGACATCTAGTCAACGTAACTAGCCGACCGAAAGCCCGAACACAGCCCACGGCGAATAGTTCCATTGCCCAACGACGCCAAACAAAGGTGTTGGGTCACTACAAGGAGAATCAGGCTAGAGTCAGTAAGCCCGGTTCGCAGCGTCCAAAGGGAACTATTACATCGCACGCGGCTAGCACAGCTATGTCTGGCGCAGTCCAGCCCGCCGGGGCTCAGCCTCATACTGTCCATAGTGAGCCGCTCCAAGACGGACAGGGCATTCTGGATCTAGCGACCGAGCTCGCCCAGTTGATCTGGGCACGGCGGGACAGCAACCCAGAGGTGATTGCCGATCTTCTAAAGGCACACCTCAATCGCGTAAACTTCAACGATTGGGACTGTACGATGGACCTAGAGGAGGTAGAGGAACTTATGTACTTACAGATTACGATGGAGTACTACCGGCAGAAAGCCGACCAAGCGCAAGCTTGATATGCAGAATGGGACTATCGGCGATGAGGATAATGGGGCACAGGTACCTACGGTGGAATGGGGCTGAAAGGGGAGCACCGTTTGTCACTCTGACAGTCTGCCGGCGGAAAAGGGGGGGAGTCTGTTTGTCTTGACATCAACGTCTGCCGGTGAGAAAGGGAGTTTCACGCGGTGGATTACACTGATCGTAACGATCTCGGTTGTGGCCCGATGTAGAAACATCGTTGCGAGAGAGGCATGGGAAAGACGGAACTGATCTGACCGCCTAGCTATCAAGATACCTCGTCACAGATGATTCAACCAATGCCACAATATAAACCTGGTATTACAATATCCTTCGTGAAACAAACGTGAATAGAAATGCTACTCCTACGATGTTATGACTCGAGCCGATAGAGGACATCGCGCTCGCTCTAGAGCGCAAGGTTCCAATAGCGAGAGTCGCCTCTGCGATTAAGCAGGATCCTGCTTCTCGACAAGGTAAACTTTACCGTAGACCAGGAGACTAGGCGAACCATGCAGCGCTTCAAGATTGAAGAATTAGGAAAGTACACCATCATCATGATGGCACATCGTCTATATACGGTCACGTTAATTAAACAGAAGGGTACTTTCTTCAGCTACGTAAGTTATGGATGGCACAACTATATTCCCTATAATCCCTAAATCCGCACACTATGCCAAGGCCTTCCTTTTCCAACCCTTTTCATGAACCACGTGAGTAATAATCTACATAGTGGTATATCGTGACTTATATGATGATCTCTAAGCTCTGAACCTCCATCCCAGCACGGTAAACCGAAAGCCGAGGAAAAGCAAAACAATATACCTTAACCAGCATCATTAAAAGGTGTCTTTTCGTCTTGATGTTTATCGTGCCTAGGTAGGCTGTTCTTTCACTTGCGCTGTGGTCCGAGACGCAGTCATTACTCCATCCCGCATCATCTGTTTAATTTCATCAATCTTGTCGCCTAGCCGCTTATTCTGCAACACCGGGGGGTTAGTAATCGTCATTTTAAGCAGTGTCTATGAATGTTTCAAGAGCTAGATCCCTTCCAAGACATCATTCCAGCCTAAGTAGGTAGGAGTCTTTGTGCTCTTCTACCGGCCAGAACGAGAAGTACACGATGCCGAGGATAACTTACAAGAGGATGCTTGCTTCCCAGCCCATGTCCACCGACCTCAGGCAGCGTCTTCCGTAGGTCCTGACAGATCTCCAGCGCCTCGGCTAACTTACCGCGCCGCACTAGGATGTCAGCCAACTGCCACGCGTGGAAGATACGGTCAGTGTGCTCGCCATCGGCAGACGCCTTGGCGTACTTGGTTTTGTCGCTGGCCTCACGAAAGTACCGCTCGGCGGCAGCTAGGTCGCCGTGTAGTGCAAGAGCATCGGCGTACCACGCCTTGCCTGCCAGCACTGCCAAGTTGTCACTGCCATGATTGCGCTCGGCTACCTCCAGTGTTTCGCTCATGAGATGAATGGCTTCGGCCGTGCGCCCGTTGACCGCCATGGCGCGCCCCAAGGTTGCCCGAGCTAGAAGAGAAAATGGGTGTTCCTTGCCGGAGAGAGCAGAGAACCTTGCAGCAGTTTGCCCCAGGAGCTGCTCGGCTTCGGCAAAGCGCATACGTCCAGCGGGGGATGTGTCTTTAATAAGCTCACACGCAAACTCATTTTGTAGATACAGAACATCCGACTCGCTAGGCTGGTCGTTCGGGTCTGCGGCGTCATTTGTATCGGAGTCTACAGGCGACGAGGCACGCTGTGTCTCAAGCTTCGCCGTCATGCCCTCAAGTGCTTCCCCAAAGAGCCTGATCGCCTTAGTCGTATTGAGGAAGTACGCATGGCAGCGAGCCATTTGCTGCACGCACTTTAGCGACTCGACGTGATCAGGCCCATAAATCTTCACCATGCGGTTGTAGGTGGCCTCACACAGTTCCAGCGCGTGTGTGATACGGCCTTGCGTCAGTATACTGGCCGCAAGACGTGAGGCGCACCGCAACGTCTCCGGGTGATCCTTACCAAGGGTGAACTGCTGCGACTCGTAGACCTGGCCAAGCAACGTGGTGGCATCGTTCCAGAACGTCAATGCAAACAACGTCTCGGACCGTGCGAGTCTGACCCTATGCGTCAACGCATGATGATTCCCGACTTGCTCGACCAAATACGACTCAACCCGCTCTAGGAGAGCGTTGGCTTCGGGAAATGACCCGCACTCGAGGTATACGCGGGCGTATCGCGCGAATTCCTGCGCCTGGAGTGGTCCGAACACCGGCTCATGGACTTTACCGCGCGAGAGGAATGATTGAAAACTTGGCGCCCGACTTTGACGCTCCTTCTGGAATTGGCGATGAATTCCCGCATCGCAAGCCCGCACGTGATCGATATGTGGCCGCATCTCGCGGCGCATCTCTGTTTCAGCTGGTGTATCGCCGCCTTGGAGCATGATGGCACGCATTAGGATCGTCTTAGCGTACTGACACTCGAGTGCATGGTGCGCCGCTGGGTTCCTATCCTCTGGGTTAATATCCTGCGGCCTCTCACGAATCCATTTATGAACCACAGGATGCATATGAAACCGTTCTGTCTCGTTGCTAGTGACGCCTCGATGACTTTCCGGCTTAGAGTCAATTGTTATCGGATTCTCAAGCACGAGAGAGCGCGACACGAGCACGCCTAGCGCCTCGCGTAGTCTACTCCTGATGTCCTTTTCAAGTTCCTCGGCATCCAGGTTGTGTGGATTCTTAAGCGCCTCAGGTAAGACAACGGGTGTCGCGAAGCGGGCCGCGACAGAACGAGCCAGATCCTGGAGCCAGGCGCGCCACGACTGTGGCGGCGTGACAATCCCTAGCTTCCGCAGAAGTATAGCCTCTTGACGCTTCCTGGCCTCCAGGGCGGTGGCTTCGCGTAGTGGCGCGACAGCGGCCTGGACGAGCACGTCGAGGCGGATATTTTGGAAATGCATGTATGAAAAGATGTGTAGTAGTTGCAGGGCGTCCCTAAAGCGCTCTTCTTCTCTCGCCGCGCCGATGATAGACTGGTGTAGGATCTCGTAACTGCCAAAGACGTTCATACTTTCCTTGTCTGCACGTACTTGGCGCGAAAACGAGGGTGAACTCTGCAGGCGTCGACGGCGCTGCCGCTCGCGGTAGATGCGGTCGGCTTCATTCTCGAAGTGTGATATGTAGTTTGCCATCTTGCACACGTTGGTTACAATAGCCTTGCCGGCTTGGATGAGCGCCAGAGGTAGAAAATATAGATGTTTGCAGACGTCCATAGCGAGCTTGGCTATATCTTCAGTCCACGGAGTGGGCTCGTGCGCTGCCCGCAGAAGTAACACCTTAGCCTCTTCGTCGTCCATTGCCCCAAGCTCCAGTGCCGAGCACCCGCGGATGTTATATGAGATATGGCGCCGGTTGTGCGTTGTCACTATGATACGGCCTTGGGTACCTAGAGGAAGCAGCTCCTCGAGCGGCTCGTCATCATCGGCGTTGTCGACAATCAGCAGCCACGGTGATACGCAGCTCGACAGCCAGTGCTTGGCGGCATTCTCGTTACGCTCGACACCGCCCACTTCAGCGATCTTAGCATACGAAAGCATAGTGTTGGCACTGCTACTGGCGTCGACCCAGAATACGCCCCAGTACTGTCGCGCATGCTCCTCGGCATATTTAAGCGCCAATTCGGTTTTACCGGTACCCGGCTGGCCCTGGATAACAAACCGCTTTTGAATAGGTGGTATTGATGCTGAGAAGGCGTCCTCGATGGCCTTCATCTGCAAATCCCGCCCCGTGTAAATGTCTTTAGACCGCCGCGGTATGCGGTAGTGCACGTTGCTGGATATGGTAGGGAGAGATTGGAGGATGGACTCGGCCTCCTGGACGGCCCGTTGCATGTTCACTACGCCCATGTCATGGCGACCGGTATCGAACCTACAAACCGAGGTTAGACGAGCTGGTGGTCATTAGGCATGAAATGGTCTAAAGAAGAATAAATGCAAGACCGGGCAGCAAAAAGAAAGATCCCACATACCTCCATCCTGGGTCTTGCAGCTTGGGCTTCAGCGACGCTATGCATGACTCCAGCGTTGACGCCATGTCCCGCGTCTGGTTCAGGTGCGGAAGCTCTCCCTTGTCATTCACGTTGTTCATGAGGTCGACAAGAGCAATGGCCATCTCTAAGACATGTAGCGTGTCGGTCTGGACCTTGAGTGCGCGGTTCCTTCGGTCATACCACATCAAGTCTACAATAGGCAGCTGGAGGCGCAATGTCTCGTCATACGGGTGGTCGATCTTGTCTATCCTGATGAGAAGGCTGCGAATAGTGCCGATGGAGCATTGCTCACCGACGAGACTGACGCTGTCCCACAGCTGGCCGGGCTGAAACTGGAAAGCGTCGACAGTGGGCAGTTC
The DNA here is from genome assembly GCA_022984935.1 of Hypoxylon sp. NC1633. NCBI lineage: Eukaryota > Fungi > Ascomycota > Sordariomycetes > Xylariales > Hypoxylaceae > Hypoxylon > Hypoxylon sp. NC1633. Next base: position 116,143 of record JAJLYQ010000032.1, on the reverse strand, counting down.
GATCGACGACATGGACCGACTGGCAAACCGGTGCTCATCAGCCAAGCGCTGTAGCTCATGGCTAACGCGGTCCAGCTCCTTCGCCTGGAAAAAGAGCTTCAGCACCTGTTTCTGTGGAGCTACGACATCTTTGAATGGCAACAGCGCCTTGATTAGCTGGTCGGTGGACTGGCACAAAAGTTCGGTGCCGAATTGGGGCAAGGACAGCGACAAGGACAGAGTCGACGCCGGCGAAGACGTCGTAGATTCAAAGCCCATCAGCTCGCTATGGCCACTGCCTAGGCGCTCCGGCGAGGACGTGCCCGCCGGCATCTCATGGCTCATCATAACCGCTGTTCAGCGGAGTTACGAGCAAGTTGTCAATCTCACGTGCAGGGTGCATCTGGCGAGCGACGTGGTAGGGCGACAGCGCAAGCGCGAGGTTCAGAATTATAGGTATGTATGATAAGATACAGACTGGCCGGGTCACTGGGGACGGGGCGAGCGATGCGAGCGAAGCACGCCTCACCAAACATTAGCTTACCAGAACATTGGACCATCAACAAGTTCAACTTGAACTACAGGCATGGACCATGACATGAATGTGAGAGGGATAAGTAAGTCGGTAAGATGGGGAGGTAACGTAGCCTCGCGGGTGCTTGACAGATGTACCGGAGAGGCGGTTACTGTTAGTTTGGACTCGAAGTGCGGAACCGTGAACGAACGAGCATGTCTATGTGCTGCTGTAGGCTGAGAGTCCTAGAACGTAAGATTTCGGAGCTGACACGCCCACGGGCCACAAGCCCAGGTGAAAAGCAAGTCCTCCCGAGAGGCCGCTCGCCTCCTGTCGTTTCGCTGCTTCCTGAATCTATGTAAATGTACACCAACGCCCCGCTCCACTTTTATTTGATCTCAATCAATACATTTTAGCTCGGGCCAAGGGGGATCTTGGCGATAAGCGAGTAGATTTCTGACAGGGGTGTACAATCCTCCGCCATTTTTGAAAACTTAATCGTCTGGCAGGCCCACTCTTTGCCGATCCTTTTAAAGCTTTACCCTTTTTGATTAGTATAAGTGGGTCAAGATTTAACTACACCCTTCCCTTCTTTTAAATATTTAGGCCCTTAACCTGAAAATTATCACCTCTTTTAGCTTTAAAAATTTTAACACAGCTTTTTAATATTCAATTATAAGAGCCTCATCTAAAAAGGGCAAAGCTTCAAAAGGATCAGCAAAAAGGTGGGCCTGCCAGACGATCAAGTTTTCAAAAAATGGCGGTAGGTACCTACTTTTAGACCCCAAAGGTCAATAGAGCCTTGCGTCTCTCAACATGGCCGCTCACTACTCCCAAGAATCTACGACGCCTCTAAAAAATTCGATAGAGACTCACTTACTTTCTCTTAATACGTCTCTGGAAACCTCGATTTCTCAATTTGCCTTTACAACATCGTGTGCGACTCTCTAAGAGGCACCGAAGCTCCGGATTCAAGATTTAAGCTTCACAGGTTATGTCGGCTTAGTAGATCCGACATGTCCGACCACAACACCTCGATACCCGTCGTCTCTATGCCCGCCGGCCTCGAAGGCTGGAGTCTGCGAGCGTTGGCGTCCGTTCTCGTCATCATCATCTGGGCTTACTGGTTATGGCAAAAATCGTCACAGCGGCGTTACGAGGACGCGCTCGCTGCCCAGAAAGGATGCCAGCCTGTTATGCACCGGCTGCCGTACAAGTGGCCGTTCGCCATCGACCTCCTGTGGAAGCAGTACAAGGCGCTGCCGTCGAAGCGTTTGCTCGAATTCCAGACGCCGTTTATAACCGCCGCGCCCACCGTCTGCATCGATATCCTCCAGGAGGGGTTTAGTACTACCGATCCGGAGAATGTCGAAGCTGTCCTGAACACCAACTTCGAGGACTACAGCCTGGGCACACGCCGGGACGGGCTCTATCCGCTCCTAGGAGAAGGTATCTTCACGCAGGATGGCTCTGCATGGCGACGCAAGTTTTTAAGCTTATCCAAAAAAAAACTCTGCATGAATTCTAAAGCGCGTGTCTAGATTCCCGTGAATTACTACGCCGCCAGTTCGCCCGATTGCGTGAAGGTGGGCTAAGCCCCATCACCTCGCACGTCACCGAATTTCTCAGCGCCATCGAGGCGGCCGCCGACGGCAGCCCCGACGGCATAGTCGACTTGCAGCCGCACTTTTTCGAGTTCACGCTGTCCACGACGACGGCGCTGCTTTTTGGCGAGCCGCACAGCAGCCTACCCCGGCGCGATCGTGACGCCCTGCGCGAGAGCTTCGACTATGCCTCGTATGTCTCGGCGATTCGGATACGGCTGGCCGAGTTTGCCTGGGCGTACACGCCGCGCCGCTTCAACTCAGCTTGCGACAACGTCCGCGCCTGGGCCCTGTTTTTCGCTAATAAAGCGCTTGACTACAAGGAGATCCATGGAATGGATGCTGCTCGCAAGCGCTACCCCTTTATTATTGACTTGTGGGACGACATGCGCGACCGCAACCTGGTGCGCGACCAGCTGCTCCATGTGCTAATTGCAGGGCGCGATACGACGGCATGCCTGTTAAGTTGGACGCTGTAGGTTTTTTTTCTCTCGTGTTTGATAAATTGGAGGAGAACTCAGCTGACATACCTCTAGCTTTCACCTCGTCCGCAACCCGCACTTGATTAAACGCCTCCAGGACGAGATAGCGCAAATGATCCCCACCGACACAGATGAGCTTACTCGCAATGACATCAACCAGCTAATGTTCTTACGGTGCTGCCTGCACGAGAGTAAGCCACGCTGACATATTTGTTCATTCTCTCCTAACACCAACACATATATACACATACACGATCTTCCATCTGTGTTCAAACGAACTAACCCTTGCTACTACACTATAGCCCTCCGCCTCTATCCCCAGCTTCCCGTCAACGTGCGCTTCGCTGTTCGCCCAACCATCCTTCCGCGCGGCGGTGGACCTGATGGCCGCTCACCATGGTTGCTGCGTAAGGGCCAAGGCATCGGGTGGTCGACCTACCACATGCACCGTTCCGAGGCGTTGTATGGGACGGACGCCCGAGTGTACCGACCTGAGCGCTGGGAGGATGGCACACTACTGCATCGGGTGCACGAGATGGGCACCGGGTTTCTAGATTTCCACGCCGGCCCTAGGGCCTGCCCTGGTAGTGAGTGCCTTTCCCACAATCTTCCCCGTCCCTCTACCGCCCTACTGTCTTCCTCCATATCTCTTTTATATTTCTCCCCGCCTCTATTACGCTGCGAATGAAGAGAGACTTAAAGAAACAATGAGCGAAGCGGACATGGTTGAGTGAATTGCTAACCAGCCTCCCACAACAGAGGACTTTGCCCTCACGGAGGCCAGCTACGCAATTGTACGCATCCTGCAGACGTTTCCCAGAATCAGACTCCCTCCGGGAGTCCCAAATGAGCCCGTTGGTTCAGAGCGGCAAAACTTGACTATCGTGCTTTCGAGTGCAAACGGTTGTAAGGTGCTGCTCAAGTAATAAGTTATAAACTAAAACATTAGATTATCGGTGATGCTCGGAACTACACAAGATAGGGGTATCACAAGGGCAATAACAGATTGCTTAAGATTTATTTTGAGTTATACTTGAGTCTCCAGGGCCTTTATCTTCCGTTCAACTTTTTTTAATTCAAGGAAAGAATTTGGGTGTACAAGGTCTGATACATCGTAATGCTTCAATGCGAAAGAGGATGAGCCAACAAGTGCATATTACCAAATGACTTTACTGACTGAAGACTAAAAGGTCAATCTATCGTAGGTCCTACAGTTCGTCAATATGCACGATCTAACACTTTTTCCCTTTGTTTCTAAGGAGTATGGTTACTGAAGGGTTGTTTACTTGATACAACCGACCCTTAAAACACACACATGTTAAAAATATCAAAGAATATAAAAATATAAAAGTTGATAAAAAAGAAAAATGATAAATATTCTCATAAAATGCGCCTTTACATGTTAAATTGTCTGACTAAAATTATCCGTTCCGTTCGTGTACATATAACAAGACCTTTTTCAGGTCTTGTTACACTTAGATTCTTGCTTTTCAGTTCATGTTAGTAAAAGGAGTGCATCGTCGTCGCTGTTGCCTCGCGCCCTTAACACATGCCTCCATTACATTGAAACGTTATAATGCACTAGATCTTATCCGCCATAAAGCATCTCAAGCATGAAACGGCATGAAACGGGACAAACATGTCCAACGACAACAGCAACGCCAGCCCCACAGACATCATCACGTACATTGGTGTCCCACTCGCGGTGTTGGGTATCCTCCCGATCCTGTGGAACTCGGCCCTCACTCTCTGGACAGCGTTCCAAGTCCGTCGCGCCCTCAAGCAGAACCACATCCCACGCCAGGCCGCCGTCGTGCGGGCCGACATCGTCAACCGCATCATCGAAGTTGACTTCGAACGCATGGCGCTTTCTCCACCGCCCCTTGGACGCGCCGCACCCGGGTACTGGGAGCCTGGCTCGGACTCGGACGATGCAGCTAAGTGGCGGCACTCCAGCTTGCCAGGCGGCTCCTGGACGATCCTCGTGCCGCCTTGGGAGCCCGGAACCATCGGCCGCGTCACCCAGCGCCTGCAGTACGCCGATGAGTTGCGGCAGCCGCAGGTCGAGGTTGAGCTACGGGCCCTGGTACACTACCTGCTGGACCTCGGGGCTGTACCGGTGGCACGCGGGTGGCGCGCCCTCAAGGAGCGCGAGCTCTGGACGAAGAAGGGCGAGGTGTTGCTGCTTGCTGATGGGGGATACTCGGCGCTGGAGGTCACGCCCCGCGCCGACGCAGAGGGTATGCTCTCGCTGAGGGTCGTATGGTTGCGCGGGTGGACATCTAGGGGACCCAGGTCACTACCGCTGGGAGCGGTAAGGCTGATTTCGGGGGGGACCGTAGCTGGGACGCATGGCCAAGAGCCTATACTGGGTGCAGATATTATCTGCCGGATTTCTGCATCTGGTATCCAGAGCGCCAGTCGGTACTACGCGAAAGATCAAGCCTTGGATGGGGAACATGAATCTCAGTTAGATATCCAGCACCTGCACCCTCGCCGTGGTAGCCTCCACGGTGCGTGGTTCGCGAGTACGGCTGTCGCATACGCCATGGCTACAACACAAGCCGTGCTATGGGACTACATCATCCCGTCAGACATTCTCGACTTCGCAACGGCAGAGACGGTCCCCTGCGGTGTGCTCGTCTTATTGGGACTAGCTGATAATGCTGACGTGCTGCAGTGGGTGCCGGGAGGGATGCCATCCCCTGTTCCCAGTAGAGAAAGCTCTGGATTACCAGCCATCGACCTTTCCACCGACCGTCGGACCTTGACGATGACTAAAGATCAGGATCCGGTGGTTGCAAGGGAGAGGGCATCGGAGAATCACCGGCGGAGGATGGCTGAGCGTGAGTACCCTCTCCTACCTACAAAGTACTTTCATATTTAATAAGAAGATGGGGGTTCTCGTTGAGACGAAGTGCCTGACTAACTCTACCGACAACGTTATTCAGGCGAGGAAGAAGTCCGCCGCGACCACGCCGCCGGCTCTGCGCACGTGATGGCCGCCCTTGCGAGCTCCAGATAGGATCCCTCCCGCGTGGCGGCCACCAGCCTACGGTGGCTACAGGGCAGCGCACACGTTGACACTTCCCTCCAAACCCCCAGCGAGGCAGCTGGCCCGCTCCTGCATCGGATTGTGTGTGAGCCCGCTTTCGCGGCGTCCGTGTTCGACATGCTGGATGCGTGGAAAGGCTGGGCATCGGCCGCCAGCGGGATGGGACGACCACATCTCGAGGGCCTGCAGGCTCATAAAGTGGAGTTTGCCGTGGCTAGTGTCCTGCTGGGCGTTGTGGGGGAGGTGGTAGTGAGTGAGGTGGGCGTGCTGGCTGTGGATATGACGGAGTGTATGACGCGCTGGAAAACGGTCCGTTCGGGTTGAGTGAGTGTTTTCTAACTATAGGTACGGAGTGGGAGGTCCCCCCTAAAAGTTGGTCCCATACAATACTCGGTACCAACTGGCAGCATCTCGAGCGCAAGCTATTTTGACTTCATTTTCATCTTTGCCTTACAAATACGCTCCCATCACGATGGAGGTCCATAGGTTTTGGATTTGTCCCGACTCGATAAAATGGAGGCTTTCGTTTGTAACCTTGCACTGGGCTTACAGCTTAGGCAAGACAAGTACCTAAGCTACGATCAATGCCTTTGCAAATCTTTGCTTTGGCTTTGTTAAGAGTACCTAAGTTACGTAGGTATTTATATCCGCGACACAGCAAGAACGGCTATGGCTTCCCTATACGAATCGACCAGGTATAACGGAGATGTCGACGAGTAATGTGTAAGTAGAATAATCGTGCTTATCCTGCCCAGCATCTCCGGATGACTTATTGTACGGGTTGGCGATGCAGGAGCTATGTATAGTGCCAGGGCGACGACGACGTTTTGTACTGCTAGAAGGGCGTCAGTTTCGTACATGTCTATTGGATACTGCAGTATAATAATATTGTGTCTTGTATCAAATCGTGGTTGACCTAAAATGCGATCCTCTATAAGAAAAGCTTGGTAGAAATAATTGTAATGAGTGATGCTATTTGCAGATTGGTTTTTTTTCCTTATTTGCAGATTGGTTTTTGTGACAGCTGCTACCAGCTGCGCCCTATTTACATTAATGAATTGATTACATTTATTTCTACACAGTAATTCCTGATAGTACATATTCGCATTTTTTTATCAACCGCGATCTAATATAAATAAAAAAGGTACGAATCTATTGCTGCTCTAGCATTACAAGACGTCGCCTTTGCTTTGGCCTTATACGTAGCTTTGTACGTCCTATACGTGGATCTGTACGAGGTGCCTCTACTATGTCGCCGTCGTTACCTCCTACTACAATACAATCTTCAGGAGACGCCTGAACAGGTACAGGCTCTTTTCTTGCAGTTAACCTAGTTGTAAGTGGCTCGTCGGCCTCCCAGTGCGTCTGAGGTCGCAAATAAACCTTGGTATCGATCAGGTGGGTTTGGAATAGGGACAGATCGTAGCTCAGGTATTACCTGTAGCTCGTCGTTTCTGGCCTGGGGGAGCCTTAGCCCAGCTGGATTTGAATTCGAATTCATTATTATCGGGAATGTATTGAAGATATTTACAGTTCTACAAGGTCCGGTAGCTTCAAAAATTTCCTATGGCTGCGGGAAGCTGGTGTAACAAGCATAATGTACAGGTGAGGCGCAGCTGCCGCCAGGTTTGTCAGCTGTCGCAAAAACCAATCTGCAAATAAGGAAAAAAACCAATCTGCAAATAGCATCACTCATTGTAATACCACTCTTGGGACAGGTAGGACGCAGCTGCCAGCAGGTGTTTAGAAAAACCAATCTCCAAATAAGAAAAAAAAACCAATCTGTAAATAGCATCACTCAATAGGAAAGCTTGCTAGAGAATCTATCTTCTCTAGGTCAAACTCACCTTTTTATATAGACCTCGCCACCGCTGCAGTACACATTCATCAAAACCACCTGCCGCGAATCATTTACTATGAAATGAACTCTCAACCATTGGAGCTCGACCACATACAACGAGTCACCAAAAGCGTCCTCGCAAGCGAGATTGATGGGGCTAACTACAGTTACCCGATAGCGTTATCTTCCAAGCCTACGGTCTCGTCCAGGACGCCGAGTTGCGCAACCCCCAACGCCTCGACGTCCAATGATCCGTAGCGTTTACATGGCTGTATCGATCGGAACAATGATAAATTAAATCGTCGAGAAACGGAACCTCCCTGAGATCCCAATCGTCGTCTGTACTGATTCATTATGTCTCTGCGAATGCCTTGTCAAGCTCGGCACAACTAAAAGAGAAAAGGCTGATGATTGACATGGGTATCACGCAGTATGTTAAGCGCTGCGTTTCATCTTTCAGCAGCTGAGAGGTAATGGCGCTAGGGAGGGAGCCTGATTGGTCTCTTACATGACCTGGCTGCGTTATTAGCCGCCACGGCGGTGCGCCACTCTGGACTATAAGCCTTTTAAACTGCCAGTTCGCAAGTTGTTTATAAACCTTTGAAATTGCCCCATTCGTTTAGAGGGTCCACTTTTATTATAGGGCACCACTTCTTAAAGCCCCTTGTAATTATAAAAAGTATAACGTATTATTTTATTATAATTATAATAAATATAATAACTTTATTATAATTATTTTAAATAAAATATTTAAATATATTACACTTTTATATTTAATAATATAAATACGTAAATACCTTTTATAACCTTTTAATTAACGTTATTTATATATTATAAGTTATATATATTTATAAAATTTAATTAAAATAATTAATTAATATAAGTTTAATTTATATTAAACTTTATTTTATAATATATAAAATGTTTAAATATAATTATTTATTTATTTATTTATTTATTTATTTATTTATTTATTTATTTATTTATTTATTTATTTATTTATTTATTTATTTATTTATTTATTTATTTATTTATTTATTTATTTATTTATTTATTTATTTATTTATTTATTTATTTATTTATTTATTTATTTATTTATTTATTTATTTATTTATTTATTTATTTATTTATTTATTTATTTATTTATTTTACGTTTAAACGGTAAAAAGCCGTAAGTTTTTTTTTATAACTTTTTTAAAAATATAAAATATAATAAGCTTTAAAATATATAAAGTTATTTATATATATTAAAATGTTAATTTTTACCGTTATAAATATAATATATTTTAATTAATAATTATTATTTATTAATTAATTTAACTTTATTTTTTAATTATAAATTTACGTTAAATTATATTTATATATAGTTTAATTTACCTTATATAAATAATATATTATTTATAAACTTATTTTTTATATAAAAGTTTTACCGTATTATTTAACTTTTAAATATTTTTTATATTTTTTTATTATTTTTAACTTTTTTTATTTTTCGTATATTTTTTTAATAATTATTTTAAACGATTAAAACCTTATATTTAAAAAAATAATAAAAAATGTAAAATTTTATATATTTTAATAAACTTAAAAAATAAAGTTAAGTTATTTTTAAAAATTATAATGTCGGTTAAATAAAGTTTACCGGTATAAAATTATACGGTAAAAAGTAAACTAATAACGCGTTTATAAATTATTATAATTAATTAATTTATAAGAATTTATAAGTAAATATATAATATAAAAGGCACTTTTATATATATATAACGTAAAATAAATAATTAATGTTTTAACATTAGTAAATTTTCTTTTTTTTTATATAATTTATATTACCCATTTATATATATTATCTTTTTTATTATAATTATTTAACATTAATAATTCTTTTTATTTATCCTTAAAAACCTTTTATATAGCCCTTTTTTTTATAATTTTTTTTATAAATACTTTATTATTAAAAAAATTATAAATTTAATTATTATAAACTTAATATAAGTTTTAAACGTATAAACGAAAAGGTTTTTATTTTTATTTTATTTTTAAAAAATATATAAATTTTAAAAGGTTTTTAATATATTAAAATTATTAAAGTTGTTATTAATATAATTATAAATTTTAATTATAAGTTTATAAAATTATAATGTTTTTTTAATATAATTATAAATTAATTAAGCTAATTTATAATTTTATAAAATTATAACATTTTTTTAATATAATTATAAATTAATTAAATTAACTTATAACCTTATAAAATTATAATTTATTTATTAATAAAATATAAAGTAAAAACGAAAACAAGAAAAATTAAAATAATAAAATAACTTTATATATAAATAAATAAATAAAAAAGTAAAAAAATAAATAATTAATATAATATAAATTTTAAAAAGTTTTAATTATTATTTTATATAACTTTATAGCTTTAAAAAGCTTATTAATTTTAAGGAAACTTTATTATAAACTAAATTTTTCTTTTATTATTTTTACATTATTAATATATATATACCTTAAATATAATTATAATATAATTTAAATTTAAATAAAAAGTTATTTTTATTATAAAAGCTTTTATTATTAACACTTAAATACTTTAAATGTTACTTTTATTAATATAATAATAGGTTTTTTTATACGTAATAAACGTAAATTTATTAACGATTTAATAATTACCTTAAAGTTTTTAAAGTAATATAATTTACTTTAATTTTATTAACGTATTATATACTTTAAGTTTTAAAAATTTTATCTTTTTTTATTTTAATTAAATTAATAATCCTTTTAATAAAACTTAATTATTTATAATTTAAACAATTATTAATTAATGTTAATTAAATAAAGTTTATTAATATAAAATTATATAATAAAAAATAAGTTAATAATACATTTATAAATTATTATAATTAATTAATTTATAAAAATTTATAAGTGGGTATATAATATAAAAAGCACCTTTATATATATATAACGTAAAATAAATAATTAATGTTTTAATATTAATAAATTTTTTTTTTTTTCGTGTAACCCGTATTATTTACCCGTATATATTATCTTTTTTATTATAACTATTTAACATTAATAACTTTTTTTATTCATTTTTAAAAACCTTTTATATAACCTTTTTTTTTATAATTTTTTTTATAAATACTTTATTATTAAAAAAATTATAAACTTAATTATTATAAACTTAACATAAGTTTTAAACGTATAAATAAAAAAGTTTTTACTTTTATTTTATTTTTAAAAAGTATATAAATTTTAAAAAATTCTTAATATATTAAAGTTATTAAAGTTATTATTAATATAATTATAAGTTTTAATTATAAGTTTATAAAATTATAACGTTTTTTTAATATAATTATAAGTTAATTAAATTAACTTATAACTTTATAAAATTATAACATTTTTTTAATATAGCTATAAATTAATTAAATTAACTTATAACTTTATAAAATTATAATTTATTTATTAATAAAATGTAAAGTAAAAATAAAAATAAAAAGAATTAAAATAATAAAATAGCTTTATATATAAATAAGTAAATAAAAAGGTAAAAAAATAAATAATTAATATAATATAAGTTTTAAAAAGTCTTAACTATTATTTTATATAATTTTATAATTTTAAAAAGTTTATTAATTTTAAAAAAACTTTATTATAAATTAAATCTTTTTTTTATTATTTTTACATTATTAATATATATATATTTTAAATATAATTATAATATAATTTAAATTTAAATAAAAAGCTGTTTTTACCGTAAAAGCTTTCATTATTAACACTTAAATACTTTAAGTATTACTTTTATTAATGTAATAATAAGCTTTTTTATACGTAATAAACGTAAATTTATTAATAATTTAATGGTTACTTTAAAGTTTTTAAAATAATATAATTTACTTTAATTTTATTAACGTATTATACACTTTAAGTTTTAAAAATTTTATCTTTTTTTGTTTTAATTAAATTAATAATTCTTTTAATAAAATTTAACTATTTATAATTTAAATAACTATTAATTAATATTAATTAAATAAAGTTTATTAATATAAAATTATATAATAAAAAATGAACTAATAACGCGTTTATAAATTATTATAATTAATTAACTTATAAAAATTTATAAATGGATTTATAATATAAAAAACACCTTTATATATATATAATATAAGGTAAATAATTAATGTTTTAACATATAAAAAGTATAAAAAACCTTATATAAAATAAAAAAAATGTAAAACTTTATATATTTAAAAACATTAATTTTAAAAATAATAAAAAGTTTACCGTACGAATAAAATTTAATTAATTATAAAAATTAAAGTGTTTTATTTAATTAAAAGGTGTTAATAATAAAGCATTTATAACGGTAAAATAATGTTATAATATTAAGTCGTATATAAGTAATAAATAAAATATACCGGTTAAAAAGTAATAAAATTAAACGCCGTTAAAACGTACGTTTTATAAAAAGTAAAATACGTTATTATAAAGTAATAATTATATAATATTAATTAATCGTAATGTTTTTTTTTAAAAGTAAAACTTTATTATATTAATATTTACTTAAAAATAATTAACGATATTTTTTAATATTATATTAAAAAAACGTAAAAATTTTTATATATTAAACTTATAATAAACTTTCATTTAAATTTATATAATAATGTTATATAAATTTAAATAAGTTTTTAATAATATATTAATAATAATTATTAAAAAAAATAATTTTAAAAAAAAGGTATTAATATATAATAAAAAAGCGCGTAAAAATACTTTTTTTATTTATATTAACGAGAATATATAATAACTTATAAAGTTTATATAAACTTTATATATATATTAAACTTATAAAGTTTATATATTAAAATAAAACGTTAAGTTTTATTTAAAGTTTATATAAAATTAATAAACTTTATAAAAAAAACATTAAAAAACGTTATAATTTACTTATTAAATACATTAAAAATTTTATTACGGTTATTAAAATTATATATTATAAAACATTAAAATTTATTAAATTTATAAATTTTATTTATTTATATAAATAAATATTTAAATATAAAAGTATTTTTATATTATTTATTTACTTTTTTTTAATTAATTTAAGTTTAATTTATTTAATTTATTTAATTTATTTAATTTATTTAATTTATTTAATTTATTTAATTTATTTAATTTATTTAATTTATTTAATTTATTTAATTTATTTAATTTATTTAATTTATTTAATTTATTTAATTTATTTAATTTATTTAATTTATTTAATTTATTTAATTTATTTAATTTATTTAATTTATTTAATTTATTTAATTTATTTAATTTATTTAATTTATTTAATTTATTTAATTTATTTAATTTATTTAATTTATTTAATTTATTTAATTTATTTAATTTATTTAATTTATTTAATTTATTTAATTTATTTAATTTATTTAATTTATTTAATTTATTTAATTTATTTAATTTATTTAATTTATTTAATTTAATTAAACTTAATTAATTTAATTAAATTTATATAAAAAATTAATATATATATATATAAAAAATTAACTTATATTAAAAATTAACTTATATTAAAAATTAACTTATATTAAAAATTAACTTACATATATTAAATTAAATTAACTCGTTTAAATTATTTATCGCGTATTTAATTAATATATTTAAATTAATATACTTAAATTAATATACTTAAATTAATATACTTAAATTAATATACTTAAATTAATATACTTAAATTAATATACTTAAATTAATATACTTAAATTAATATACTTAAATTAATATATTTAAATATATATAAGTCGTATATATTATATATATTATATACGTTAAAAGTATTAAAAATATTAAAAATATTAAAAATATTAAAAATATTAAAAATATTAAAAATATTAAAAGTATTAAAAATATTAAAAGTGTTATATATAATATTATATATAATATTATATATAATATCGTATATAATATTATATATAATATCGTATATAATATTATACGTGGTATTAAAAATAATATAAAAAATGTTAAAAAAAAAAAATTTAAAAAACGTAAAAGTTTAAATTAAAAGGTTATTTAAATTAAAAAAATTTAATAAAAATAATATAAGGTATATATAATTATAATTACTTTAAATATTAATTAAAATAATAATTATAAATTAACGATAATTTTAAATTTAATATAATTATAAAAATTATAAAAGTTATAAAAAATTTAAGTTATTATAAAAATTAAAAATATATTACGTAAATATTTTAAAGCGTTTTAAACGTTAAAAATTTATTTTAAATAATATTAAAAAATTATAATAAATATAATAAATATTATAATAATAAATACATTAAATAATTTGTTACGACCTAATTTTATGGTTGTTTTAAAGGGATTAGGTAGGGCGTAATTAATTAATTATAGGAGAATTATAGCTAAAAGGTTATATGTTTTATTAGGTATAATAGAGTATGAAAGAATAAAATAGAGTAAAATAAAGTAGAATAAAGTAGAATAAATTAAGTAAGAAAGAGGATATATTATAAACTATAATATTTTTATTACATTTAAACACTCCTTTATAGCTTTTTAGTTATTAATTTAAGATTATAAATTACCTTAAGTAATGAAAGGACTTTAAGCTTTTTTTACAAATAAACTTTTTAAATATTTGTTTTTAACGTAATATTATTACTTTAAAATTAAGACCCGATTTTTTAATTATATTTAGTTTTAAGGATATAAGTTTATAATATTTTAATAACTTTTTGATTAATGTTCGCACGAATTAAGTATATAGTATAAATAATTAATTAAAGGATTTAATAAATGTACTTTTACCTTTTATTTCAAGAAATAACTTACTTAATTAATAAATAATTAAAAGTAAAAGGTTAAAAAAATCCAGCGAAAATAATAACGTAAACAAAAAAAAAGTAAAAAACTATAATAATTTTACCGCGTTATTATTTAGCAATTATAACACTTAGATTTAATTTAAATTAATTAACTTAAACGTTGTTTTTAAAGGTATTTTAATATATTTAGAAGAGTTAAATAATGATAACAAGTTATACGGAAAGGACTTAATTAAACCTTAATTATAAACGGACGTTAATTAATAAATCCTTATATTATAAAAGAAGTAATATTTACTTTTAAAGAATTTATTATAACTTATTAATACTATATTTATTAATAATATAGCATTTATAGAAATCCGTTTATAAATTACAACTTATATTATAAAAAAGGAACATTAAACCTAAAAGAAAGTTAAAACCTTTAAATAACGCAATATTATTTTACTTAAATAAAGACCTTCTAGTTCCCTTAAAGGATTTTTTAATAATAATAGGAATAATAATTATAACAAAAATGATTTAAAGGGAAAACGATTTATTTAACTAATATCCTTTCCTCTATTAAAAAGAATGTTTTATTTAAACCTTTTAACCGTTAAAGCGTATAAGTTAGTGTAACTTAAGCTTTATAAAGGAGAAAGGGATAAGGATTTTAACGTATTTATTATTTTATTTAAAATGTATATAATCTTTTATTATTAAGTTTTTATTAACGATATATAATGAATTATTATAGCATTTTAATTTTTAATAAAAAAAATAAAGTTATAATTTTAATTACTTTTATAAAATTTTATAATTAATGGTTATAAAGAAGTAAATTATTTATAGGAGGAAATTAAAGAGACTTTTAAGTTTTACGAAGGATTTATTAATAAGGTTTAGTTTATGTTTAAAAATCCGTTTAAGAAATAAAATACCAAAAAGTTATTTTATGTTTTTAAATAAATTAAAAAAACCTTAAATTATACGGTTAAATTTAAGCGGCTTATAATTAAAGCTTAAATTTTTAAAGTATTATAGTTCAAATTTTTTTATAAAGGATACTTAAAATAGGTTAAAAATAAGCTTATACGTTTAAATCGTAATAATTATAAATTTAATAAGTACATTAATTATATTATTTAAGTTAATTAAAAATTTTATTAATGGTTTTTAAAGGAATAAAAAGGAAAGGTTTTAAATGGAAAATAACGTATATAAAATAGTTATAATAATTAAAAGGGTAAAAAAAAATTAATAAATTTTAATGTAGTTAATAAAGGATAAAAAAAAAAGGATAAAAGTGATATTAAGTGTTATAATTATAATAAAATAGGCTATTATAAAAATTAATGTAAAAAAAAAAAACATAAATAACTAAAAGTTTTAAAGGGAAAACTTACTAACATTATTATATTATTTTTTAGATTTTTAATTTTAAGATTACTATATATTTTAATAGCTGTTATTTTAAATAATAAGTTAATAAAAAAAGAAGAGGAAAAGTTTTTAAAGTTAAAAGAAAAGTAATTTATTTTAAACGATTTTTTATTAATATATAACGATGTTTTTTCGGTAAATTTTTAAGGTTTTATTTAAATGATTTAATTTATAATAATTATTTAAGTTATTAACTTTAAATTATCTAATTCCTTAAAGGAATAAAAATAATAGGACATAATAAAATGATTAAAAGAAAAAGTATTTTTAGTTTATTATTTTAACGATATATTTATTATTTAATAATTAAAGGATAAAAAATTAAAACTTATTTATTATAATAGGATTTAGGAATATAGGTTAACGGTTTAAAATGGATGGGATTAAAAGGTAAATTAGTTAATATATCTTTTAATTAAAAACGTATTAATACTAATATAACTAATTAAAAAAGTCGATTATAATTTAATTAATTTTGTTAGAAAATATATATTAAAATAATATATTATAAATTATAAATTTAAAAAAAAATAAAAGGAAAAATAATGGCGAAAGATTATATGGATAATTATAAAATTATTTTGAAGGTATTATATTAATTTATAGTTTATAAAAAAAGCTTTGCGGGACTTAAAGAATTTTAAAAATTTAAAAAAAAGATAGGATCGATTATACGTTTAATTAGTTTATTAAAGGATAGTTAAGGCCATAAATGGTATTTTAGGAGACTTAAATTTTAATAATAAGGTATAATATTACTTAAAATAAATTGTTATATACGTACGTTATATAAATAATAAATTTTATAAAATTAAGCTTAAATTTTATAAAAAGTTTATAAAGTTATTAATAAATAAGTTTAATAAGTTAAATAAAGAAACTTAATTATTTAAAGAAAAATTTAAGGAAGTAATAAACTTTAAAAGTAAGGTTATAATGGTATTAAAAACGCAAAATTAAGTTATTATTAAAGTATTAAAGACGTTAAAGGAATTTTAAAATAACCTTATAAAGAAGATAATTAAATTATTTATACCCTTATATTTAATAATAATAAAGATGGGATTATAAATGTTTATTAAATTTTAATGAAACGGAATAAGGTTTTAAGTATTTATTAACTTAAAATATATAATTAACATAATGTATTTAAAATTAATTAATAAGTATAACGTACCGTATAAAATTAAAAAGATGTTATATTTAATTAATAATATTAATGGAACTTTTATTACCTATAATAAAAAATAAATTAAAAAAGAAATTATAGATTTTTTTATTTTAATTTATAAATATAAAGATAAAATTTCCTTTAATATTATTAATATAAATTATAATTTAATTTTAAAATAAGTGTGGTTTAAAATTAATAACTTATAAATTAATTGGAAGGATAATTAACTTTATTAAAAAAAGTTAGAAAAACCTAATTTAGTTTTTAAACATTAAAAATTTAATTTAAGCAAATTTAAATAATAATTAAGTACATTATTTTTAAATGAAAACTTAGTACCATTTTATTTAATAATATAATTTAAAAAAAAGATATAATTTTTAAAAGTATTAAAACGATTTTTTAAATTATTTCTTAATTTATTTAACGAAATATTAAATATAGAATTTAAAATATTAAAATATAATTAATAAAATCACCGGATTCTTATTAAAAAAAAGCAGTACTTTAGACTAAATTAAGTTTATCGGTTTAATAAATATAAAATTAAAGCTTTATAAATTATATTAAAAATAAAAAAAATTAAAAGATTTATACGAAATTCGAAATTATTAATGGAATATTTAATGTTTTTCGTTTTTAAAAAGAATAAGGATGGGATATTTAAACTAAATAAAAAAGGGAATTTTATTTATTAATATATTTATAATTATCGTTAGTTAAATAACGTTACTGTTAAAAATAAACACCTTTTATTATATATTAAAAGTTTTAAAAAAGAAATTAAAAATAATAATTAGTTTATGTTTTTAGATTTTAAAGTAATGTTTAATTTTATACGAATTACGGTAAAAAACGAGTGGAAAATAATAATTAAAATACTGTACGGTTATTTTAAATGTTTAGTTATATCGTTTAAATTTATTAACGCGTTAGCAACTTTTTAACGAATAATTTAAACTATTTTACGAAAGTTTCTTGAAAAATTTATTTTCGTATATTTAAACGACATTTTAATTTATTTAAAGATTAAAAAATAATATAAACGAAATATATAAACAGTATTAAAAACATTAAAAAAGGTTAAACTATTCGTTAATTTAAAAAAAAGTGACTTTTTCGTTTAAAAATTTAATTATTTTAGATATATTATTATATTTGGTTATATTAAAATATAAGATTTAAAAATTATAATAATTAAAAATTAGAAAACTTTAAAAATCATTATAAAAGTATAAGTATTTTACGGCTTTATTAATTATAATTAAGCTTTAATCGAAAATTTTAAAAAGATTATAAAACTTATAATGGTTACTATACGAAATTTAAATAATTTTAAATGAACTTTAAAAATAAAGGCAGGCTTTTAAAAGATTAAATAAATTATAATTAACGATTTAATAATGTAGTTATTTTATTTTAATAAAAAGAAAAAAGTTTATATAAATGTTTTAAAAGGAGCGATAAAAGTAATTTTTAAGTAATTTAAAAATAATGAAAAATGGTATTTAATGGCTTATTTTTTTAAAATTTTTAAAAAATTAAAAACTAAATATTAAGTTTACGATTAAGAATTAATAGCAGTATATAAAGCATTAAAAGAATAACGACCATAAGTGTCTAAAATTAAGGAATTACTTAAAATTTATTTTAATTATAAAAACCTTAAAACATTAATGTCGATTAAAGTTTTAAATGGAAAATAATTACAATAGGTGGACGATTTCATTTATTTTAATTTTAAAATCTATTATATTAAAAGAAAAGAAAATATTTAAGCCGATATTTTTAATAAATTTAAAGGATTTAATATTAAAAAATTTAAAGAAAAGAAAGTAATATTTTAAATAATTCTTAATAAAGCCATAATTTTATTAATAATTTACTTTTTTTAATTAAAGGAAAAATAAAAAAAATGAATTTAATAAAAGGCAAAAATAGTTAAAAATATTTTATTTATAAAAGATTTCATTAAAAAAAATACGGTAGTATATAAAGGAAAGATATACATTCCTTTCGTTATTTAAGAGAAGTTTGTTAAAAAAGTATATTTACATTTATTAAATAGCTACGTTAGAATTTTTAAAACTATTAAAAAAGTTTAAGAATAGTTTAATTTTTTAAAACTTAAAGAAGTAATTAAAAAGGTATTTAAAAACTATAATATTTATTAAAAAATAAAAGGAGTTAAATATAAACTTTATAAGTTATTTTAATTAATTAAAATATTAAATATAATATAAAATATTATAATATAAAATTTTATTATATTATTATTAAAATTAATTAACTTAGTTATTAAAGTTAAATATAATAACATATAAGTAATAATGAATAAACTTACGAAATATATTTATTTTATTTTATTTTTATTTATAATTATAATTAAGTAATTAGCTTTTATTTTTTTATAAAAAGTATTTAATAAATATAGCTTATTAAAAAAAATTATTTTAAATAGAGATAAGTTTTTTATATTTAAGTTTTAAATAAATCTTATAAAACGATTAAGGATTAAGTAAAAATTATTTACTATAGTTTACTTTTAAATAAACGGATAAATAAAACGCTTAAATTAATTTATCGAGTAATATTTACGAGTTTATGTTAATTTTTAATAAAATAATTAAGTAAAATTATTATTATTTACTTAATTTATATATAATATATCGGTTAATAAAAATATAAAAATGTTTTTATATTAAATATTATATGGATAAGAATTAATAATTAAAAAACAATAAATATTAAACGAAAAAGCGTTAATAGTAATTAGTTTAATATTAAAAGTAAAGGGAATGGCTATAAAGATTAAATTATTTTAATAATAATTATAATAAGAATTTTAATTTATTTAGAATAAAATAATATATTATTATAATAAAAAAAGAATTAAAAGACTAAAGTTTAAAGTAAGAAACAAAGTTTATTTATTACGTAATAAATAATATTTAATATTAAAGATATCGTAAATTAAAATAACGTAATTAAATAACAAGTTAAAATATAAAAAATTAGGAGCTTTTAAGATCGAAAAAATACTTTTTAAAATTAATTATTAATTATTATTACTTAAGTTAATGCGATTTTGGATTAATATTTTTTATATTTTTATATTAAAATTAACGTTAAAAAATGTAATATTTAATAGGATTATGGAATTTAAATTTAACTTAAATAAATATAAGGTTAAGGAAATAATGGATTTTACGATTTAAAATAATTAAATTAAATACTTTATTAAGTGAAAAAAATATAAACCAGTAAAAAACATATAAGAATTTATTAAATACCTTTAAAATGTAAGGATAATATTTAATAATTTTTATTACTAAAACCTTAATTAATTAAAGCTTATAAAGCAATAATTGATGGTAATATTAAATTAAAGTTAAGGTTTATATTAAACTAATTAAAAGCATGGGAGGTTTTAAAAGTATTATTAATTAAGGAAGTTATTATTACCTAATACGTTACTTTTACGCGTTTAACCTTTTTTAATTTTTTAATATTAGTAAATTCTTTTTAAATTATTTTTAATTTTTTTTTGTTTAATAAACGACGTAGTTTTTGTAAATATTTTAAACGAAATATTAACTTTTTTTGCTTTAACTTTTAACGTTTTAA
Source organism: Hypoxylon sp. NC1633 (assembly GCA_022984935.1). NCBI lineage: Eukaryota > Fungi > Ascomycota > Sordariomycetes > Xylariales > Hypoxylaceae > Hypoxylon > Hypoxylon sp. NC1633. Next base: position 95,592 of record JAJLYQ010000032.1, on the reverse strand, counting down.
TATTTTCTGGAGGTAAAGCTTTTTTATTTTTTTTTTTAGCTTTAAGCGACGTTTTTTTTTTTTAATTTACGTTAAAGAATTAATGGGAATTTTTTTTTTATTATAGGATGCGTTAATTATTTAATATTTACGATATTATTAATTATTAATAGTTATTTTATAAGAAAGACCTTTATTAAAGTAATAGGTGTAAGGTATTATTTTAAAACTTAATGACTTAATTTTAAGGATTAAACGTTTACAACGTTTGGTGGAAAATAATTAAGAAGAATTATTTCGTTTTTTTTTATTAGCGTTATTAGACGATATTTTAGAAACGGAAAAGTAAAAAGGAACATACTAAAAATCTTTAAGGATAAAAATCTTAGGAAAGAGGGAATAATATTACAACTTAATTTTATAGTTGTTTTAAGGGAACCAAGTAAGGCGTAATTAATTAATTACGGGAAAATCACGGTTAAAAAGTTATATATTTTATTAGGTATAATAAAATATAAAAGAATAAAATAAAGTAAAATAAAGTAAAATAAAGTAAAATAAATTAAACAAAAAAAAGGATATATTATAAACCACGATGTTTTTATTATATTTAAACATTCTTTTATAGCTTTTTAGTTATTAATTTAAAACTATAAATTACCTTAAATAATGGAAGGATTTTAAGCTTTTTTTACGAATAAACCTTTTAAATATTTATTTTTAACGTAATATTATTACCTTAAAATTAAGACCCAATTTCTTAACTATATTTAGTCTTAAGGATATAAGTTCGTAATATAACTTTTAAAAATACTTTTATTAATAAATATATATATAAAAATACTTTATATTATAAACTTTATAATTTTAATAAGTTTTATAAAATTTATAAGCTTTATAAACTTTATATAAACTTTATATAAACCTTTTAAACTTTACGTAAATTTTATAAGCTTTTATATATTTCCGTTAATATATAATAAATATAATAAATATTATAATAATAAATACGTTAAATAGTTTTTAAAAATATTTTTATTAATAAATATATATATAAAAGTATTTTATATTATAAGTTTTATAATTTTAATAAGTTTTATAAAATTTATAAGCTTTATAAACTTTATATAAGTTTTATATAAACTTTTTAAACTTTATATAAACTTTATAAACTTTTATATATTTCCGTTAATATATATATATATAAATTATATTTTATATTAAATTAACTTTAAATAACGTATTATTAAACGTTTTAAATAATAATAAATTAATATTATTATATAAAACTTTTAAATATAAATTAAATAATATAAGTTTTATAATAAAATTAAAAATATTTAAATAATACGATTTAATTATTTAAAAATCATTTAATAAATTTTATTTAATTATTATAATTACACGTTTTTAACTTTTATAATTATATAATACGATTTAATATAAAATATATATATACGTTATATTTATTATATTTATAATAAACTTTAATAAAATATATTTTATAATTTTTATAAAAATACTTTTAAAATTTACGTAATTTAATTAATTAAAATAATTAAAATAATTATAACGATTTGATACGTTATAACTTTTATAACTATAACGAGGTTTAAAAAGTACTGCCTTAAAATAATAGTGGGTCCTTTAAACGAATGAGGCAATTTCAAAGGTTTATAATTAACTTACGAACTAGCAGTTTACGGGTCTTATAAACCAGGGCCTACGCTTTCGCTCCTAACTGCCTCCTGGCTGCCTGGTACAGGAAGCGGCGTGGTCTGTGCACCGTTGAATGGTATCAAAAGGGCGTTATAATCAACGTAGAGAGGGCGCAGTTCGTATAGTTCGGGTGAGTAGGCAACAAGCCTCACTCTAAAAGGGCTACCTACCAATTGGCTGCTTTGTCATCGTCATAACGAGGCGTTATAGAGGGTAGATCGCCATCGCCGCGGGTATATCGTGTAGCATGGAATTATTGAATTCAAATGAATGATGACGCAAATATTGTTGTAGAACTCGGGATTCTGCATGTTGTGTAACTCGAATCGGCAAATATAAGTACATTTTACGCGTAATTAGCAGCCACAAATTTCAGCTGGCCCCCTATCCCACTATATAAAAGCTGAAACATGTCTCACGCGGTACCTAGGAACCTACCTAGGTAGGTGGACAGGAATTGGGGCTTAATACCTATAAGTGACCATACATATATACCTGTCCTACCTATCTAGGCAGACATCCATTTGCTTACCAAGCTTTGACCATTTCTTACGATTCAGATACCTATCCGATATCAATAGATATCGAACCCATCGTCTATAAGTGGCTCTTTGCCTGAGGGCCCAGGGGGTTCAAAGGTGATAGACAACAGAGCCTGTCAAGATAGACAAAACGATAGAAGAGCGGCCAAGGTACCAAGGTGCAAGTCATAGCTCCATGAACATCTAATACAATGAAACAAGCGTAAGCAGCTATCGCATGATCCCATGAAGCAGAAAACTAACGAATGGAGACACAACTAGACCAGCAGGTTTCTATGCCAAAAGTTTCGCCAAGAGGGATGACCTCGCGCAATGGTTCCCCAAGATTGCCGAGGACAAGAATGAGCAGCGCGTGTCGATATGGAAATCCCGACGCGGGCGAACGCTTTTTCTGCAGGCTATAGTCATAAGCGTCATTTTCATCGCCAATGTCATGCTAACAGCACTGGCTACTGCCCGATCCCCTGGAGTAAATGGGGTTGGGCTTATCTATGCGGGTGACTGCGGCACCGTCAACAGCCTAGACTTATGGCTTCACTTGCTCATCAATCTCTTGTCTACATTCATGCTTGCTGCCTCCAACTACTGTATGCAGTTGCTGGCGGCACCGACGCGAGCTGATATCAACCGGGCGCACCAAGATCACAGTTGGCTCGACATTGGCATCCTCAGCTTTCGGAACCTGCGGTTCGTTAGTCGCTGGAAGCAACTCATATGTGCTTTACTAGTGTTCACTTCTTTACCTATTCATTTGATGTGAGCATATCCCTGGTGTCCCTGGCTGTGGCATACCACAGACTATTATCACATAACCAGACATCTTTCTTCTACCTTGGGCCTTGCATACCACGTAGCTAACGTCCTGCATCAGGTACAATTCAGCAGTTTTCCAATCTCATATTTCATATGACTACACTGTAGCAGTCGTGAAAGATTCGTTCCTCGACAACTCCACCTGGAGTTTGGAGACGGCGGTGAGAAATAGGGGAAGACAACCGGGCTGGAGTGACCCTCACGTCAACCCGCCGAACCTCGACTATTTACAGGTCATCCATGGAATACAGCAAAGTGCGATTAATACGCCGTACGTTCGAAGAAACATATCGCAGTGCTTCGAATTGTACAATGACTACTTTGCGCCGCAGGGCAACGTTGTAGTCCTTGTCAAGAACGAGAGCATCCAGATGCCGGCCGACGACAGCCTGCTGATGTATGTCTCTGTAGTTCCTCGATCGGATGACTGGGGCAAGAATATGTGGGCTCTAGGAAATGGTACGGGGGAATATAAGGCCTTACCCCCAACAGGACCCATCACAGACTGGTATCTAGGACCACCGAAGTACGAAGTCTCGAGGTGTCTGGTCCAGCCACTCAACACCATTCCAACTCCATGTCGATTCGAGTACTCACAATGGATTATGATCATCGTATGCTCGCTAAATCTCATCAAGGTTATGGTAATCCTCGGTGTCTTGATTTTAAGACGGTATCAGGATTCCAAGAGGTCAGCTACGCAGAAGGAGGTGCTATATACCCTAGGTGATGCTGTTGCCTCATTCATGCGAGTCCCAGACACGACGACGGAAAATATGTGCCTAGCCACCCGAGACGACTTTTTAGCCAAGAGGTCTTGGAGTAACCATTTCGTAAAGAAATTTCCCAGCCCATCAACGGAGCCTCGAGAATGGAATTCCCATCCAAAGCTTTGGTTCAATGCCGCAAGTTGGAAACGATGGTTCGTCCTACTTTTCGGGTAAGTTATCCAATATCTCTAGTCGCTTCTTTATAGCACAGTACATCGTACTGACAGATCTAATGCCACGTACTTAAAAAAGGTGTTTCGTCGTCATTGCCATTGCCGCGAGCCTCCTTAGTCTTTCCTCGGCCAGTCTTCGCCATCGGAATATCCCTTTCACGTTCTCTTCGTTATGGTCAATAGGTTTCGGGCGACTCAATGCCTACACCTACATTGTCATTGGCCTTACCAGGCCTGACCCTGCCGGCCTTTTCTCAAACGTCCTGATCGCCAATTTGCCACAAGTAGCCGTCTCCGTTCTCTATATCTTCTACAACGCTATGCTCTCCACCTTTCTCGTCCAACGCGAGTTTAGTAAGTTTCCTACCAGTCGGAAAACATTGCGTGTGTTGGAGCTGGTAGGAATCTAGCGTTCGAGCTACTTCATTAGCATGCCGCTGGGGTTCGGGATCCCTCTATATATCACGAGCGGCATCATGCATTGGTTAATTTCGCAGAGCTTCTTTCTGGCACGAATCACGGCAATTCACCCGGACGAAGCAGACGACACGCGGAACTCATTCTCAACGTGTGCATACAGCCCTTTGGCCATATTTATAAGTCAGTCTACCTACTTTATCAATTTACGCTTTTGCCTAGCAGAGATGACTGACGTATAGCACAGCACTCTTGGTTGGTCTGATACTTGTGCTGGGGCTCGTGGGACTGAGTTTCCGCAAATATGACGGCACAATGCGCATGGTTTCCACGAATAGCCGTGCGATAAGCGCTGCTTGCCACTGTCCACCACAGGATCGTGAAAGCGGTTATTTACTACCGTTGACATACGGGGTCGTGGAGATGAATGACGGGGTCGGGAGAATGGCATTCACTACCGCCTCAGATGTCCGGCTGCCAGAGGCCGGCGGAAAATATAGATGATAAACCGTAGGATGACACTAGTTCAGTTGCAGTTAAACTGTAAGGCCAGATAAGATAGAAGATAATTGATAAGGATCATGTGATTTCGGGATCACGTGGCGCACTCTGAAGCTCGGTTCACTTGGGTTATTTGTAGCCGTTGATTGACATTATATAACTTCGTAATCTCATCTAACAAACGTCAACAGCAAAAATGACGAGCCTCCTGACTTGTCTGGTTGAAGAACTGGACTACGTACCTACATCATGCGGATGAAGAACTCGAAAAGTCGGGAACTCCCTCGGGCTGAAGATCGTCACACTGACCGATATCGGCCCAGGAAATTATTATCAGATCCGTGTCCAGCTCCACATCGCCCTGGCGAGTCATTAAAGTCCCCATTCTTTTATCTGATCCGCGGGTAGCCATCCTGTCACCGTCGTGGAACCCCTTCGCCCAATACATCCGCTTAAAGTTATCTGATCCGCTGCTGCAGACCGCCAAGATGGCTCGCTGTCACCCCATCCACACGGCCTTCCCAATATCTGACTAGATCGTGCTCGGCTGGCTGCGTCGGCCGGGCTTGCTGACCACTCATCGTGAGCATTTCCAGTCGTTTGGACGCGTTTGACGTTTACCTACCGATCCCTTGCATTAGCGTACGAAAACTTTTTCTTCAGATGGAAAGTGGAAAAAATCCACTTGTTCAGTACTTCGAGGTACATCATTTGCTGGCCGGCATTAGCAATGACGAGGACGCGATGCAAGCAGATTGCCCTTTTGAGACTAGAGCTGAGGACTGGCGAGATGCTGGGATGATGGTAGAAATTGTGGAATCCCTCGGCCATCTGATTATTTGCACGGTTGCCATGATGTCCTTCAGAAGGGGGTCATGGATTTTCTGGGAACAAATGGCTTACTCTCTGGTAACCTGAACTTGGAATTGAGTGCTTTTCCCAGTACAATAGAAGGGAGACTACGCAGCTGAAGCTTGCTCTGCATCCAATTGCACCAATCAACCTCAGCAATGGCGACGACTTCCCCAAATGAGCTGGCACTCAAACTACCACACCCTTACCTCACACCCTACGTCCTCATCAAGACCTCCCGTCCGTCGGAATCCGGTCCATGGCTCCAAGTCAAGCCCCAAGAAGAGGCCACAGGCAAGAGCAAGGCAAAGGCCAAACCCCTTCCAGAACCCCTTCACAGCAACGCCCTCTACTTCACGGAGCCCGCGGACCTCAAGTCGAGCGAGCGCCCGCCTGAATCGAATAACACGCCATGGGGCCGAGCCCGCCGCTCGCCCAGCTCGACCTTCGCATGGGACAACAGCAGTGATGCCACGGCGACGTCACCGCCCACGCTAGCCCAGGCCTGGCTCGCCATCTACGTGCTCTTCACGCTGCGCCCGTCGACAGAAGCGATCCGGCTTTCGCTTCGCGGACCAGGCCGAGAGACCCTCGCAGCGCAGCTCCGCGCCGTGCTGCTCGCCGTCGCGCACCCGACGGCCAGCGGGCACGGCGACGACGAGGAGCTGTTGGTCCCGCGCGGCACGTTCTGGCAGGGCGCCGGGTCTCCGTTCGGGCCGCGCGCCGCCTGGGTCCCGGACGACCAGTCCCAGTCCAGCTCCCGTTCCTCAACGAATCCAGGCTCGGGCTCGTGCACGGGATCCTCGCTCGCGAAGCCGCTCTCGGCGTACCCTCCCACCCCACTCGAGCACACCTCGTCCTCTGTCGAATTAGCAGGTGGTGCCGGTGCTCTAGCATGGCACCCACGGCGGCCAGCAAAGCCGCGCCCGGGCTCGGTGGTGTACAGCCGGTGGATCCCGCACCTGCGCGAGACCTTCAGCATGGTGGCACTGGACTGGGAGGACGCGGCGCACCTGGAGCTGTTCCACTCATGGCAGAACGACCCGCGCGTGTCGCAGGGCTGGAACGAGACCGGGTCTCTGGAGCAGCACCGCGAGTATCTGCGGCGCGCGCATGTCGACCCGCACCAGGTCACGCTGCTGGCCGCGTTTGACGATACGTTTTTTGCTTACTTTGAGGTTTACTGGGCTAAGGTGCGTGAGAAGCGATGTTACCGTCTTATTATTGTTTTGTTGTTGTGGAGCTGGCTGATCGTTGGTGATGCGTTGGGGTTCACCCGCCGATTCGTTGTACACTTACTGGATCTGTGGTTGCTGACGCGCTGACTTCGACTTGCAGGAAGATCGACTAGGCGCGTACTACAGCGCCGGCGACTTCGACCGAGGACGGCACTCGCTGGTAGGCGACGTGCGGTTCCGGGGGCCGCATCGCGTGACGGCGTGGTGGTCGAGCCTGATACACTATCTGTTTCTGGACGACCCGCGCACGATGTACGTTGTGGGCGAGCCCAAGTACACCAACAGCTCGGTGCTGGCATATGACTTCATGTACGGCTTCGGCCTCGACAAGTTTGTCGACCTGCCGCACAAGCGCTCGGCCTTCGTGCGCTGCTCGCGGGAACGCTTCTTCCAACTCGCACCGCTCGGGGAGAGCGAGAAAGTCGTCGGCGGTACTTTGGTTGGGCTTCTGCCTAAGCTATGAGAGCAACGGCTGTTATCATCGTCTCTGGTTATGCGTTCACGGTGGAAAAGCAACCTCGTATCTGCATCTGATATATCTTACATCTAGAGTGCGGGAGTGCAACATGGTCTATATGATGTAACTCTATTATTACCAAGTCATCTACACAGCATATCTGGATATATACGTGAGAAATATCAAATACGAATTAAAGAGTTAACGTCTTAATCTCAAGAGGAGTTATCTTTTAGAAAGAATGCGTAACGCGGAATCTAATCGCCCTCCAATTTATCTACCTTAATTCCCTACGCGCCCATACGCCGAAGCCGAAGCCGAATCAAAGCATACCATGCGCCTCGCCTCGCCTCTTTACGCCTTGGTGCCCCCAAGACGCAGATGATCCCACACAACTGCGTTATGACAGGTTAGCCATTAAACCACAAGGATTTCAAAGCTGGAACAGGCTGGTGTAAAGGTGCGCATCAGGTGCTGATTGAAAAACTCACTTCTGAAACCCAGGTCCTCCTCGAAGAACCACTCCATAACCTGCTTGCCGTGCTTCATGCCCTCCGGCCCATAGGACAGGGCGTTCTTGCCAACTGCCAGACCGATCATGGGCGGGACCTCGCCCAGCTGGTTGAGGACGGGTTCCTTGCCCTGCATGTCCTGCAGCATGAGCTGGTGAATGTTGAGCCCGGCGAAGCGGCCCTGGTGCATGGCGGAGCCGCAGCGCTTGATGCCAGACCAGTGGATCAGGTCGCCGATGGCAAAGTGCGACGCCGCGTTCGGTACCTTGTCCGACGACAGCTGCAGGCTCGGATGGACGTTGACGTATCCCTCCTCGCTGAGCGACGCTGCGGGGAGGTAGGTGGTCGAAGGCACGCTGCGGGAGATGGCCATGACGACCAGACTGGCGACCATCCTGTGGCCGTTCTCAAACTCGACCTGGAAAGCCTCGGTGCCGTCCTCGTTCTTGATCGGCGTGCTGCTCTTCAGGCGATGGTCTAGGAGCACGTCGACGCCCGTCTGCACTGTTAGGTCCAGTGCGCAGTCCTTGACGTTATCAGGGAGCGGCTCGGCGGACAAGAGCTTGGACCGAGAGTGCGCCAGCGTGACCTGGACGTTTGGTTGCACCTCCTTTAGTTCTGCTGCCATCTCGATTCCCACGGCGCCTGTTGTGTGTTAGTATAGTATGGTCTGATCGAACTGCTTGTCGATATACGTCGTGGGAACGTGGGAAGACTTACCCCCACCGACGATCAGCACTGGCGCCGTGCTGTTAGTCACGGCATCGATGTGCCGGCGCGCCTCCTCGAGGTACTCCTTCCGAGTTGCGGACTGCGGTACCACGGGCCAAACTCGTCGGAGACCGGTAGCAGCGATGAAGAAATCGTAGGCCTCGGATCGCTCCACCTTGTCCGGCTGCTCAATAACCGTCGCTGTCTTGGCCTTGGGGTCAATGTGGTCGACGGTGCCGTGGACAAAGCGCACATCGGGCCTCTGCAACACCGCAATGTTCTTGAAGTAGACCCAGGCCTTCTCGGCGTAGCTACTTGAGGCCAGAGCAAGAGGAGAACCAATTACATGGTCTGACATGTAAAAGTCAGTGGGGGATCGGGGAGCGGGTTGGAATATGTGGTAAACGTTGAGACACTTGATGCGTGCATGGGAGAGATATCATCTTGATGGGTCACGTACAGAATCCATCACGCTCATCGACGATGGTCACCTCAACCGGGATGGGTGCCTCGATGGTGTCGCATTTCTCGAGAAGATTGATAGCTGCTGCTAGCCCGGCGTAACAGCCACCAGCTATCAAAACTTTGTAGGGGTTGGCCGGAGAGCGAGTGGCACTGACATCGGAGAAGTATGAGCCCATTGCGAATCCAGCTGTCGAGGAATTGATCGGTGTGGAGTGGTGGAACCTTGCGGCAGTTGCAGGTATGCAGGGAGAGAGCGTGCAGCAGAATTTCAAAGAGCAAAGCTTGGCGACGTGATGAGCATTTACGACAACCTTTGGCCACAAGAGCATCAGACGAGACTCTTCAGATCTCTCTTACAGCTGGCTATGTTAAATAGCCGTGAAGGGGGAAGGGAGGAAGGCAGGAATCAAGGATTAGTCACTGTTAGCTTCTCGGTGCACGGAAGACGGTCTGGGAGAATAGGCTGATGAGTCTGAGAGGCATTGATTGGTATGGTAGTGAGAAACCAAGAACTCGGGACAGATTGGCTGTGTTAGCTGGTCCTCCATTGTCAATTTGTACCCAAGATGTGTGCGGTGTGTAGGTAGGTACAGTACTTAGATCCATTCCACCGTCTCATCTTGTGGATTTGTACCGAGAGGGACACTTGGTCAGGTTGGCATTGCACTTCTGTCAGTGCTAGGTAAAACTATAAGATGGTCACGGCGGTCAACCTTACCTGGGTACAGTACATGGAAGGTGATGATTAAAAGCCTACCTCAGACAGTGGGACTACTTCCTACTTGAGATTAGGGGAGCCGGGGAGAAGTGGCTAAATACATGTAGCTTACATGTACCTCCCAAAATGGCTCACGATTCTTGGGTTGTAGTACAGTTGCAGTACAGTTGCAGTACAAAGCCGGCTGCGATGTTCCATTTTGTACAGGGAAGAAGATCTGATAAAAACGAAAAGGGGCGGTGATCACGTCAGTTGGTGACACAACAGTATATGCGGGGCAGTGGGGAAAGAGTTATCAGATCCGCAACTTGCAGGGGTCAGAGAGCCCGAGGGGTACTCTCTACAGCGAGACCGGCACTCATCTGTCGGCCGATAATTGTCCGACTCCGAACTTGTTCCTGCCGATACCCGTCCTGTAGGTACGTATCATTTTGTACCTTCTCGTGTCAACGTTGGGCTGCATCTCAGTACATCGAATTCTACTCAGTCGTATTGACAACCACAGCGGGGAAGCAAATGGTGGACAGCCGCGACAGCTTAGACCAGTCAATCGTAAGATGCACATCGAGATTGGAATCCATGACCATTCGTGCCCCGAAACATCGGACAGAGAGCTTCGTTCTCGCTATCGGTCAGCCGGGAATTATCAACCTCAATGGATCTGATTCTAACGCCACCTAAACCAAGCCTCCAATATCTTGGTACTATGTAGGTACGTACCCAGCCATGCATAGTGATTCAGTTCATATCAGCGTTAAGGACGGAGTTTACGGCGGGCTCTAGGAAGCGGGATAGGTAGACCACGTAAATACGCCTCCGGGGACCGGGGTTAATCGCGGCAGGATTTGGATAGCCCGAGACGCCGCACGGCCCGGTGACAACGTTGCCGAGGTACCCGCCATGCTTCGATGCAGCCTCAGTGTCACGCATAAGCAGCGTCTCTCGATGCACTCGAGTGGGACCTGCAGTAATTGGGTGCCTATTCGTGACAGGGGCGCGTTGTCACATACGGTATAGATAGGTGAATAGCTTCATATCAAACAAACACACATGCATGCTACTGATGAATAGAGACCCCTCCCTCGGCCGAGAAACGTCTCGATGTCGATGGAGGATTTGACACATATTATAGGCTGATGAGTTCACTGAATGACATTGAGCGGGAGTAGACTAACTAGCTGACTGAACCTTCCACGACCAGTCCTGTCACCACTCATTGCACCAAGGCCTCGCGGTTGAAATAGGCCCCCCTGACTGATAGCCAAGCCTTTTGTCCCCAATACGAAATGGCGACGAGCTCGGGGTGAGATTTCTCGGCTGTTCCCAGTATTGAATCCATTATTGGCACCTTAGAGGTTCAACATCAAACCTTCGTTTACGCCAAATCAATCATGAGAAACGATGTGACCGTCGGTTCGGGTTCAAGGTAGATTCGAAAATGGAAGAACTGTGTTGGTTGCCACTCAATTTGCTCTTTCAGCCAAGTATTTCGAGTTCCGGATATCCTTCTCGAACATCGAAAAGAGAAGGCGAGTTGCGGCACAGTTGGAACACCGCTCGTCTTGGAGAGATCTGGGATGCGTAACCCCTGAATCTGAAACCGCGGCCCGAGTCTCGCTTATGGTCAACATTCCTAGGGCCGGTCGCAATTATGAAGACCATTAAACCCGTGGGGTTACAAGAAGCCACACAAGATCGCGCATCGTTTGGAGCCGTATTGAAGCGAGGCAGTTCAGCTACACCACCCTCCCAGCAAACTCTTAATCATCGAGATCGACATACGGCTTGGGGATGTCCTGATCATCGAATATATAGTAGATGATGATGAGACCATTGAAGAATGGGTGGGCGAACATCAGGACACGTAAGTATCATTTATTTTCTTCCGTAAGCAACAAATCTTCAGCTGTCGTGTATCCCAACGAAGCATCCTTCAGTGGCTGAGATGCGACCATTACTCACTCCCATACTCAAAGCGTTTGGCACCTCGTAGCCCATAGATAGTTGGAAGACTTGCGACATGAGAAAGCTGGTGCAGTAACCCAGCACTTGATGTATAATGGCACTGAGAACCTGAAAGTTGCTGATCTTACTACGTAGGTGACTTGGTAGGTATCTTACCAACAAACATGGTTTCGAACCGCACAACACAGCGATGGACCAATGATGTGGTCTTCGGCGACACCCTTCTCTCTTTCATTCTATATGCACAAATTTTCAATGTGCCATCTTTGCATCCTTCTTGTTGCTTGTGCCCCCTAATATACCTACGTACACACTGAGGTAGGTGGCAGACTTGCGTAGCCACACCTCTACGCAATACAGGGGAATTAAGCCTGCGACAATTGGATGTAAAAGGAACATACTTATTGACAATCGTCCGCCCCCACCTCGTGTCACGTAGTAAGATACCTACAAATGTAAACGAAGGCAAGTTAAAACTTGTTTGGTATCAGCTTGAGAACTCTTTGGCCTCCGACCCTCTGACCTACGGCCTCACCCCTCAGATTGTGGAACAAAAGCACGAAGTGCTTTCTTACATACTAATATGGATGTCCGTAGTCTGGCAGCTATATCTTAAAGCTTATCGCGCAACGACGCCGTGATTACTGCGCCGTTTGGGTTTGCGTTGGTTCATTTCGATTTGCTTGATGTACGTAGGATTGCATGCATCGACAATGTAACGGAAGCATTTATGGTGGCCTGGTCTTACCAACATCTTGTGCCGCGCACTTATGAAAAGGATGATTCGAAATTCGTTATAGGTGTGAGCCAACCTGACTCAGAATTGTAATATAAAATCAAGCCTGGCTTGTTGTAGCGTGGTTTGTCAAATCCAGTCGTGTCAAGCCTTCGATGTAATAAACTGGTATTTCGGCTTCTTTACCCCTTTTTCGGGCCGTTGATCAAATTATTGCGATGGCCGACAGCGAGGACATTAGTCCCCCATTCCGCGTCTATGTCATAATCATGTCAGCAGTCACGGTGATAGCATTGCTCTTACGTTTCTTATCTCGAACCCTTATTTCCGTCTCGAGGAATGCGAACCGCTTATGGTGGGACGACTGGGCAGCGGCGTCAGCAGGAGTAGGTCGCAACTGAACAGAGCCCTTGCTGCATATCTACTGAATTTGCTTTTATATAGGTGTTCGTATTGTCTCTGTCGGCGATTGACCTTGTTGCGATTCAGCATGGATTCGGGCGGCACATCCAGACTTTGACGCCGCACGAGGCATCATTGAACCACAAACTGATACTTATCGCCGACTGCATTTTCGATATAGCTCTCAGCCTGACCAAGCTGTCGGCACTGCTGTTTTATAGCCGGGTGTTCCCAGGCTACGCCAATTCGAAATCTTTCAACGCTACTATTTGGACGGCTCACGCTCTCAACCTCGCTTGGCTTGTCGGCATGCTTCTTGGGACCCTCCTGACTTGCAAACCTGTCGAAAAAGTCTGGAATCCGTCTGTACCTGGAATATGCAACTCCTATACACATGCCTACATAGGTAGCGCCATAAGTAGTGTTTTTGTCGATCTTATAATACTTATACTACCCCTGCCAAAGATCTGGAGACTTCGGACTAGTACTACTCAAAAGATGGGAGTAACATCGATATTCGTATTTGGCTCGGGGTAAGTTCTTTTGCCTAACTAACGAGCGTTATTAAAGAACTTTTTAGTATTATCGTTGCCTCTCTAGGGCGCATGATCACCGTTGTCACATCTGGTCGGGCGTTAGATACGGATCCTACTTGTAAGTTGAAGACACCGATTACAGGAGTTTGAAGCCACACTTATGATATATCTATCCAGATGCTGGCATCGAGGTCTTCTACTGGGCTTCGGCTGAGGTACCGATCTCCGTCCTCTGCATTTGCCTCCCAGCAACGTTACCACTTGGCCGTCATTTATCCCGCCAGTATATTGAGCCGCTGGCGAACAAGGTTTCTTCTTTCTTCGGCACCCAGTCACGTCGAAACACTTCAAATAGCAGAAGCCGGGCTGTAATTTCATCGAAGACAGGAACTCGTCTTCGCCTCAACTCGAACGATCTATCCAGACAGGTTGATTCGCGATAGTTTGGTCCTGGTGGTGGTGAATTGCCTGCGATGAATCTTTCAGCATATGAACATCGGGCTCAGAAGGCAGATGGCATAGAAGTGGGAGAGGACATCATCAGCAAACACTCTATTCGGGTGGAAGACGATGTAAGCGCGAGCCGGCGCGAAATATGAAGAGACTATGGGATTCGGGTCTTAATGTATGAACTATCCATATCCAAACCCATTTGGGCTTGCAAATTGATGTCCCTTCCTTGTGCTTGACAACTTACCTACCTATGTATTTACCTGTGCTTCATTAGCTAGAATCACTGGGAAACCGAGTTTTACGTATGGATCCCGGATACATACCTACACAATCATGTGCATTCTGAGGCCCGAGTGCCTGTGTGCCCGGGTGCCGAGACCTGTTAGTTCACATATCTGAGTTGGAAAGAGAAAGATGACGACGAGGGAGAACGGGGGTTGCAGAACGGGGTTTGTACGGATTAATCTACCTGGTAGTCTGGGGAGAGCGCTGTAAGTTGAAAGGGCTGGTTCAAATCATAGAAATAAAACGTGAGGTATGTGATGGGAAGAAACAAGTTAGAATGGTGGGAGAAACAGAAAATCTATTGAACTTGATGTTGTAGTTGGTAGAGCCCAGTAAGGGCCTTGTGGTTCCGCCCCTTTCAGTGCCCCTTACCTGACTGTCTTTCGTACCTTCCTCAGAACACCCTATCGGTCGGCGACGAAGGTGGGGATACCTGAGCAACCTTAAGTTGCGTGCACTCACCCTTATTCCATCGGTACAACTTCGGGCTAACCGTTGGGTAGGTTAAATAGCAAAATAACAGTTTGTTCAAGCACCCGAACAGCGTCCCTGACGAGGGTCATGCGTGAGGGGAGTAAGAAACCGCCAGCTGGCCCCTGGGACCGAGTTTTTCACGGACTAGATGGTTCGATTCCCGACTTCGAACATCTTAGCCGTCTTTTTTGACTTTTTCTTCAATTGAATTGAATTTACACCCTACTACTTTTGATGCAATTAATTATTTTTATTGAAACTTGATATGTTTTATCAGTTCGCCAGTTTATAAGACGCATCGCAGACCTTGGGATACCTATGATTTCTTTCGATATCGTGGATCTCAAGCTAGTAGTCCTGGTCCGAATTCCCTATAGTTCCAAGAGATCAGTTGTAGTCTTCCAAGGGATCTATCTGCCACTACAAATTACTATCTTGTTCCTCGTTTCGATCAAATATGAGGTATTCCTGCTTGTACCTTCGTACCTGGGTGTTTATCTTCCAGATTACATAAGATAAGGCATGATCGACAAGAGTCATGTGATACTCGACCGACGATCTTTGGCTTAATCACGTGGCATGCGGCTAAACCACGACCGTGACGGTCATCGCTTAATAAGCCGCTATGCTGATGAACGACATCAATTGTACCGCCAACGTTCCGCCTCACACCAGATGAGCATCCAAAGATGGAGGAGGGCCCCGCTCGCAAGCGCCTGCGACGGAGCACCCGGAGCTGCTATCAATGTAGGGTTGTTCACCTTCACTTGACCTTTACGCTGATGTTAACACGCAGTATTAGGTAGAAAGCGTAAGGTGAAGTGCCAGCTTACCAATGAAGACGTCGAAACTTGTGCCGAATGTCTGAAGAGTGGCACACGATGCACTCTTCAACCGCCCACAGCCGAGCAGAGCAGCGGAACCCCTCCTGTCCATATTGATGAACAACACGAATCAAGGCTAGCGCGTATCGAGAGCCTCTTGAAAGGGCTGGTCGAAGCTCAAGAACGATCTCAGTCGTCTGAAGCCTCGTCCGGATCTGATCCTGCAGCTCCCGCTCTTGATAATATTTGGAGCGACTTCGTAAGTTCCATAAGATGATTTCATAGTGAGAATCTAATCGGACTATACCAGTTACTGCATTCACCGGATGATGGATCTCTCCCTCTCATTGACGGCCATGACATTGCAATACCCCAACTGTCGGGCATACCAGACGCAAGACAGTCACTTTTGGCCCTCCTGCCGTCCGCAGAGGATGCATTCACCATAGTAAAAAACACTACGATTTGGCTCTGGGGGCCGGAGAACCCTCCTGGGAGCGTTCTGACTCCCGCCGATTCATCCCGGCTCCTGGAGATCACTGCTATACCAAGAGGCAGCACGATACATATTGCCAAAATATTACTACTATTTGCGCTATGCATGCAACAACTTCCCGCAAGTTTCGACGCACGATCTCTAGGCTCTCCAAATGTTGAAAGGACTATTGAATTGATCGTCGAGCGAGTCAACTCATTCGTCTTATCGAATGAAGATGACAGTAGCTCGTTGGACGGTCTGGAATGTTTAATTCTGCTATGCTCGATCCAGCTTAACGATGGCGCACTTCGAAAAATGTGGATGACTGTCAGGAGAATCCTTGACATCTCCAGATTGAAAGGAATTCACAAAAGCTTCTCCCTCTCTAAGCGCAACTCGTCCTGCGGCGAAGTGGCTCTTCACCGACGCCTGTGGCTCTCCACTGTTTGTGGTGACTGTTACTGCAGTCTTCTTCTCGGCCTAGAGCCTGGGCTTGGCCTCGCGCCTTTCGGTCCCGACGATGACACCTGGATCGACCCGCTTGCCGACGAAGAGGCAAATGTCCAGCGCCACGTATGTCTCATTGTCGCGCGCATTGCACAGAGAAACGCGGTTGGCCTTCACCAAGACCGTCACATCCTCCAAGAGATCGACGAAGCACTTAACAAATTACAAGACTCTTTACCTCTCTCTTGGTGGAAAACCCCATCGTTCCGTCGAGACCAGCCTCTCGATTCGGCCAAAGAGCCTAACCGCCTTATATGTCAGCTGTGGTTTTTCCAGGCGCGAATGTTCGCGCATTTACCCATCGCTTCTGGAAATACGAATGAGTCATTACACAGTCTCGAAAGTTGCATGGAGGCATCTAGAATTTCACTACATCGATGCCTCAATTTGCAGCACGTCAGAGATCAGCTATCCCGTTGCAGGTCCATCGACCAGTCGGCGCTTCTATCCGCAGTGGTCCTTCTCCTTTCCAAGGTGCAACTTCGGTACCATAAGATATCGTCGATATCTTCTAGATATGATTTTGACCGGGTTCTACTCGAGCAAGTGATTGACTCGTTCGAAGCTGCAGGGGAAGCGTGCCGTAGAGAGCATGTGGTAAGGCAGAGCGCTTACATTCTCTCTACCATGCTGCACATTGTTGATGCAGACCTGGAACATCACTTCCTTACAGCAAGTACGCCGCCCAATAACGATACTCTTTTGGCACTGGGAATACCCATCAATCCTGAGATTGTCAATGTAGACGCCGTGGGTATGGCCAAGTACGGAATGGAAGATATCATTGCTTCTTCGATCCAGCCAGTGCTTGATATACAAAGTCCAGCCTCACGCCTAGTCGAGTTATTATTCGCATCTACCCGATCAGCGTCAGGGGTACCAGAATACTTTGAAGAGCCGTCGCAGGGACGCATAGGACTTACTCTTGATGATGTGATAGATCCGGCTTTCCTGCAATGAGCTGCTTCATAGAAAGTGCGACTTCATCGTTGTAATTTGGTGCTCTATTTTACAGGTATGCTTTCTCATCCATCTATAGCGCCTGCTTAAAGGAAAACCGAAAGAAACAATAGCTATCGGGCTTCTATCAGAACCGTCATATACATCTGCTGGATATACGACCTATCTCCTTGAGCTCTCAATACTTCCCTCCCTTTCCTGACGATACCTGCATTTTCGATGGTAGAATCCTCCCCCTTCCCATCAATAGCAAGATACGTCATGAATGCGCCCAGCTCCTCGTTTCGGACGGACCAATTCTCACCCAGCGATGCGAACAATGTGGTAAGGAAGCCAACCATACCGCCGCCCGTCCCTTTCCTGGGCACAACCCCTCCTGGCTTCAGGATGAAAGTCTTCCATATTGCAGAGTGACTTTCCGCGAATGCCAGAGCCTTGGTCTCGAGTAAGCCCTGGGAGAATGTTAGGTAGGCGAGGCTTACGACAGATCGCATCATACCTTGATCTTGCGCGGTCTCTCCAACAGCCATAGCTTCCGTTCTTGGTCCCGGCGTACGAACTTGCCACTTAGATGAACGTATCTAAATTGGGTCCTACCAGGTTTCGTTTCCAACACTCGTGCCATGTCATCTAGAAAAGCGAGGGGGTACTCCAAGTCGGCAGCGACGTTCCCGTCGTACGAGCCCATGGCCCTTTGAAAACAATCAGCAAGGGGTGGTGTGCTTTTCAGCTTGGGATTATTTATCGCCGCGCCAGACATACCAAATCATGCCAACGGCATCTGCATGCGCTTCCAACACATCTTTCGGCCACATCGCGAAGTTCTTGACCAAGACACACTTAAGCTTCGGGTGACTGGATACGTCGACGGGTAGGTCCCGACGCACAAACGCGACAACGCTCGATACATCTGGGTGCGCGAGACATTGTATGAGGGCCTCGCCTCCTATCATGCCGCTCGCGCCAACGATCAGGACTTTCATAGCGATGGAGGGATGCTGGAAGGGCGGATCTTGGTAGCTAGGTAATTGTGCGTGTCAGCAGTTGGTGTATTAAAAAAATCTAGTATCAAGCAAGATATGAAATCTAACGCATGGATGTGTGTTTAAATATGATTTATAAAGTATGGGATAGTCTTGGTGGTAGGCTTTAAGGAGGCTCATGGCTGTCGGCCGACTCGGCCGAGGAGGATTAGACGATCATTGTTTTTTCCCAGCTAGTACCTACCTATGGATTGAGTCGCGTTCTATTCGGCTGCCTAGACTGTTTGCAGTGCATCTACAGCTGGAGCCTGGACGAACACTTCTAGTCATTCAGAGAATATCTTATTACGAGATATTCCGCGGCTCGGCCGACAGTCAAGCCTTGCCCTACCTACAGGATAACCTCGCTTGGGAGAGCTTCCCTGAGCGATTGGATCCCGCTTTAACTGATGCCACGGGTAATACTCATGCTATATTCTACCGAGAGGACGAAATTGGCCCTCATTTTGCCTGCATTGATCTTCATCGTGATGCTTTCTTGATCCGATACTCCTTCAATCACTCAGTAGAACGTTCTGAGGTCGGGTCGGACATACATATATCCGGAATCCGGATCGATCCGGTCTGTTGGGATTAAGTTCAAACGCTTCCAACGAAGAGTTCCTAGTTGCAACAGGCCATGGAAATATGTGAGCAGAGCGAGATCTTTGTCAAAAAAGAGTCTTTCACAACACAAAATTCATTCTCTGACTACAAGATGAATACTTCTACGCAACCACCGAACAGCGCCTTCCACCCTCCTCCAAAATCAATATCGATAGCCTACACCTAATCAACATTCCCACCGACAATATCTAGCCAAGATATGACACCAAGTTGATTCGAGCTCCCGACCCGTCGCCTCTGAATTCCGACGTGAAGCAACCGAGCCTTCTGTATTACGGCGATAGGGCCGTCCTTCGATAAACGTCTTGTATCGAAAGAATAGAAGGAGGAACGACACATCTACACAAGCTGGGCCTCATAAACAATAATCTCACTCCATCAAATATCATGATGGACGGGGACAATCCTATGATCATCAATTTCAACTCGTGTAAACAAAAACACAAGAGACTAGGTCCCAAGGCAAGAACCAATAGCTAGGCGATAGAGAGGGCCAACTCTACTAGACACGAGAACAATACCTGTGGTCCATTAAAAATACGAGAGTATCTGCTCAGAAGCGGGGGAAAGAGTGACGATGTATAAAACACCTGCACAGCACCCAGAAAGCACCGCATCAACTCAATAAGCGCCCACCCTCTCCGTCCACCCAGGACTAAGCACAACCTCGACGTCCTCCCTGCCCGTCCAAACTGGCGTGCCCGCCACAAGCTCAAGCGCGGGGATCTTCGCGCCGCCCTGTTCAAGCGCCCACAGCGAGATGGCGACGTAGTTGGGCCCGTTGTAGTCGAGGATGCCTTCCGGCACGGGAAACACGGTCTGCGGCCCAACGTTGCTGCTCAGCTTGCCGAATTGCCACCCGTTGACGTACAGCTGCGCGCGGTACGCGCCTGACGCCGCCGTGTCGTTCGTAAACGCGAACGCGAGCGGGATGTCCCACTCGTCCGACGGCAGATCCAGATCAAACGACGCGGCGTAGAAGCCGATGCCCGGCACCCCGATGCCCTCGAGCGGCGAGTGCGAGGCCCAGGACTCCGTCGGCGCGCCGGGCAGGTGGAACCCCTGGCGCTCGGCGAACAAGCCACCCTCGTTGAGCGGCCCGCGCGCGCGGTCCGCGTAGTCCTCGCCGCCGAGGTTGCCGGTCAGCTTCCAGGTGATGGGCGTGCCGGTCGCGCGGGAGGTCTCGAGCCGCCACCCCACGATGCCGCGAGGCGCCTTCTGCTCGTCGTACCCCGGGTCGTAGTTTTCGTTCAGGCCCATGTTCTCCACGACGACGGTGAGCACGTGCTCGGTCCCGGCATCGAGAGGCAGCCCGCTGATGTCGTACTTGCCCCCGTTGCCCTCCTCCGCCGGGTCTCCCAGGTACGAGGACACCAAGTGGTCGTCGAGCCAGATTGACGCAGCGAAGCCGGTCCCGCCTTGCGAGTACAGCGAGAAACTGTTCTCGTAGCCGGTGGCGTTGAAGTGGCCTCGGTAGATCAGCACCCCGGTGTGGAAGCCGTAGTCAGACGCGAAGGTAGATACCGGGGCGACCAAGGATTGGAATGAGTTGTTCGTGACCGTCTTATCTGCGACGGTCCACAAGGAGTCGTCGTATCCTGCTTGTATCTCGGGAAGAGAGTCGACATACTTCCAGTCAAGATCTGCAAGAGTAGGCGTGGCCAGAGAAACATGGGCCAACGAGACGTTGGCAGCTGTCGTAAGACCTGATACCTCCACCGGTGTTTCTATATCGTTTACGAAGAGTTTGGTCGCATCTGCTGGAAACCCGATGATCTCAACTCTGGTCGTTGCGTTGAAGTCGGCTTTGATGTGTAACCCGTCTGCATCTATGGATGCCGAGCGTACCAGATAAGGGCCGTTGATAATCAATTTCGAGTCAGTGCCATCGATGGAGGTAAGCCAGTAATTGTAAGCTGTGTTACGATCTGGTGACTGTTAGTTAACTGGAAAATGTAGTTGGTTTTGTGTGATCAGCTTACCGAGTAGATTGATGAACAGGCTGTCACCAATTTGGAGGATGGATCCTTCTGGGTTGGCCGTCCAATTAATCATTGCAAAGTCCGACAAGTTGGTGCTTGTGACGCCGAAAGAAGAGCTGCCTTGAATCTTTTTGACCGAGCCGCCCAGCGCTTCGATTGCAAATTCGTTATACTCGTCTGCTCCGGCGTACAGAATAAGGATCGTTTGATCGTCTTGCTTCACATGCGTGAAGATGTCCGCGGTAGAATAAAGCAGTCGGGTACCTTGCACGTCGTAGTCTGTCACCATCACTTTAGAGTCTCGGCCATTCAAGCTAAGGGATTGGGTTGTCTGGGGAATTGAGAGATTTCCTTGAGATGTAGGCAGCGTTACACGGTATTGCGTCGAGGCGAGACTCGAGTAGTTTGTGTGTCGAACAACAAAGAAAGAGGCGTCATCTGTGCTGTTGGCCAACAACGGAGTAATGGTGATATCTGCATTGTCGCTGTACTGGCTGGTTGAGCTGCTTCCCGGAGTAGCAGTGAGATACCCAGGAGAGGACTGGAGGAATGTCGCCTGTAGCTTCAACTCAGAGTATTTCTCTCGCGTTACCGTCCGATCCTCTTTGATCACACTTCCATAGTCGTAAGAAGTGTATCCTCCCGGATGACCCAAGTTACCCCAGTTTGTCCCACCGAAGATCATGTATAGGTTATAGATCGTTACGCCCTATGATTATCGGTATTGTTAGGTATATGCGTAGCTAGCCGTTGACTAATGGGCCATCTCACTTACCACAGCATAGTTATTCTTGTAGAAAACTCGTTCGAACTCGTGGTTGACAAGGGCGCTGCACTGTACAACTGTAAGCTACGAATACTACTTGTGAAATAGTCTCCGTTACGCCTTCGTAGTAAGGGAGACGCAGTGATAACGTAGGGAACTCACCTGCTCGAAGCCCCATCCACCCCAAGGATCGAACGATCCCGCTTGGAACTCCACTATCGAAAAGGGTGTCGACGGGCTTTGTTTCAAGTGGTTGCTTCTATATGTGGTCGGAAAGTTGTTGGCAGGCCAGACAGTGGGATGCGCACAGTCGAAGCCCAGAGGGTAACCATCGTGTCCGTAGATCTCCACTTCACCCAATCCAGTCCCCGGAGCATTGTGACCATACGGACTAGCATCATTGCTAATGAATGGCACAACAATTCCAGCATCTCGCGCTTGCTGGATAACGTATTCCATATACGATGCGTCTGGGAATGGAGTGTAAGTGTTGGCCACAGTGTACTCGTTCTCGGGTTGAAGCAATATCACCGGCCCCCCGTTCGTGATCTGGGCATCGGCAATGATCTTGCATATGCTTGTCATATAATTATTCGTCGCATTGAGGTAGTCCGGCGCCACTGTCCTGAGGCCACCTCGCAGCCGTGCTAGCCATCCTGGATAACCGCCACCGCTCACCTGGTTAAATTTATTAGCCACTGCTACTAGGTATGGTGTCTCGACGAGGAACTGGGAGATTTAATGCGGCTCACCTCGGCATTGATGTAAGGGCCAGGTCGGGCTATAAGATAAATGCCTGCCTTTTGAGCGGCGTCGAAAAAGGGTTGGAAGTCGAAAACCCCCTCCGCACTGAACTCGCCAGGCTTCCCTTCCAAGAGGGCCCAATGGACATAGAACGAGACGCAGTTGAATCCCAATGCTTTCACTTTTTGAAAGACATCGAGCCATAAAGACGGCACGGGTAGTCTGAATGGATGGAACTCGCCGCTAAAGATCAATACCCTCTCGCCTTTGACGAAAAGCGAATGCTCGTCCCATGTGACGATATCTTGTGCTGGTGCCCTCTTCTCGGCAAATTCCCAAATCAAGGCATCTGGTCGGCCCGCGGTGTTGAAAGCGAAGCTCAGGAGAGCGTGGATCGCGACGGCAAGCAACAGTGGCGACCTCATTGCTGGTGGCGGGGTGTCTGAAGAAACCTAGTAGCTGGGAAATGGTTAGAAGGAAGCTTGCTCTGCACAGGAAGCTCGAACCTGTTTATGTAGACTGAGTAGACTGAGTTACACTCGGTACGGCATTTCGGAGCAGATCTCGCCTGCCATACAAAGAAGCCCCTGCCCTTGCATGTGCCATGATGTATGTTGCGTTGGGGAATGTGGGGTAGGAATCACGATGAGCACGAGCAGCTGCACTTGGAGATCATGAGCTTCCCAATTCGGTGCGCAGATTGGACAGATTGGGCTTGTTTGCTTGTTTTGGTCCTCAAAGGTTATGACTAGATAGACAAGCGACGTGTCGGACGTACAGGGCGAGCCTGTGAGAGGGTTGTCGGTAACGAGATCGGACGGTGTAGGGATATAGGTAATCTCCCATCGGAGTATTGCGACGTTGTGCAACAACGTTGCAACGACGAACCGAATTGAATACCAACCTGGCCTCTCTATTACAGGGTTCATCATTGCTCAATTCCCATTGAGCTGACTTTGTGTTCGGTGCATCCTGTACCGATAATGCGGAGAGCACTGAACTTTTGAATGGTGCATAGGTATTTCCCATGATCCTCTTTGTCTCCCCACCTGGGCACATAGATATTGTTATTATATATCCGAGTGAGAATCTTCGTCCGTGGCCTCGTCAGCGCTCGGGTCACTTTCGTCGACGATTTGATCCTTTCTGCTTTTTTCTTCGGCCCGGTTGATGGTTGCTTCTACGGCCGTCATAACCTGCCTAGCGGCCTCTTCTTCCTCGTCGGTCTTCAGGGGCGACGACGAGTTCAAGCCGTGGCCTGCCATCCAGGATTCTACCACAGTCATGTCCGTTGTTTCGTAGAAGGTGGATAATGCCAGCAACATACCGCGCCGCATATACGGTGTCGGTGTTGGAAATGGACGTTGCTCGTAGTATCGAGCCCAAATATCTCTCCAGTCGCCGGACCTGATATCGCGAATACGCAGCAGTGCTACGACAAAATGGAAATAGACAAACCGGGACACCGGGCGTTTGTCATTGAGAAATTGTAACTCTTTCCCGTCTAATTGTGCAGCGGTGTGGCTGCCCGAGAAAGGAACGTTCAGGATACTCGGATTAAGAATATCCGTTCGCCAACGGGTGATGGGATGCTCTGACGCATCTAGAGGGACAACAACGAGATGATACTTGTTGAACCATCTTTCAATGTTCCTCTGCAGGAAAAGCGCATTTCCTGCTCGATCTAAAGACGGCGCACGTTCTCCAAAAAGGATCTCACCCAGACTCTCGTTATCGAAGAAGAAGGGCACAATGTGGGCGGCTTTTGTGTCGCCTGAGGGATGCCACATGCCACTGACATGACACCACACCGAGTCCTTCGTAAGGCCGTGGCCTTCGCCACTTGCCTCATAATACTCCAAGGCTTCCCGGCGGAAGTTTGAAGGTCTTTTCTTCCCGGACCCTTGTCCGTCGCATTTTCTGTAAATTGCAAGGACGCTCTCGGATAACGCGAGATCATTTAGTCTTGTCAAGTTAGAGACGCCAGGCTCTGTCTCCAATCTCAATTTCTTTTTCTTATACCGCCAAAGTTCATCCCCTGCCGACAATTGGCGTCGACTGTCGCGTCGCAGACGTTTCATTCCCACCGCAGTAGTAAGCATACCTGCCTCCATCTCCTCGTGCGTGACATCTCGACCCAGGCGAGCCATCTCCTTCCGCTGTTTGGCCAGCTCTATGCCCATCGACACAAGCTTGAGCTCCGAATCTCGGTCGCGTTCTGGTCGCTCTTCGTCTGGCTCTCTGTCCGGTTCCACCTCGCGACGGAAGGTCTCGAATCTCTCCTTTAACTCATTTGAGACGACCCGCGATTGTTTGTATGCTCGCTTCGCAACTTTGAGACGCGATAGCTGGTTCATATTAGAGGGTGATGGATTGGCAACGGCAGCGGTATCGTTTCTTACGTTTGCTGTTTGGTGTGGGCATTCCCCGGTCTCATTCTCTTGCCCTGGGGCTTCTAGTGGTTCATTCTCCATGGGCACAGGTTGTTCGGTACAGAAACGCTTGACAGCAGGATATAATTAGGTGAATCTTTTGCGTCGGGAGTTCCGTAGGGTGTGTTGGGGATAAAGGGGAGGTCTTATTTCTATCCGGCTCGTTGCCAGGTGACCAACTAAGTGGCGCGAGAAACCATTGAAGTTGAGAGAAGGAGCCGTGTGTAAACCTTAATAAGGGCCTATTGAAGCTTACTTGCCTGCTAGATGTATGCGTATATTCAGTAAGAGCTGTGCGTTTCGCTATTCACAGAGTGCCTTTTTCTTTATATACAGAGTGCCCTTTCGGACTGGCCACTCTGAACCAGCTGGCAACAAGTGCCCACTGGTAATCCCATCAAGTGAACCAAAAACACCACACTACGGGTATGATACCTTCAACAATTAATTGCTTACAATAATCACCCCATTTGAAAGCTAAATCATTATATTCGCCTTTCCGAAATGAGCTGATTGGTACCAGTTACAAGACCTTAGTTCACTTCATCCTGCTAGAATGCTGCGTTGAACGTACCACTGTTGGTATGGTGGTTATTCGTAGGAGGCGTCACATAACCTGCTTTGTATTGAAACAAAGCCTGAGGGTTTAATACAGGAGCCAAGAAAACCAAAAAATTGAATTGGTTCCTCGAATCAAGAGCTACATCCTAATATCAGTCATCCTAACATCAGTCTTGTGATAGCTGGTGAGTTAAGATATTATTTTGGCATAAAGGTGTGATAACCTTTGCGAAATATTTGTTGGCAAGGTGCGTTAGTACATAGTAGGTATGCGTACGACGTATACAAATCTGTAATGGTCAAATTCAAATCCTCATATCACAGAAACACATGAGAAAGAGCTATAAGCAGAGATTGAAGTCATAATACAAAAAGCTTTCTTTGATCCTGAATGATTTAGTTGTAGGCAGACTGCGATGTTCCCCTTGAGCTTATCGTGAACATGGGCTGAGCCTCCTTTAAGCAAGGCATAATCAGTTCGAGTAAAGTCGCAAGAGATAGAGAGGGCAAGTTGTGGGTGAGGCAACAGCAGAAGTCTCGGTCTACCTGCGCCATGCCTCTTGCTTAGAAACGTAGAGCAAGTAATTATTAACGCTTTGCTGTTGATACGAACCTCTAATGAGTCATGATCATCCAGCTATGTGAATAAGTCGGCCTGGTCGGAACAGATGAGAGTTGAAGAGTCAACTACGCAACCTAAGGTGCAAGGTGCTGGTGGGTGCTATACCAGGGGTTGTACCACCTTAGGCTAGATGAAGTAGATTTCTGGTACCTGCTAACGTATCGCGATAGGTATATAAACGCAATAAATATACGCGTTACTGTACATACCTCTTATGACAAGGAGTACATTCAAGGGTGGTCGGTGATACTTACAACAAGTAGGTTACTACATGTACCTCTTGATACCTTCAAGAAGCGAAACTTTCGTGAAGCGAATGGAATAACCATGAATGGAATGACCATCCTAATCTGTTTGGGTTAAATACAGGATGTCCGTCGTGTTGCTGCTGATTTTTCTTTTCCTCCCACACACATCCAACTCTGATGGTCATTATCAACACCACTACCATCTTAGCAACCCAACACCAATCACCATCATCAATCTGCCTGAAACTTCAGGGCTTCATTCATAATTCATCTCAAAGAATGATTATAATCCACTATTTGATTAATCAAGCGCTGCGAAAACAATGGGAAGTATGCATAATCCTTTACTCGCACGATGCCTTCATTCATGCGTAACCTCTCGACAACACCGCCAACAACATTAACAACTAGGTAACTATGAAACGCCATCACGCAACAGGTAAGTAGATTAAATTGCCGACATAAATCTCCCAAAGACAAACACAAACAGGTCTGCCCCGCTGACGATGATGGAGTCTAATTCCTCATTGAAGTACATCCTCAACGGCGAGAAATGTGAAACAACACAAAAGCAAATGATGGAGACACCATGTAAACCCTCCACTTTTGTATCAATACATCATCGCGAGCACACACAATTTACCAGGTCATCTTGGGCGTGCGTGAGCAAACCAACGCAGTATGGTCAGTCATATAAGCACGTATTATTAAGAGTGATGCTATTTGTAGATTGGTTTTTTTTTTTTTATTTGTAGATTGGTTTTTCAGGCCACCTGGCAGACCTGGCAGCAGCTGCGCCCCACCTGTAAATTATTTTTATTACACCAGCTTCCTGTGGCCGTAGGAGAATTTTTTTAAAGCCATTAAACTTTATAAAATTTTAAATGCATTTAATATATTCGCGAAAATAATGGATTTTAACTTAAATTTAATTAAGCTTAAATTCTTTTAATTTAAAAACGATAAAATATAAATAATATTTAAGTTATAATATGTTTTTATTTTAAACTTATTTAATTAATATTAAAGTTTATTTATAACTTTTAAAATATTAAAAGTTATTTTTAAAGCCTTTATAAAAAATTATCATTTTAATTTTATAAAAATAAGGCATTTAAATTTAAAAAATAATAAAAACGGCGATAATTTTTTTATATAAATTAACTTTATTTATAATTAAAATTATAAAAGATTTTTTTAAAATATTAAGGTTTAAATAACGTATATTAAAAAAAGTGTAAATTATTTTTAAAAAGTTAAAATAATATAAATAAAAAAAATTAAATAATAATAATATTTTAAAATATATTAAAATTAAAATAATAAGCTTTTATAATATAATTATAAATTAATATTATATATTAAGTTTTATATTAAATATAAACGTTTAAAAAAAAATTCGTTATAATAAATTAAAAAATTAATATAAAATAATACGATATAACCTTTAATTTTACGTATGTTAATTTAAAAATTAACACGTAAAAAAAAGAAACTTACGATTAAAAACATTAATAACATTCGTTAAAATGTTAAAAAAAAAATACGTAAAGGTTTTATAACTATTTAAACGTTCGTATAACGTTTTTATTAAAAGGTTTATTAATATAAAATTAAGTAAAAAAATAACGATTAATTAATAAATTAACTTATAACGTTTTTTTAAACGATATTATATTATATTAAAATGTAATAATAGTATTTTTAAATGTTAAATATTAATAACATTTATAAAATTAATAAATATAAAATGCCTTTTTTTAATTATATAAGGTAAATTAATATAAGATTAATTTTTAACCGCGCGTTTAACTTTTTTTTAAATAAAATATAAGAAAGTTATTAATAAATTATTAAATGTTTAATTAAGTTATAAAAAAAGATTAAAATGTTATTATTATAAGTTTATATTATAAACTTTAATATTAAGTTTAAATTAATTTTAAAGGTTTATTTTTTAACGGTAATTATATAGTTATGTATTTTTATATTAATAAAAACGTTATAAAGAATGTTTTAAAAAAATAAAAAAAAATAAAAACGAATTAAATTTTAACTTAAAATAAAAGGATATTAACGAGGTTAATTTAAATAATAAAAGTTATTAATATTTTAAAAAACTTAACGGTTTTATACGTTTATATAATTATAATACCGACGTTATTTTATTAAAGCTTAAAAAGATTTTATTAATTAAAAAAAGGGTTTATAACTTATAAAATACTTTAATATTTTTGCCGTTTAAATGACATTTTATTATAGTTTAAAACCTTTTATTTAAAAAATTTAATTTTATATAATTTATTATAATTAAATATTTTTAAAATATATATATTAACGTTTAAAAGTAATAAGTTATATATTATATAAATCGTAATTATAATTATAAAATTAAAATTATTACGAGGTTTATTTATATTAATGTTTTAATTTAAAAGTAATAATAATAAAGTATTAATTTAAGTATATATATTAATATAAACTTATAAAAAAGGTATAATACTTTTTAAATATTTAATAATAAATAAATGCTTAAATTAATTATTATTAAGTTATAATTAATATTTTTTAAAAGGATATTATTTTATTTATATTAAACTTTATATATAAAAAATATTAAAGTAAGTTTAATAGTTTTAATATAAAAATATTCCTTTTAAAATTAATATATTTATTATAATATTTATAAATATTAATAAATATTTATAAATATTAATTAAAATTAATAAACGTTAATAAACGTTAATTAACGTTATTAACGTTATAAAATATATTTATAATTTCAAACGTTTTTTAAAATTTTAAATTAAAGATATTTTATTTTAACGTAGCGACCTTTTTTTTAAGCTGTTTTTTTAAGTTACGGTTTTTTATAAAAACATATATAATATTATATTTTTTTTTAGGATTTTTATTTTAAAGATTTTATTAAATAATTAACTATAAGTAGGTTTTTTTTTTTTTTTTTTTTTTTTTAAAGTTTTTTTATATATTAATTATACCGTTATATTTAAGGCTAAAAAAAAACGTAAACGTTTTAATTTTATTTTTATTTAAAAAAATTTTATTAATTAAATTAAGTTCGACGGTTTTAAATTAAATATAATTTATTTCGAGTGTTTTAAATATAAAAAAAAATGTTTTATGCTTTTTTTTTTTAAGTAAATATAATAAGTGTATATTTTATAATGTTTTTTATAGTAAGGTAGTAACTTTATATATTTCTTTTTATTAAATAAATAAAACGATTTATTATTTAATTAACGAAAAAAAAAACAAAAAATAACTTAATTTTTTATTATAAAAAATTAAAACGTTTTAATAATTTAATTAAATTATTAATAATAAAAGTTATTTAAGTTAATGTTTAACGAAAGGTTTTTTATTAAAAAGTATTAATATTAATAAAACGAGGTTTTAAGGATTTAAAAAAAATAAAAGCACACGAAAAAATTAAAAAGAAAAAATGTTTAAAATTTATTAAACGTTAACGTTTAAAAGTTAAATAATTTAAATAACTTATTAAATCCGCGGATTTTTTTAATTAAATTAACTTTAATTTATTTAATTTAAATTTAACTTTTAATTATTTTATTTTAATGTCGTTAAATTTAAACATTATAAATAACGGTAGTAAAAACTCGTTAATTTTTTTTTATAATCCGTTAAATGTTTCTTAAATTTTTACGTGTTTTTTTTTAATGAGTATTTTTTTTATTATATTAAGTATTTTACCGTATTTTTAACTTTTCTTAAATTTAATATTTTTTTTATTTTATATATATCGCTTTTTTTTTTTTTTTTTTTAATGTTTAGCTTAATATTTTAAGGGGTAAGTTTTAATATAAATATATAAAAGATTAAGTAAAATTTTATTATTTTAAAGAATATTAATTTATAGTTAATAAAAAAAATTACTTCTTCAATTTTAAAGGATTTAATCTTCTTAAAATTAAGCTTATTATTTAATCGTTTTATTTTAATTTAAGGTGTTTTTAAAGTTAATTTTTATTTTTATTATAATAAATAAATTTTATTTTCTTTTTAAAGAATTAATTTTTTAATTTTATATTAATTATAATACGCGATTATACGTTATTAAATAAAAATAAATTCTTATTTAAATTTAACTTATAAAGATTATATTTTTAAAGTTAATATTTTTATTTTAAAGGTTATTTTAATAATTATTAAAATGGTTAAAATGTTAATTTTATTTTTTTTAATGATTATATTTTAACCGTATATCGTTATATATAGAAATATTTTTATATTTTTATTAATAAATATATTATACGTTATTTATATTATAAATAAAAGTTTTATTTAATTATTTTATTTATAGTTAATATAATTTCGAAAATATTATTTTATAGTTTAATTAAATCTTTTAATTTATTTATTTATTTAAGAATATATTATAGTGGATATTTTTTACTTTATTTTAATTATTTTGGTTAAGTTAATTTAAAATTTAAATATAAATAGTTTATTTTTATTTAAAATAATTTTTTTAGGTAATTTATAATAAGTTAATATTTTTTTAATAAAAAAAAAAGCGAATTATTTAATTATATAAATGCTTTAAAAGGGTAAAAATTAATTATATTTAATGAGTTAATTAATTATTATTTAAATATTATTATATTTTAATTTTATAATAAAATCCTTAAATTTTAATAATTTAATAATAAAATTTTAAATAATAATATTTTAAATTATATTTAATATTTATATAAGTTAAAGCAGCTTATAAAGTTTATATTTAATTACTTTTATTTTAATGTAAATATTATAATTTTTAATTACTTTTTTAATTATTATTTATAGTCCGGGAAAATTATAATTTTATTAAATTTATTACTATATTTTAAATTTTTTTTAATGTTTAAATAATTTATAATTATATAAATATAAAATAAATTCCTTTTATAAATTTTATAGTATATATTATTTTTAATTATAAAAAAAGGTTCTTTTTTTTAAAAAAAAAAGCTGTTTTTTTTCGTTTATAAAAGTATTTTAAAACTTTTATTTTTAAATGTTATTTAAAGTTATATAAGAAACTTAAAAGGTTTTTTTTTCCGTTAAATTAAACATTTATCTTTTTTTTTATAATAATTTAATATTATATTTATTAAGTTTATTAAAAACATTAATTTAAATATTTTTTTTTTTTAATATAATAAATTTAGAAATTAAATTCATTTAAAAACTCCTTTTATCGCCATTATTAAAAGGATAGTTTTTAAATCGTTATAAATGTTTTTAAGTTTTTATAATTAAAAAACATAATAAACGGTTCTTTAATTTCATTTATATATAAGTTTTAATAATTACGAATAATTTTTTATCGTAAATTAAATATTAAAATTTAAAGTTATAAAAGGCTTAAAAAAAATAAGTAACGGAATATTATTTTTTATTATCTTTTTTTTACTTTAAAATAACTTTATATACTATTTTTAAAGCGTTAATATATATTTATTTTTTTTATTAAAGTTTAATAAATAATAAATAAAGTTATTAATTATTAATTTTTTTAAATATTTAAAAAACTTTTTAACTTTAGTTATAAACTAAAAAGGCTAATTTTCTTTTTATATAATATTTATAAAAAAGATTATAATCTTTTTAAATCTTTTAATTAATTTTTTAGTAAAATTAATAAATTTATAAAAGCTTTAAACCTTTTAAATAAAAATAAAATCCTCCTATTTTTTAATTTATTTAAATTTTTTTTTTAAATTTTAATACTTTTTAATATAATAATAAATCTTAAATAATTAATCTTTTATTTTTATTATTAATATTTTTTAAGTTTTACGATTATTTTATAATTTTTTAAAACTTAAAAAATTAACCTTTTATATCCGAAATGTTTTTTATAAATGTTAAAGTAAATTAAAATATCGTTAATATAAATAAAAATAAAGATATTAAAATATTTTTATAAAATTATTATTATTATATATTAAAATATAATAAAAACATTAATAAAGTTTTAAGGTATTATTAAATATTTAAAATACTTATAAAACATTTTAAAAGCGATCTTTTATTTCTTATTTTTAATTATTTATATTTTATAATAGTTATTTATTATGTTAAAAATAATGAATTATTAAGCTTTATTAATATATTCTTTTATATTATTAAATAAAGTTAAAGGATACTTATTTTTAATAGTTATATTATTTAGAAAATAATAATTATAAATTATATAATAAGTTAAGTTTTCGTTTTTATTTTCTTTTTAAATGTTATTTAATTTTAATTTAAGTATTATAATTATTAGGTATTTAATAAGGAATTTTAAGTTTTAAATAAATTTTTATATTAAATTTTTATAAATTCATTTTTATAAAGCTTTTTATTTTTATTATTTTAGCTTATATATAAGTTTAAAATATAAGTATTATTTTTTTTTAAAAAAATCTTATAATTATATATAATATATTTAAATAATCCGTTTAAAGTTAATTGTTTTTTTTAAAATATTATATTAAACTTTTTTTTAAATTCTTTAAATATATTTTATAATTAATTAAGTTTAACTTTTTGTTTTATTAAATATATTATAATTTTATTTATTAAAATAATAGATTTAAGTAATGTTATAGATTAATACGGTTTGAAGGGTTATAGTGAAGCTTAATAGGAAAATAAGGATTAATTGGTGGAGGGTTAAATTAAATGATTATGTGATAGTAATTTAGGGAATTTAAATTATAAAGATTAAAGAAGGTAATTTAGGGGATTTAAATTACTTAGATTAAAGGAAATAATTTAAAGGATTTAAATTAAAAAAATTAAGAAAAATGTATAAAGGATAAAAAAGGATATAAACTAGAAGGGTTTTTTATATAATTAGTTATTTTTTTATATAACTTTTAATTTAAGTTTATTATTAATTCTTATTATTAATAAGGAAAAAAATATTACGTCTTCTTTAACGACTTTTATTATTATCCGTATATACGTATTATTACCTTTAAATTAAAACCTTTAATATTTAAATAAATAAGTATATTTATATACCTTTTATATAAAGCGCGACTTTATTAATGTAATTTTAGTTAAATAAAAGTTTATTATATTTTAAAAGCTTTTTAATTAATATAATTATACGGTTAAATGTAATATAATTAATTTAATTGTAATTTTATTATTATTAATAATTAACTTATTATAAAAAGAAAATAATTATACGGCGAATAAAGATAACTTATAAAATTTTAATGTATTTTTATTTTAAATTTATTAAAACTAAAATTAGAACGAACTTAACGATTTAAAACTTACATTATTAATAAAAATTATTAAAAACTTTAATAACGAAAATAATAATAACGAAAAATTAAATAACGAATAATTAATATAATAAACGTTATTAACGATATTAAACTTATTATTATTTAAAAATATATTTTAATATATTAATAACATGGTTAATATTTTAAAATAAGCTAATATACAAGCATAATTTACCTTAATATAATAATAGCTTATCGATTTTACTTTAAAACGTAATAATTTTAATTAAAAAAGAATTTAAAAATAAATGGAAAAAAACCAGCTTTTTTATTACATTTAAAAGTTGAAAGTAATTATTACAGTTAAAATGAAATAAGATTAACCACCTCTAACGTTAATTTTAACGTACCAATTAATAATGGTGGAATTAAAAAGGTTTAAATTAAATTTATTTATATATAATAAAAAAAAACTACCTTATAAGTTTTTAATTTAAATAAAAGTTTTTCTTAAGTTTTATTAAATATTAATCCCGATAAATAACGTTAAAATTAAATATATTAATTAAATATTTAAAAAGAAAGCCTTAAATATATATAAACTTTATATTATAAATTAATAAAAATTAAATAAAAAATAAAAAGAAAAAATTAAAAAGATGTTTAAAAATTATATAAATTTTAAACAGAAAATTATTAATCGATTTAAAGACTTAAATTAAAATTAAACGGCGGAATAATAAATAATATTTTTAATATAAATAAAGTTAACGGTAATTTATACGGTAAAATTTAAATAACTTACCGTATATATTATTATTACCGATATTAAATTTATATTTATTTATTTTAAAGGATTAAAGTTTAACGTTAAAAAGGAATTATATAAAACGGATTAACTTAATATTTTTAAAAAGTATACCTTTATAATAATTTAAATCGATAATTAAAATTTTATTTACCGACGGAAAATATATAAAAAAGGTGGTTATTAAGCTAATTAAGGATAAAAAAGAACAGAATTAAACATATTTTATAGAATTTATTTAGGACTTATAAACGTTAACAAGGTTATAAATAATAAAAAGAATAAAAGTATAATTAAATGTTATAATTATTAAAAAATAGGATATTATAAAAATAAATGTAAAAGCTTTTAACGATAGTTTAAAATGTTAAAACTAGCAATTAAAGCTTATACCGTAATAAAAGTTAAAGTTATAATAATTAAAATTACAAGTTATATATTAATAAATTAGATGAATTGCTATAATAATAACTGTTAAATTTATTTATTAAATAAATAAAGTAATAATTATTTCCCTTCGAATAATAAAGAAAAAAATAATAATAACAACGGATGTATTTATAAAAAAATATTTACTTATTTCTAATATTTATAAACATGTATTTAATATTTAATTATAAAAAAAAGTTAGGAAGTTATTTTTAAAAAATACATATATTATACGTTAATTTTATATAATTTATATAAAGGTATTACTTTAAAAAAATTTTTTAATAATAAAAAGTTAAAAAATAAAGTATTTAATATAAAAAAGTAGCTTTAAAAATATAAAAATTAGGAATTATTTTTATATAAACCTAGTAATTTTAATTTAATAAATAATATTTACAGGATTTATAAGGAATTTAAATAAATTAAAAAGATTTATAAAAAAAGGTGGAAGAAATTAACACATTAAAAATAATATAAAAATAATATTAAAGTACTATAGTAATTTTAAAATAAAAAGTTAAAATAAATAATAAAAAAACTAAAAGATAAAAAAAAAAACGATAATTATAAATAAATGCGATAACGTTTTTTAATATTTACTTATTTAAAACTTTATCTTTAATTATTTATTAGTTTATAATAATTATAGAAGTTATTAAAAAGCATTTACCTTTATAAAGAAGTTTATATAAATGTAATATCCGAGTATATTAAAAATTATAAATATAAAGAAAAAGATTTAAATAATTACCCTTATTTAAAAATTAACGTGTATAAAAGTAAATATTTTTATATTAAAACTTATATAAGGTTTAAATTAAAAATTCCAGGGATTTAAAATTTAAAATATAAAAATTATAAAAAAATTTTATAAGTATCTTACAACTTAAATTATTATTTATATTATATATTAAAAAAAGTTAAACATAAATTATAATTAAGTTATAATAATTAAATTTATTAATACAATAAAATAAAAAGCGTTATAATAAAAATAATAAATTAAAAAATAACTAAAATAACTTTATCCGTTAATTAATTATAAAATTATATTTATTAACGAATAATATAAATAAATTATAAAAATAATCTATATAAAATTTATACGGTATAAAAAGTAAAAGCTTAAAAAAAACATTAAAAAAAAGCCATTAAATAAATTAACTTTAAAAACGAAGATATAATTATAAAAACGCTAAAAAGGGATTATTAAGAGGCTTTAAAAAAACTAAATATAACTCTAATGTAAATAATAAAAAATAATAAAAACGACCGCTTAAAAAGTAACGAGTTAGCTAAAAAGCTAAGAAAGTTTTTAAATTAACTATAAGTTAAAATAGCTTATTTAAAGTTATAATAATCTAAAATAAAAATAAAATTTAAACTTTAGTTAATTTAACGGTAACGATTAATTATATATACTTAAAAATTATTAATAAATACGAGGTATTATATAAAGATAAAAAAATAGTTTATTTTTATATAAATTTAAATAGATTAATTATAACTTATAATAACGGAATAATACGAAAAAAAACTATAAATTTTATAATATTTATTAATAATTATAAGGAGTAAATATAATTTAATATAATAAATATAAAAAATAAAAAAGTTATTTTTAAAAAACCATGGTTTAAAGTTAATAACCCCTAAATTAACTGGCTAACAAATAAAATTTAATGGAAAAAACTAAAAAATTAAAAAGTTTAAACCATTTTAAATCAAAAGAAACTTAACGAACGTAAAACTTATAAATTATTAATATATAAATAATTATAAAAGGTAAATAAAATGTATATACTTTTATAAAAAAAGAAATAAAATAAATTATCTTTAATATTAAAAAAGTATAAAAAAAAATTTTAATAAGTATTTTAAAAAAAACGGTTAATTTTAGATAAATTATTAAAACATATAATATTTAATTATTATATTTTATTTAAGGAAGGAAAATACTTAAAAATTAAATAAATGTATTGTTTAAAAGAATGATAATATAAGGTATATAAAAAATAAATATAAAATATAAAAAGTAAAAGACTTTTTAAAATATTAAAATCGTTAACTAAATATTAATATATAATGATATTTAAGTTTAAATTTAATAAAACGTTAAAACTTAATAATAAAAAAAAGCTTTAATATTAAGTTATTTAGGATTATTAATACTTTAATAATATTATAATAAAAAACGAATATACTTTATTATAATAAAAGTATAGTATAAAACGAATATATAAAGTTAAGTATTTTACGGTATTGAACGTTTAAAATGGATTTTACGAAATACGAATAACGGAAAAAGAAAAATGGAAAATAATAATACGAATATTATTCGGTTATTTTAAATTCTTAATAATGTTATAAGGACTTATAAACGTATTAATAACTTTTTAATATATAATGGAAATTTATTTCCAGAAATACTTTAATAAATTTATTTTTATTTTTATTAACAATATTTTAATATATTTAAAAACTTATAAGAAGCATTTAAAGAATAAAAAAAGGTCTTTTAAAAGCTTTTAAAGTATGGAATTTTAATCGAACTTAAAAAATACTAATAGAGAAAATAAAGCGTGGATTTTTTAAGATATATTATTATGCTAAGTCGTATCTAAATTTAAAAAAGAAAAATTAAATAAATTAAAAAATAAAAAAAACTATAATTTATTATAAATGTTTAATTATTTTATAAATTTATAAACTTTATACGAAATATAATCGAAGGTTTTAACGATATAATAAAATTAATAATAAACATTATAAAAAAGAAAAATCTACTATTTAAGTTTATTAAAAAAATATAAAAGGCTTTTTAAAAATTAAAAGAAGTATTAGTTAGTGTATTCATTTATATATTACTTAATTTAAATAAAAAAAAAAAACTTTATATTAATACTTTAAAAATAAGTTATAAAGGAACCTTAAAATAACTGAAGAAAAACGAAAAATAACACCTAATAGCTTATTATTTTAAGTTATTTTAAAAACTTAAATTACGATATTAAATATATAATAAAGAACTCCTAATTATAATTAATGGATTAAAGTATTAGAAACCATATTTAATAGAAACCGAAAAATTAATGTTAATTTTTTTAAATCACGATAACTTTAAAACCTTTATAACGATAAAGGAATTATTATTAAAATAATAGAAATAAAAAAAAAATATATTAAATTATTTTAACTTTTACATTTATCATATTAAAAGAAAAATAAATGTTTAAGTTAATGTTTTTAACCGATTATAAAAATATAATTTAGGAATTTAATAAAAAAACGGTTTTATATTTTAAAAAATCTTTAAAAAAACATTAAAATTATATAAAATAATTATCGACTTAAAAGAAATATAACGATTCTAGTAAGTTATAACGTAAAAAAAGTAGGAAAGGTTTTTAAATAAGGAAGGAATTTTAACTTATAATAATAAAATGTATATACCAAAAGTATTATAAAAAAAAATCACTAAAAAATGTTATAAACACTTATTTTATAAATATTAAAGAATTTATAAAACTATAATACGATTTCTAAAGGACTATAATTTCCCCAAACTACACCGAATAATTAAAAAAGTATTTAAAGAATATATATAATATAATAAAGTTAAAATAAAACGGTATAAGCTTTACGGATTACTTTAATTAATGAAAATATTAAATATATTATAGAATAAAATAATTTAGGATTTTATTACGAAGTTACTTAAGTTAAAAAATCCTATAATATTTATTAAATACGATAATATTTAAGTAATTATTAACCGATTTATTAAATATGCGTATTTTATTTTATATTAAAAATTTAATATAACGAAATAACTTACGTACGTTTTTTTACAAAAAGTCTTTAGTAAATATAAATTATTACGAGAAATTATATTAAATAAAAATAAGCTTTTTACCTTTAAGTTTTAAAAGATTTTTATTAAAAGGATTGGAATGAAATAGAAGCTTTTTATTTTAAACCATTTATAATTAAACGGTTAAATGGAGCGTTTAAATTAAATTATTAAGTAATATTTTAAGATATACGTTAATTAGTAATAAAATAACTAAGTAAGATAGTTATTAATAAGTTAGTTTAATTATAATATATTAATTAATAAATAAATAATAATTTTACCCTATAAGGCCTTATATAAATAAAAGGTTAAAATAAAAAGAAAAGAAAAAATAAATAAAAAAATATTTATATTTATTACATTAACTTTAAAAGTAAAAACCTTTAAAATGAAAATAAAAAAATTATATTAAAACTTATAAAAAAAACTATAATTTTTATAAAATAAAATAACTAAATATTATAACTTTAAAAGGATTAAAGGATTAATCCTTTAAAAGGAAAATAAAGTTTACTTATTATAATAAAAATAAAATATAATAAAAAACATATTATAGATTTAAATAAAATAATTAAGTAAAAAACTCGATTATAAAAAACTTAAATCATTTAAAATTAAAAAAGTATTATTTAAACTTAATTATAAATTATTATTATTAAAAAATATAAAGATTCACTTTATTAAATATATTTCCTTATTTAAATTAGCATTAAAAAATGCACCACTTAAAATTAATCTTAAAATAAAAGAAAATTAAAACAAAAAATACGATATTAAAATTATATAAAACTTTAAGATTAGTAATGGTTAATTTAAGTATTTCGTTAAATGGTTAAATTATATGGAAAAAAATAATACGTGGAAATTAATTAGGTATTTAAAAAATAAGCATGTAAAGTTTTTGTTTAAGGATTTTTACCGATAAAACTTAAACTAATTATCAACGGTAGAT
Source organism: Hypoxylon sp. NC1633 (assembly GCA_022984935.1). NCBI lineage: Eukaryota > Fungi > Ascomycota > Sordariomycetes > Xylariales > Hypoxylaceae > Hypoxylon > Hypoxylon sp. NC1633. The sequence continues at coordinate 55,797 of JAJLYQ010000032.1, read as the reverse complement.
TAAAATTTATTTTTTTAAAGGAGAAATTAACGAAAAGGTTAACTTTGGAAGCGGCGGTAATTTCTGTTTTTATTTGGTTCTTTTCGGCCTTTATTTTTTTTAAGCGATTTAAATCGTACCTTTTTTTTAAAATTTAAAAAGTGTAACGTTTTAACAGGTCCTTTTAATAACGAAAGTGTTAAAAAGCGTTAACCTTCTAGGATATTTTCTTTTAAAGATAAAGTAGCTTATTTTTAACGTTTTTTTATTTTTTTTTGATTTTAGTTTAAACGGAGTTAATTTATTAAAAGGATAATATAATATCTTAATTAGGACAACCGTTATAAAATAAAGAAAAAAATTAAGTGTAATTTTTATAGGATGGGATGTTAATAATTATAAAATAGGAAAGGTTAATGGTAAAGTAATAAAAATAAAGGAAAACTTCGATTCTTTTTTTAAAAATATAGGTAGTTTAAATAATTTACTGCGTTTTTTAATTAGAACGAGGTTTTAAATTTAACTTTTATATTTTACTTACTATTATTAATAAAAAAAAGAAAAATAAAGGAGGATGGATAATTTATTAAAAATCTTTAGGATAAAAATTTTAGAAAAGAAGGATAATATTATAAATTAATATAATTTAAAAAGCTATAATAAAGTTTAATAAGAAAATAAGGATTAATTAATGAAAGGTTAAACCGAATAATTACGTGATAATAATCTAGGGAATTTAAATTACAAAAATTAAAAAAAGTGATCTAGAGGATTTAAATTATTTAAATTAAAGGAAATAATTTAAGGGATTTAAATTAAAAAGATTAAGAAAAATGTATAAAAAATAAAAAAGAATATAAATTAGAAGGGTTTTTTATATAACTAATTATTTTTTTATATAACTTTTAATTTAAGTTTATTATTAGTTTTTATTATTAATAAAAAGAAAAATATTACGTCTTTTCTAATAACCTTTATTGTTATCTGCATATACGTATTATTACTTTTAAATTAAAACCCTTAATACTTAAATAAATAAGCATATTTATATACCCCTTATATAAGGCGTAACTTTACTAATGTAACTTCGGTCAAATAAAAGTTTATCACAAGTAAGTATAAAGTTATATTTACATTAATTTTTTATTAATTTATAATAGTTTTATTTAAAATTAAGCTTTTAAGTTTATTTTATTAAATAATTTAAACTTATTAATCGATTATAAAATTATTAATAATAAACTATAGTAAGTTTAAAAATACCTTATTATTAATTTTAACGATATTAAAGGAAATTATATTAAAATGTTTATAAATTAATACGTTAAAATTTATAATTTTTTTACGTATATATTTATTATTATATTTAAATAATTTTTTATTAATAATTTTCATTTAATATATTTTTTTTTTATTTTTATAAAAGATATTATATTTATTTATAAAACAAGGATTAATATAATAAAGTTAAAACTTTAAATTAATTATTGTTTTAAACTTTTTTTTTTATTATTTTATAGTAATAATTAGATTTTTTCCTTTAAATGTTATAATTTTTAAAATAGTTTAAATGTTAAAATTAAGTTTATTATTTTTAAAAACATACGTTATTTAAATTAAAATTTAATTTAAAACCTTTTCTTATTATATTTAAATATTACCTCTTTTATTTTTAAGTTTTTAAAGTCGATTTTAAAGGTTTATAAAATTTTAAGTAAGCTTTATTTAAACATTTTTATACCTTAATAATTAAATAATTATTTTTTAAATCTTTTATTTATTATATATTTTATATTATACTTAAAAATAATTTTTTTAAATAATACATTTATAAATATAATTTTTAAATTGCTTAAAATATAATTTAATTATTATATATTTTTTTATATATTAAATTAAAACCTTTTTTATTTCATTAATTTAATATAAAATGTTTAAATAATTAATTTTTTTAAGTTAAAACTTAGCTTTAAGTTTATTTATTAAATATTAAAAGTAGGTGTTATAATAATAAAATAACTATAAAAGTAACATATATTTAAAATATTTTAGCTATTTAATTATATTAATTTTTTAAACTTAAATAAATCTTTTTTATAAATGTTAAAAATATTATAAGGAATTATAACGATTATATATTTTATTCGTAAACTACTTTAAAATTATAATCCATTAATTATAATCGAAATATTATTTTTTTTAACTAGTTTTTTACTATTAAAAAAAGTTAAGTTAATTAAACATTTTTTAAAAATAATATTTCGTTAATTTTTTATATATTTTTTATATATAAAAGGTTCTTAAATTAAATAATCTTATAATTATTTTTAAAATTATATTTATTAATATAACTTATTTAAATCGTTATTATTTTTTTATTTCGTTATTATTTTTATAATAAAATTAATAAAAATTAAAGTTAATATAATTAATAATTAAAACATTTTATTTATTAAAAAATAACGAAAAAAGTCTTTTAGTTTTTTAATTAAGTTTTTAATATTATAATTTCATTTTAAATAATCCTTTATTTATTATAAAATTTTATTAATTTTTTTATTTATTATATCGTATTAATCGTTATTAAATTTTACGTTATTAATGTTTTTATTAAATGTTAAACGTAAATATAAATTATATATAATTAATAAATAATATATATATTCTTTTGTAATAATTTTTTTATTTTATTTTAAATTTAAATATAAATAATACGATTATAAGTATTTTAATTAATTTAACTGTTTATAGTAATAATATTTTTTATTATTTTATTAATTATTATTAAATAAAATATAAAAATTATTATTTTTTTTTTTAATAAATTAAGTAATTATTTATAAAACAAGCCGTTTAATAAAGGTTTTTATAAAGAATATTAAACTAAAAAAACTCCTTTTTTATTATATTAACGATTTAAACAAAAGTTATTTAATTATTATTTTTAGCTTTAATTTTTAAGATTTAAGGCTGTTTTTTTTTAAGGCTTTTATATTAACTTTTATAATATCCTTTTTTATTATAATTATAACATTTAATTTAATTTAAATTTTTACGAAGCTTAAAAAATTATTTAATTATAATTTGATTTATATTTATAGGTTTAAAATATATATTATAAAAAGTATTTAAATAATATTTATCGTTTTTTTTTCCGTTTTTTTTATTAAAATAAATTAATTTTTAATGTTTTTTTTTTAGCTTATATTAAAATTATTAATTATCGATTTTAATGGTTAATTTAATATATTTATTAAAATTTTTAGAACGATTTTTTTTATAAATTTTATTTTTAACTCGTTATTTAAGCTTTTAATAAAAATAAACGAAAAGTCCTTTATTAAAAATATTGGTTTAAATAGTTTACTTTTTAAAATTTACGGCGTATTTAACGGTTAATTTAACTTATTATAAATCGGTTAAACGTTATTTAACCATTTAAATTTTATTAAAGTTACCGTACATTTTTTAAAATTTATTAATAAAATATTTAAAACTTTTAAAAATTTTAATAATTTTAAGTCGTTTTTTTTTACTTTTAATATCTTTTAAATAATCTTTTATAATAAGCTTAAATTAAATTAAAGTATTTTTAATAAAAAATACAGTTACCGTTAAAATTTTTTACTTTTTTTTTTAATAAAAAACTTATAAAATTTAAAGTAAGTTTATATTTAAATAATAAAGCCGTTAAAATCTTTAAAATTATTATATAATTATAAAATTTTAAGTTTAAGTTTTTTAAGTTAAATTATTTTAAATTATTTTTTAAATTATTTAATTTTATTTAAAAAGGCTTAAATATAAAAAAAAAAGACATTAATTTAATTTAATATAATATAATTAAATAACGTTTTTTTAATAAGTTAATTAAATATTTTTTCGTTAATAAAAAATAAGTTTTTTAAATTAAATAATAATTAAATAAATTCTTTTATAAATTAAATTATTTCTTTTTAAAAAATTTAAGTTTTTAAATTTTAAATTTTTTTAATTCGCTTTTTAATTTTTTAAACTTATCGTTAATAAACCTTTTTTATTTAAAAAGAAAAAGTTATTTTAAAAAAAACAATTATAATAATAAATATTTTAAAAAAAAAATAAACGTAAAAATATTATTATTTATACTACTTTTAAATTTTAAATTAATAAAAGGCTATTAATTAAAAAGTAGTTAAAATATTATAAAATTTATTTATATTAAAGTTTTAATTTAAAAATAATAATAACGAAATATTAATTTAAATATATATATTAATATAAACTCGTAAAAAAAGTATAACGCCTTTTAAATATTTAATAATAAATAAATGCTTAAATTAATTACTATCGAATTATAATTAATATTTTTTAAAAGGATATTATTTTACTTATATTAAATTTTATATATAAAAAATATTAAAGTAAATTTAATAATTTTAACGTAAAAATACTTTTTTTAAAGTTAATATATTTATTATAATATTTATAAATATTAATAAATATTTATAAATATTAATAAATATTTATAAATATTAATAAATATTTATAAACATTAATTAACGTTATTAATATTATAAAATATACTTGTAATTTCGAACGCCTTTTAAAATCCCGGATTAAAAATACTTTATTTTAACGTAATAACCTTTTTTTTAAGCCGCTTTTTTAAGCTATAATTTCTTATAAAAATATATATAATAAAAACGATTTTATTAATTAAAATTAATTATAAAGTTTTAAAAAGTTATATATTAAATAAATACGTTAATTTATTAAAACTTTAAATTAATGTAAAAAAGCTTTTTAAAAATTAATAAAAAAATTATAAATTATAACTTTTAAATAATGTAATTAAAATTAAATAATAATAGTTTAAAAAGAATTACTTTAATAATTTATTATTAAAGTAAATTATTAAAAAAACATTAAAACTTATTAATATTTAATTTTTATATATAAGTATTTTTATATTTATTTAAGTTTATATAAAGTTAAATAATATTAACGAATACGATTATAAAAAGTTAAATATAAAAGTAACGTTAAAAATTTTATATTATTATAAAATATACGATAAAATTAATATTACGAAAAATAATTTATAAATTATACCGTTAGTTTTAAAAAACATTAATTAATTTTAATATATAAAAAAGAACTTTTTTAATATAAAACTTAATTTAATAATTTTTAATTTTTTTATTATAATTTTTAAAAAGCACTTTATAATAAATGTAATAATTATATTAAAATAAACTTATTAAAAAAAATAAGTTTATTATATTAAAAGAAAAGCTTTAAAATAAAAGGGTGAATTTATATTATCGTAAAAAAAAAAATTATATTAAAAAGTTAATAAGTTATATATAATTAAATTAATTATAATATAAAAGCTTATAATTATTTAATTATTTTTTAAAGCTTATATTATAATAAAAGGTAATAATAATAAAATAATAAAAACATTTCGTATAAATTTACGTATAAAATATATAAAGCTATATATAATATTAAAGCGACGGTAACGTTTTATAATATTAAAGTAATAATAAATTTATACTTATTTTATATTAAATCGTAGTTAATAAAAAAATGCGAATATATATTAAAAATTACAATATAAAAATAAATGTAATACATTTTTAATGTAAGGAATGCGTAGTTGTTGCCAAGTGGCAGTAAAAACCAATCTACAAATAAGAAAAAAAAACCAATTTATAAATAGCATCACTCATCATTAATGTAAGCACCTCACAAGTTAAACAATAAAAAACTAGTGTAACAGTACATGGACGACCCTATCAAGGGCTCAAACAACAATGGCGAAATCAAACCATCGAAGTAGATGCTAGGGCATCCAAGTCAACATACCTATCACCGTGACGCTCGAGTCATGGGAAAGCAACCAGCGAAATAGACAAGAGAACATTCCACCTCTCAAGAGTACGAGATCACTGGGGACAAATATAACAACATAAACAATGAGAATATTCACTCTTGTTCCCTTATCTGCCAGCCACCTCCGCTTTCTAGGTAGTTGTCGTCAGAACATTGATGATAACAGCTAACCAAGGAACCAAACCTCGTTGCTGTGACAAGTATCGACATGGAAGGGAAGAAATCCCCAGAAGCTAGTAACCAAATGACTCGTCCACTTCCACGGGACTCGACGGACAGCCCAGAGTTTGCAGCTGACATTAATACTGTCTTTGCTGTTCGGCGTTGAAAGATCCGAAACAAACACTGCAAATGCTTGGCTACCCTAGAGCAAGTGTCGTTCACAACATCAACATCCATCGAGAGCTTGACGATATCACGAACAAGTGTATCCAAGATATGAAGGAGAAACATAACATGAGAGGGTTGCCTTGAAGAAGTGAGGGGTCGCACATCCGATGGATGAAAGCGTTGGATGTTAGGCGCGCGAACAACCGGGTTGCGATGAATCAGGTTGAAAAGTACCTATCCCGCATCAAGCGGAGCGGGGAAGATTGGCAGGAGATATCACAGAAGGTAAGTAACACAACATCTTCTATCCTTGCGCCTAGAACAAGTCTAACTCGTGGCAGGGCTGCAACAAGCTGTCTTCCACTGACGAGGTTGGCGACAGCATGTCGTGAGGAAGGTCGTTGATGTCAACGTTCTGTCGCCAATCCCCATCGCGAGATCATGCCTTGGGCCTCGGTGTTGGCGTATAGCTGGTCCCGACCCTCGTTGCGCCCACCGAGTTCGAAGGCTTGCACGTTCCAGGTCTTTTTCATACAGTGACATCCTCTATGAGAGCGAGAAGGACGATGCCGCCTCTGCTCCGCCCCCTACCACTCTTTCCGGACCGAGCGGAGGCGTCTCACAATCTTGGAAGGTAATTGAGTCTACAGTATCCAACCCAGCATAATGTTAGATTGTGGTTGGATCTGACCCATAATCACTTCGACGAATTCGATCGCCAGCACTTCGATGACAGCGGTCGACAGCGCTGGTTGTTATGTATCCACTGACCAGCTCTACGAACGAGAACAACGTCAGAGAGATCTCGTTTCAGAACAGCCCGGCTGCCGATACACGCAGAACCTGCGTCGCCAAGAACGCAGTGAGCGTCGCCGTGTCTGCGACTAGACAAACCTGGAGCGCAAGCCTGGAGCGAGAGCTAGAAGAACACTGGGGGAATCTCCTCAGGCTCAGTCTAAGTTGCCTTGGGGCTTCCGCTGCATACAATGACTTACCTGCTATATTTGGAGACGAATCGCCCTACATTCAGGAAGGCGATCATCACTTACAGTAACGGCGACAACCAAACCCAATCATCATCTCTTCTTTCTCATACTTAGATCCAGGAAAAAACCCAGCTATCTCCTAGATGTGAGAAGAAGAGAGTGAAAGGGGAGGTTGGTAAAAGGGGAGTGACGTGAGAATTCTTCGGAACAACCTGGATAACATTGAGTTCAATGGGACTCAGAGTGGAAGGAGGGCGCCAAGTCGGGGGCAAGAGAAGGCAGAGAAGGCGGAGAAGGCAGAGAACAAGGAAAATGAGAAGTGTGAGACCATGGCCAAGGGGATTGAGGGATAGGGAGAGTGGGCTGGGGTGCTCTTATCAAGGGGATTGCACTATGATGCCTGTGTTCCAATCGGGTCGGGAGAAGGCTAAGGAGGAGGTGAAGAATCATCAATCACTGAGCAAGGTAACTGACTCGAAGATAGCGGCCGTTCGGGCAATTCGATTGTCATCATCGTCGTCATCTAATCATACCTTCCACCACCCTTCCCCATCCGCCATGGTAGTTCGCCACAAAGACACCGGGGAAGGGGGGTGGTGTCTGTGGAGAGGGCTGGATGATGGAAGATGCTTCGGTTCCAAGGATCCATTTACGATACCTACATGTGGTGGGCAAGCTCAAGTTTCGAATAATAGTGTCGGATATTATCAAGGAATCTCTAAGTTGTTGGAATCGGTCTATGGTCAAGGATTACTATCGCGGGGTGGTAACCTTGTTGCGAACCTTCCAGGGATGAGGATCCTCAATAGATCAGACCAAGACAATCGACAAAGCCAACAATCCCAGAGCAATCGACAAGATTACCAATTACATTTTACAAGATCGAAAATGGCCGAGTCACAATGGGGGGTGAATCAGTCGATGAAGGTGGATAGGTCGATGAAGGTGAATGGGTTGATGCATAGAGGTGATAGGTGATGCGCGTGAAGAAAGGTGAAGGAAGATTTTGAGGAAAAGTATCGTAGAAAATGAGCTGCTCACTGTCAGGGACTCCAGATACTCTAGATAGTATACTGGCATAACAACTTAGACATATACAACAACATCGAAAATCCTATTACACTCTCCTTGGAAGTGCTCGGGTACATTGGGGAACTTGTGTCACAATACGAATCAAAAGGCACAGGGACAACGGCGCTGTTGTGCAAGGAGCTACGCAACCTGACGGCTAGGACCAGGTCTACGGGTGGACGTACTTATGGTCCAGAGTGAATTGTTCTTTGTGCTCTTGTCTCACATCTGTCCATCAAACTGGAGACCAAGAAGCCGGATCCTCAAATGTGAATACCTGACTATAGTTTGCACTCACCCGACATGCCAGCAGTTAATAATGCCAAGTCTATCCGATCACGATACCTAGATAGTGTAATGGAAGCAGGCTGAACCTCCTCAGAGCAGACTTAAGAGTATGACTGGAGGTGTTGGGGCGAACATGGAGACGGGGGATATTGGAGATGGTAAAATGGAGAGAGGAGGGAAATGGGAGAGAAGAAGGCGATGAGGTCGATGATACTTATTAGATTGGTTATAAGCGAGGGAAGGGGTGTTGTATACAGAAGTGCACACTTCACGATCCCTAGTGAGGTCCTTGGTGTATTAATCCTAATGTTATTACACCACCGTTCACGTCGTGATAGACCAGGATAACCCGTTACTCCAGATACCTAGGTTCTGTTTGCCAATATTTCGCTTGCCTTCCTAGATTTGTATCGGCCAGGTCGCCACCCATAAGCGCCGACATGAACGATATCTGAAAGATCAATCAAAACCCCACTCTTCCAGTTTTCTACCCTAGAGTCCATAACGTGTCCGAAACCAGCCCGCCAGAGAAAGTCAGCAGCTTCCTCCACGACGGCCTCCTCATTGGCGCACTCCTGGATGTACTCGTAGACTATGGCAATATATTCCTCGTCCGGGGAGATGCGTCGCACGAGCTTGTCGCATTGGACTGGGCGCGGCCTGAGTTTCGAAGGCCAGTTACATAACGTGCGGCCGTCAATCTTTAGCCACCCGTAGCACTGCCTCATTCGCGGGACTGACGACACGGTCATGAATCCGGAGGTTCTGCTAGATAGTTGACCCTTGCGGCGGTCGCTGGAAAAGGCGAGGGTGTTGCTCCAAGCCTCGCGCCAGGTCTTCGGTTTGGCGTTTATCAAGATCGGAGCCGTGGAATCTGTGACAGGCTCCTTTACTGCGGCTTCCATCTTCTGGATCAAGGCGGCATTCTGGCATTCGCGCTGAGGAGCGTAGTAGTGATCAAAACTAGGCGGCCTTGGATCCCAAAACTATGACCTGAAATGAGTAACGAGAGCACTAACAGGCTCGCAGGTTTCCTACCACTTTCAAGACGTAAGGGCCTTTGTTCTCGAAATAAACAATCCAAGTACAGCCGTCGAGTCCACCTTCAAGTCGGCAACTACGTTGGAAATTTATGGTGGCTGGGTCGAAAAGGCTTCGTCGGAGCCGTGGCGCCTTGAAGCTGTCCGCGGAGAGAAGAGGGGGCTTGTCCATACCCTCGTCGCTGAGGAATGGGATAGATTGAGCATTTATCCGCCTCGCGTCAATAGGTTGGGGCTCGTGCGCAGCACGAAGTCTCGCTATCATCTCGTCTACATCCGCCATGATTGTGATAAGGGGAAATATAACATTCGTTTCAGAATAATGTCCTTAACACAAGGGATGATTATGTATCGTTCAAACGGGGAGCATGCAATATTCAAATAACGAAGATTCGGTCGACGTATGGTTCAGAGTGGATGGGAGGGCGATGGGCGCAAAATTTTTTTTCTTTCCTCTTTTTAATCGGTTAGTGCTATAGGACTTGGATGCATGATCTTGGCCAGGAAACGTGGTGTTGAAATTTGGGAGAGGGAGTCTGTTCATTGAGCCGATGTTGTCTATCTAAGTTTATTCATTCGATGAGAGATCCCACTCTGGACCCTTGCTACATGAACCTCCCGGCGTCTATCAACTCCGTTTCTCCTACAGTTTCTCCAGACGCTTCTTCCTCAAGATCTCCTCTCCTAACCGCGCCATCTCGAACTTCTTAACCTTGCCACTGCCCGTCAGCGGCACAACATCCGGCACGCCCCCCTCGCCGAGCCAAAAGACGTGAGCGGGCGCCTTGTGCCGTCCCAGCTTCTGCTGCACCCACTCGCGGACCTCCTCATCGCTCAGCTTCCCTCCCCGTACCTCTCCCTCTCCCTCTACAGCCCCTTCGCGAACCCCTTCCCCCCCAGCCCACTTCAAAAACGCACCCACAACCTCGCCATAATGCGCATCCTTCAGCCCCGTAACCACAGCCTGCGCAACCATCGGGTGCGCCACAAGCCTCTCCTCGATCTCCAGCGGATAAATATTCTCTCCGCCCCGAATAACAATATCCTTAAACCGGCCCGTAATCGTGCAATACCCAGCCTCGTCAAACACCGCCTCGTCGCCGGTCCTTAGCCACAGCACGCCCTCGGCATCGCGCACCATCGCCTCCGCCGTCTTCTCCGAGTTATTCCAGTAGCCCGCCTGCAGCTGGTACCCAGCGACCAGCAGCTCGCCGCGCACGCCCACCGGCACGACCTCGCCGCCGCCGCCGGGCCGCGCGCTGCTGTCCACGATCTTGGCGCGTGCGTGCGGCATCAGCGTGCCGACCGTCGTCAGCCGCCGCTCCAGCGCGTCGTCCGTGAACGCGTTGAAGCACGTCGGGCTCGCCTCCGTCAGCCCGTAGCTGCTCGTGAACTCGGCCATGCCGAGCCTCGACACCAGGCGCTCCATCAGCGCGCGCGGCACTGGCGCGCCCGCGATGATGCCGGTGCGCAGCCGCAGCCGCGAGGCCTCGAAGCCGGGCGGTGGCGACGAGGGCGGGTCTAGCAGCGCGAGCAGGGTGTCGAACATGGCGGGGACGCCGTGCACGGCCGTGCAGCGCTCGTCGGAGAGGGCGAGCAGGGCCGCGGGGGCGTCGAAGGTTTCGGCCGGGTAGATGATTTTGGCGCCGTGCGTGATGACGGCCATCATGCCCAGCACGAGGCCGAAGCAGTGGAATAGCGGCGGCGGGCAGCAGAGCACGTCCTCCGGCGTCAGCCGCATGCGGTCGCCGATGAAGCGCGCGTTGTTGACGATGTTGTGGTGTGTCAGCATGGCTGCCTTGGGGAGCCCGGTTGTGCCGCTCGTGAACTGCAGGTTGCACACGTTGTGCGCCAGGACGCGTCTGGCGAGGCGGTGCAGCTGCGTGTTGCTTACTGCTCGCCCCTGCTTGGTTAGGTCTGAGTACGTCGGATAGGGCCCTGATTCGCCTCTTAGGATCACGACGTTGGGCCCTTGTTTGTCTTTCTTGAGTTCTGACAAGAGCTTTGCATTGTCTACTCGTCCAATCTTCTTCGTTGTGAAAAATACTTTGCAATCTGGTGGAACAGTTAGTCGGGCAGGACCTCCTCCTAATCGGGGATCTGGCAACTTACCAGAGAATTTCAGTGCATAGAGCGCTTCCGTTGGCGTGTATGTGTTGTTCAGTATCACCAGTATAGCGCCGATACGCGTGACGGCGAAGAAGACCGCGGCGTATTGCTCGCAGTTACCGGCCATGATGCCAACACGATCGCCGACGCCTATTCCCAACGATAGCAACGCATTGGCCAATTGCGAGCTCTGCTGATTGAGCTCATTGTACGTCCACCGAGCACCAGTCCACGGCGTGACAATGCACTCCTGAGTGCCGTGGTGCTGACATTGTAAGTCCAGAAGCTCGCCGAGCGTCAAGTCTACCAGCGGAGGATCTGCCGGTCCTTCTAAGTAGGACAGCTTCTGCCTCTGGAACGGAGGATTTGGTATCGATGAAGTGGATAGTGACTGCGTAGCCATCTCTAGGTCTGCTGTGTATCATGGGGGGTATGAATGTCTATCTAATATGAAGGCAATATAGTTTCTCTGGAGAAATGTTCTCTATGCATGAAAATAGGAAACTGAAATATCTATGCGTAGATCTTGCTCAGCAGGTGTTCCTTGGAATAGCATGAATAAGAGCCAGGTAATAGACCAGATGTGCAAAGATCGATCTCCGATCTCCACACCTATGCAACCCTGCTCAACGGTAGCCTGTTGCTTGCAGGTCTAAGGAGCACCGTAACGCATGTATGTACATACATACAGCTCCGCATAGTCAGGTGAAAATCCCATCTGCTGCGGGAATTTGAGACGCACTAACGTCAAGAAGCTGGCCGAGTACGCCATTATCGGGGAGCGAGAACGTTGGCCAAAGGCAAAAGTCCGCGATCCATCTGAATTTGGTGCTCATCAGCAGCAGCAGCAGCATATGTTCGCCCCTTCCTCGAAGAAGTCCCAATCTGCGGGCCTCTAGGCTCTGAGTAACCAAGGTCGTATTCGTACGTAAGACAACATCTAATAAAAGCCTCTCGAGCAGAAACCAAACCGACAATCCGGTCGGCCCAACAAGAAAAAAACCAGCGAACGGAAGAAAAAAAATATGAAATTCTCTTTAACCCCTGCACCCTGCCAGCCTGCACCATGTAACCTCGTACTATGGTAGATTGACGAAAAAAGGGGGTGTGTGTGGGTCGAGATGGACGACGATAATCTAATCAGCGGATCAGATAAGATCAATCAAAGGAGTCCATTTCCGCGAGGTCAACCAATCGCTTGCTGGCAACGCGGAACCTCTCTCTTCCTTTTGGCACATTCATCGTGCGTCTGGTGCGAGATCGGAGCGCACACGCCGCTACGCTGCAAGGTCCGCACCTCAGAAGAGGCGGTGGAACGTCGACCTGCAGGATCGCGCGAAGGCCGGACTATATGCCGTAGACGGAACGCTGCTTGCTTGGCTATACATCGTGATACATGAGCGGTACTTGTGTGTACTTCAAGTGATATTATGAAGACGTAATACATGTCTACTTGCTCACTATTTTAGTATTCATTGCAAGCTTATTCATTTCATCTTAGCTGTACTATCATCTAAGTAGTAGCCAGGCTGTCTACCCCCGGCCCCGTATCCAAACCCTCTCTATTTCTCCTATATAGGACCTGTAAATGCATCCTAAAGCCAAGTGTAATGCATCGTACGCTACCTAACGCCGCCAGAAACCCCAAATTCTAATGCATGCCCAAGCCCAAAACAGCCTTGCAGCACCAGATACATAGGTACCTAGCAATTCAAAAAACGGTCCCCTTGACCTGCTTGGACTCACCAACCCTGACATCCTTCCACATGCTCACAGCCACTATCTCAAGCAGCGACACGATGGTGCCCGTGATGCACATGCGGTTCTGGGCCTCGCCGTACGCGACGATGATGGCGTTGCGCACAGCGCTGCCAACGGGGTAGCTGAGCTGCTTCTTCAAGTCGGACCCGATCAGAGCCAATTCGTCGGGCGAGAAGCCTGGAAGCTGCCTGGCTAGCGCTTCTGGGAGCGTCGTGTTCCAGATGGCGCCGCTGAGCGAGCTGCCGATGGCTGAGCCGACATAGTATGCTAACCCTAAGAGCGCCATGACCGAGGCCAGCTCCGCATGATTTGCGACGGACATGACGGCCATCTGGTCGCACATGACAAGTGTGCTGCCGCCGATGGTGATGAGGATCTGGCACATAACCACCCACGCGATATTCGTGTCCGGCTGGCGGAAGAAGATCATCAAGCCGCCGCCTAGCAGATGCACCGGCAGAGCAGCCAAGGCAAGCCACTTGAATCTGTTTGTGCGTCTGATCAGGTATCCCACGACCACGGCCCAAATGCACGAGCCGACGCCGTAGATATGGCCGATGTAACCGGCTTCGGTAAGAGTTAGATTGTGCACGACTTGTAGATACGACGTGTAGTAGCCATCCCACGCAAAATAGGCGACGAAGATGGTGACAGATAGCAAACAAGCTCCCGCCACATTGGGAGAACACAAAAGCGAGAAGCGTATAAATGGTCGCTTAGCTGTTCTCTCGTGCACGCAAAATGCAACTACAAACAGGACCCCGATAATAGGAGTTATGGCGACCGCGCTGTTGACCGAGGAACCGTGTAGTGAAAACGGTACTAAGATGAGGGTCAGACCGGCCGCGGCAAGAAACATGCCCAGAGCTAATACGAGTTAGCATCCCGTGTGTTTGGTCGCGGTATATAGTCAGCATACCGTCAGCTTCGATCAACGATTGTCGTAATTTTGACACGGTCCACGGGGTGCTCTTGGTAGACTTGGCCAGGAGACCCATCGACCTCGCTTTTTGCGTATGAAATATCAGGATAGAAAGTAATGGTATAGACAGCAATACGAATAACACGGCAGAAAGCCCAAACGCCCATCTCCAACCGCTTCCCTCCAGAAACGCCGTAGCAACTATAGGTCCGATGAACGTGGTTATGAGGGTGGGGGAGGCGTTGAACGCAAATGCGAGGACTCGGTCCTTTAGCGAGGAAGTGTCGGCGATGATTATGTCGAGGATGTAGCTGAATCCGCTGATGCCGACCTGGTAGATGACCTCGGCCGCAGCGTAAGTCTGCACACCCCGGCAAGCGGCCATTAGCACGAGACCGATCGTCGCAAGTGCCATCATCGACGCGAGACCTTGCGGGCGGCCCCATCCATCGATCATCTTGGCTATCGGCAGCTTCAGGATACCGCTCATGATGTTGGCTACTATTCCGATGGTGGGGATTAAAGAGTGCGAGTTGAATTCGCTGACGACGTAGGGCATGAGATTTGACATTACTTGCCACTGGAGCGTGTTGGCGAAGGAGCACAGAAATATGCTACAAGGAGAAGTCAAGGGTCAGTAAATACCAAGAAAGCTAGGCCCTCAGTCGCGACACGGTTTGTTCGGGATTTATATGGTGATCGCCACTCACAAGGAGTATGCCAATATAAGCGCAGTTCTCGACCACACCTGATTGATGGCGTCGGCTTGCTTGATGCCATCTTGGCCCAGGATGCCTTCTTCCTCGTCCCTAGACTTGACGGTGACCACCACATCATCTTTGCTCGAAGTAGATCCGTAGGAATCTCTCCGGACATGATTAACTCCGTCGTCGCTGCTCGGGTTCCGGCCTAACAGCGGTGCCTGGCTGTTGGTATTTTCTTCCATACTAACAGATGGAGGTACACGACGATGGAGTTTTGGCATGCCAACTCGGTAAAGAAACAAGTAGGGTCGCAGCGGTGGGAAAGGTAAGCTATTTTAATTTATTAGGGGTTCAACGTTCTTAAGGCAGAGGGTGGCAGTCATCAGGCCACCCAGTCAGCCCAGTCAGACGATTGGGACTTGTCACTTCAGCTCTCCCCGAACAGGGGATTGGGGGGTCAGAGGATTAATTATGCGCGCAGTCGTACGCAGTTTGACTCAGCGGGGCATAAGACACGGGGGCTTGCAGTCGCGTGCATTTAGGTACGCTAGAATGGGAAAAAGTAAGAGAAGAAACAAGAAAATACTTGTAATCGAGTCAATGCAAGGCCAGTGTTAGATTAATAGGACATCCAGCTGATCCGAACCGAGTCACACAAGGTGATTGAGGCATGTCTGTTAGGACAACTTCGTCCACCTGCAAGCAAGAGACGCCGGAATTCCCATCGCATCCGCCGAACAGAGGATCGAGAGTTACTTCGTATGTACAAGACTTGTAACAATGGGAAGACGGAATTGATGTGTTGGCTATCCCCTGCAGGCCACGGCGCCATCGCATCCCTAGCGCCATCAGATAACCCAAGCTCATCAAGTAAAAATGCGCTATGTAAATTGATTGACAAAGCAGGATCGGATCCGCATGCCAATCAGCCCAATCTCAAATCTCGGTTTTGGTGTCCGAATGATCTTATCAGATGCTGCATGCCAAGACCAAGTCTCCCACACCATGTTTAGTCGCTGTATGTACATACGAGGCACGTATGTACATACCTAGAAATGCCAGGTATTTATTTCGTATTTATTCATCATCCCCGTTCTGCCCGTCCTCGGAGCCAAGGGATCCCTCCATCATTGCTAAGTGTCAAAAGATGCGAAGTACAGCTTTGTACCCTTCGCACGCTAGAGTTGCCGTTACATCATGAAGACCTTGGTCCTGGTATCTACCGATGCACAGGTCACAAATGAGAAGGACTCGGCTTCAAGATTTGCCTTATGGACCGTGGACTCCATGCTTGGCTCCCATCGAGCCCCATACCTACCATCATGGGCCATGGCTAATGTCGTATTGTAAATTGCTGCGGGCCATCGTGTTTCCGGGTGCCGGTGAGGAAAAAATGGACTGGCTTATGGGGTTAGGTTCGGTTCGGTTAGGGACAAGTGAGAAAAATTCCATGTCTCGAAAAGATGAACAGCATTTTCAACATGTTTTTATAGGCACCTCACTTGATACTGTCATAGACGACTAGATGGGGACGGATACTGGTTCAGATCCTATCATGAGTGCTGCGCTTCATGGCAATGGCTCAAAGACCAGCCAGAGCGCAAAACACACAATTAGTCGAAGAGCAAGGTCAATAGCGTCTCATGTAAAGTTGCCAACTTGCCGCTCACGTAGCTCTCAACGAAACTAACAACCATCGAAGGGCACGCGGGGTTTCTTTCGATATTTCCGACTCCTAACCTATGCTGAACCGAGTAAAGTAGACGTCGCCCTGCTATTGATTGGAACTGTCGCCTCGATTGCAGCTGGTATACCATTCCCGCTTCTCGGTATCCTCTTCGGTCAGCTGCTGGATGACCTCAACTCGGCAACATGCGCGGCTCAACAAACCATCTCACCCGAGGCCTACCAGGCCGCCGTCAATCAGAAGGTATTGCTTGTCATGGCCTGCGCCCTGGCCCAATTCGCGCTCATCTACATATACGTCGTGTGCTGGAATCTGTTCGGTGACCGGCTTGCCCACCGGCTGCGTGAACGGTATTTCCGCTCCCTGCTCCGCCAGGAGGTGTCCTTCTTTGACAAGCTGCCCGCCGGAGAGGTATCCTCACGTCTGAGTGCCGACATCAGCACGATCAAAAGCGGCACATCTGAAAAAGTTGGCGTATACGTGGGCTCGCTTGCCATGTTCATCACCTCCTACATCGTCGCCTTCATAAAGAACGCCAGGTTGGCTGGGATCTTGGTGTCGCTCCTCCCGGCATTCATGCTGATGTCCCTTGTTGGTGGTCACTTCATTGGAAAGTTCTCAGGCCAGGCTTCTCAGCACATCGCATCCGCATCGTCCATCGCTCTGGAAAGTCTGTCGAATGTGATGGTGGTACATGCGTTCAGAGCCAACGACCGCCTCGAAGGAAAATTTGCCAAGAAGCTCGAGGAAGCAAAGGGAGATGGAGTCAGGAAAGCTGTCGCCTCAGCTGTGCAATCCGGACTGCTCTACTTCATAGCATTTTCAGCAAGTGGGCTGGCATATTGGCAAGGAAGTCGAATTATTGCCGATGTAGTCGGCGGTCGTGCGGAGGGAGTGACGATTGGAACCACATACACGATCATCTTTCTTCTTGTCGATGGTAAGGGTCCAATATTGCAGCGATTATGATTCTATCTTTACGCTAATTCTTCAGCCTCTCTCGTGATTAGCCAAATCTCACCGTATCTGCAAATCTTTGGATCTGCCACGGCGGCGTTGGAAAAGCTTGAAGCAGATATGGACCGCCACTCGAAAATCGACGGGACAATTTCCTCTCATGGCAGTGACATCGAATCGTTCTCGAGTAATTTTAGACTGGAAAATGTTGAT
The DNA here is from genome assembly GCA_022984935.1 of Hypoxylon sp. NC1633. NCBI lineage: Eukaryota > Fungi > Ascomycota > Sordariomycetes > Xylariales > Hypoxylaceae > Hypoxylon > Hypoxylon sp. NC1633. Next base: position 37,870 of record JAJLYQ010000032.1, on the reverse strand, counting down.
TTTACTTACCCGTCTCGATCAGATGTTCCCGTGATCCAAGGTGTCACGCTTCACCTACCCGCTGGCCAACACACTGCAATCGTTGGTCTATCTGGTAGCGGCAAGTCGACAGTTGCTGGGTTGCTCACTCGGCTGTACGACCCGGACCAGGGTACTGTATATTTCGACGAGAAAGATATCCGCGATATTAATGTACGCCAACTACGGGGTTTCATTGGGTTGGTTCAACAAGATCCGCTACTTCTGAATCGATCAGTCTTGGAGAACATTGCTCTTGGTCTGGTAAACTCTCCACGCCCAGAACATGCTCCGTTGCAGTCCGTGCTTCTAAGCACTCAATTGTCCCGGATAGCGGAAGCGATGCGAGATGGTCAAGAAATAACAACTGCAGCAGAGCCTCATGGGCCTCTGGTACTTGAGGTGGTGAAAATGGTCCAACAAGCGGCCAGTCTCGCTGATGCGGAAACGTTCCTGGAGAACCTGGAACATGGACTCGGTACGATCGTTGGCCCCAATGGCGATTTGCTCAGCGGTGGACAGAAGCAACGAGTAGCATTGGCCAGAGCTCTTGTAAAAGATCCCAGGGTACTCATCCTAGATGAGGCGACTTCATCTCTCGATTCTGCTAGCGAGCGACGTATCCAAAAAGCCATTGAACAGGTTTCCTCTGGCAGGACAGTTATATCGATCGCACATCGTCTAGCAACGGTGAAGGACGCCGACAATATTGTCGTCATGCGCAATGGCAAAGTCATCGAGCAGGGCAGGCACCTCGATCTCATCGCAAGAGATGGCGACTACGCTTCCCTCGTCCGCCTGCAGAATATGGGATCGGAGACTTCAAGTGTCAGTACTGCAAAAGGTAGCTGTGCAAGGGGAACTAACCACTCGGAAATCGACACGGATAAGGTATCTCGAACTCTAACTCTAGACGACGAGAAGATTGGAAAGAAATCTTCTGAAGGGGACATTGATGGAGTGGCTCTAGAAGTCGAAATGGAGATGGAGCAGACGAAAACAGGTGACCGATCGAGACCGACATGGGCTACGATCAAGAGTGTTACCAGCGTGACCCGACCCCATCTGCTCTGGCTGTTCGTTGCCCTGTTCGCATCTGCAGTCGTCGGTGGAACTTATTCAGGATCGGCGTTGATTTTCGGTAATACGATCGGTGCCCTCAGCCCTTGCAACTCCGAGGACGCCATTCGAGCGGCGGGAAGCTTCTTTGGCCTCATGTTCTTCGTGCTCGCCATTGTGGAGTTTTTGGCTAATGGGATCAGCTGGTCGGCGTTTGGTTGGGTCGCGCAGAAGGTCCTGTACAAGATTCGGGTGCTGTCTTTCCGCTCGCTGTTTGAGCAAGACCTACAATGGCATCAATCCGAGAATCGCACTCCGTCCATGTTGCTATCATACATCACGAGCGACTCGGCTGCCGTGGAAGGGCTGACAGGTTCCATAATAGGTTCTGTCTTCTCTATCGGCGTTAATTTCATTGCAGCGGTCATCTTGACGCTCATCATCGCATGGAAGATCGCCATCGTCTGTCTCGCAACGGTGCCCCTCATGCTTGGCTCGGGCATAATGCAGATGAGCATCCTGTCTCGTTTCGCAGAGCGCCACGAGAAAGCCTTTTCGAAATCCGTGGGTATAACCGTCGAGGCAGTTGCTTCGATCAAGACGGTTGCTGCCTTATCACTTGAGCAAGAAGTTCTTGGGACGTATCGTCGCTCGCTATCGGCCCCTCGGAAGGAAATGATACGCTCGAGCCTGCGGGCCAACCTCTTCCTCGCGATTGCTTACAGCATCTCGAATCTCATCTATGCCTTCATATACTGGTGGGGAGCAAAGCAAATCATCGAAAGCAATTACACGCAGGTCCAGTTCTTCATCGTGCTGATCGCACTCCTAGTGAGCGCGCAGCTCTGGGGACAGCTCTTCACGCTCGCCCCCGAAGTGACAAGGGCAGGCAGAGCAGTGGGGCGGATCTTCGACCTCATCGATCTAGGCTCGTCGAAAACGTTGTCGGTAAAGGAGCCAGACTCACGTGATATGGAAGCGGCTGTAGAATCTAAGAGAGCTGCGGTACCAGGTGCTCAAGGCCTAGCAGTAAGTTTCAAGCAGGTGAAGTTTGCATACCCAGCGCGACCCAACCGGCAAGTCCTGAAGGGACTAGACATCGAGATTCGTCCGGGACAATTCTGCGCGCTTGTAGGTCCAAGCGGTGCTGGCAAATCGACTGTCATTTCCTTGCTAGAACGCATGTATAGCGTCGGTTCAGGGGCAATCGAAATTGACGGTATCAATATCTCTGTCAAAAAAGAGCCGTTCTTCCGAGATGATATTGGTCTCGTGCCACAAGACAGCGTCCTTTTCGATGGTAGCATTCGGTTTAACGTCGCCCTTGGAGCGCGCCCAGGCACAGAGCCTTCGGATGCTGACATCGAGGAAGCATGCAAGCTAGCCAACATCCATGACACCATCATAGCCCTCCCAGATGGCTACGGCACGCAGTGTGGACCCGGCGGGGGTCAACTGTCGGGCGGGCAGAAGCAACGGCTTTCGATCGCAAGGGCCTTGGTGCGTAAGCCGCGGCTACTGCTCCTAGATGAATCGACTAGCGCTTTGGATGCAGAATCAGAGAGATTACTGCAGGACGGATTGGAGAAGGCAACGCGGGGTATAACGGTGGTGGCTATCGCACACCGACTGCATACGATCCGACGCGCAGACGTGATTTTCATGATTGAGGACGGACGATGTGTGGAGAAGGGTTCTCACGAAGAGCTACTGGTCCGGAGCGAGAGCTATCGTGTTAATGTGTTGCACCAGACTTTGGAGGGTTAAGAATGGGATTGGGATGAAGTTTGGACCCTTATGTGTGATGCCAACGGATCCGTACAAATACATAGAAAATGTGTTTATACAAAGTGGTAAGTAAATATACAGGAGAATAGGACATGGGCTCATTAATATAGTACGCCATTGTGTAATAGAACAGCTTGCGATACAATGGTTCAGGTGAGATGTTATCATGAGAGGATGGCCAGGTGAGAATGGAAGTTCATTAAGTGGGCGTCGGCGTTATATTCCATCTAAATAAATCCGAGGCCGAGCACGAGCTCTGGATAACGCCGGCTTGTGAATTACGGATAATGTGTAGATACAATCTACATACTCCATGACAACGCTCCATTTCTAACCTTATGGAGGTTGGCTTTTACCAAGAAATAGATAATTTATTCTGCGAAGTATTGGAGTCAGAACATTAGAAGAGACTTCCTTATAATCCGTAATATGAAGTCGAGCTCCCAAACGGTCAAACGGTTATCTCAGGAAGCCTCAGACCTAAATTCTTTTCCGCCACATTCGTAGCCACGTATGGACCCACACTTGGACCCACACCTATGTACTTGTGGGTCCAGGCTGTGGCGTTCAAAGAATTTAGGTCTGAGGCAATCTGGTCGTTTTTCGAGTTGAGTGGTGAAATTTTGGTGTAAGAAAAACACACCCTTCATTTTCAATAATTGATTACTTTACAACCGTATATTCTCTGATCGTCAAACTAGTACTCGGGGCTAGATAATTACATTGTCTAGCCCTGAAGGATCTTCTATCTCATTTTTTAGCTTAAACCATAGAATGCTTCCCTCCGACGTGATTTTCGTTCAGCGGTGAGAAATATGGCCTTTCCACACTCCTTCATATATCCATCGATTGTTGAGCTATTGGCACGAAACTTTGCCAGCAGTTAGAGGCCATCGAACACTACGTCCGAGGATAGGTAGCTTAGACCTAAACCAGACTGTCGCTTGAATGCTGGCCAGAAACTGTATCAGGTGCTGACCAAGGACTGTGTCAAGTAGGCATTCAAGATGGTCTTATATATAAGCCTATCTGCATGTAGGCCTATCTGTATAAGATTGGCATCCTTACAGCTTTGTATACCCAGGTCTGCCGTGGCAGCGCAATGCTGAATTATCTGGAGCCAAAGGTTAGCTAGGTACGATAACTTGACATAGGGGTATTACTCATAGGTAGATACCTCATTAGATGCGCAAGACAGTAGTTTACCTACTGTAATTTATTCATATATATATTTACAGTATCTATTTAGATATTTGCAAATAAGTGTTTTTCGTATGTTGGTGAACGCGAAAAACGACCAGATTACCTCAGACCAGAATTTGGGCTTTTGTTCTTTTGTGGATTTGACGCATCTGATTGGCTAAAAAGTGGTGTGGCTAAAAGGTACAAAGCCCACAATTCTGGTCTGAGGTCACCTGAGATAATCAAACGGTGGCAGTTCTTCTTTGATTTTTGTTGTATCTACGGAGTATATGTAGCTTGATATTGCATTACGAGTGTCTTGGCACCCCCCTATTTCAATCGAACCCTTTGCTTCTTGGGTGACCATTCCGGAAACTTCACACAGAATGAATGATATCGGAACGAAATAATTTTATCACACAGGAAACAACTCTTTAGATCCCCATCCAACCTCAGCTCCATAACAAATCCGAAGCCACATGATACAGATTCCACTTCCATTCCACCGGACGCTGGAGTGAGAGCTGAGAGGCTAGAGCGCTGACAGGACCCACCCCCGCCTAATCGTTGTGGGCTGACAGTGGCATATTTTGCTGCCAGAGATCTTGATCCTTGTCAATCATCCCATTCTACAGGATCATACGACTGACGCATTCTGAAGGTCTGTTTGTTTCTACGGACAGAAATTTCGTTCATCTTGAAGGGCCGATTCTGTTCTCTGTCAGATACGTACAGAAGAAAGTACCCAATTCCAAGGAGACTGTTGTAGACAGACGTTGAAGCAATGGCTGACGTTGTTATTATCCCCGCGTTTGAATCAGTGAACCGAGACGCCTTAGTCATAGTCAGGACAGGCAAACGGCACTGGCGGGGTTCCGCGCGGCCGAAGGCTCGACGCTATCAACAATTCTTCTGCGCACCTCACTCCTGCATCCTTACCAGGTACACTTCTAGAACCAAGGAACAAGGTCAAGTAGGGGATCCAGAAGAGTGGCGCGGTCTGGTTAGTCTGCTTTCGGCCAGTACCAGATCTGCAAAACATCAGCAGCTAGAGAAGCGCCTGACACATGACCGGTCGCCTGCGGTGATGCGTTTCTGACGCCGCGCCTAAACCAGATTGTCGCCCGGCCTACTCCGTACTCGCCTGCAGTAGCCCAACCCTCTCAACTAAACTCTAGATCGACCGGCAGCATGGATGCGAGCGTAAGTAGCTGTGCGAGGCCCCAATGTATTCGTCGCGCTGTGCCTATCCGGCGCATCGTGAGAGGGGTAAGGTGACGTTGTGCATGCCATCTCAATAGACGTCGCCGGGCGGACGCGGATTAGTCTACGACCTAGGCGGACGGCCTCGAGTTCACTCCATCGGATTTCAGGTATTCCCGTAAAGTATTATATATTGACGACGGCCGTCAACTTGGAGTCGTCTTGAGTTCACCATCACCATCACCAACAGCATCAATCAGACCACTCGACTATTGACTACAAGATAAATAGTCTACGTCATACTCTTCTAATCATTATACCTTTTTGATCTTCTTGCAGATCATCATCCTCATTAACCATGGGCTCCATCGAAATTCCGACCGAGCAATGGGCACAGGTTGTCGAGAAGACAGGCGGACGTGAGTATTCTCTCTTCACACCAAAGTCTGCCCTTGAGGGACTGGCCCCTTCGTCATATTACTAACATTTGAGTTAGCTTGCCACTACAAAAAGATTCCGGTTCCCAAGCCAGGTCCGGATGAGGTCCTTATCAACATCAAATACTCCGGCGTCTGCCACACGGATCTGCACGCCATGAATGGCGACTGGCCACTTGCCACGAAGATGCCCTTTGTCGGCGGGCACGAGGGTGCCGGCATCGTCGTCGCGCGTGGCGAGCTTGTCAAGGACGTCGAGATAGGCGACTACGCCGGTATCAAGTGGCTAAATGGTTCATGTCTTAGCTGCTCGTTCTGCCAGCAATCAGACGAGTCTCTCTGCCCCAACCCACTATTATCCGGCTACACCGTGGACGGCAGCTTCCAACAATACGCCATCGGCAAGGCGGCCCACGTCGCCAGGATCCCCAAGGAACTTAGCCTCGAGGCCGTTTCGCCCATCCTATGTGCCGGTTTGACGGTGTATAAGGCATTAAAGGAATCCGGCGCGAGGCCTGGCCAGCAGGTGGCTATCGTCGGCGCTGGCGGCGGGCTCGGCAGCTTAGCCATCCAATATGCCAAGGCCATGGGTCTGCACACGATCGCGATCGACGGCGGCGAGGAAAAGGGCAAGATGTGCAAGGAGCTCGGCTCCGAGGACTACATCGACTTCAGCACGACCAAGGACGTTGTCCAGGCCGTCAAGAACGCCACACCCGACGGCTTCGGCCCCCACGCCGTCCTCCTGCTCGCCGTCAGCGAGGGCCCCTTCCAGCAGGCCAGTGAGTACGTGCGCAGCCGCGGATCCATCGTCTGCGTCGGCCTGCCCGCCGGCGCCTACCTCAAGGCGCCCGTCTTCGACACCGTCGTCCGCATGATCAGCATCAAGGGCAGCTACGTCGGAAACCGCCAGGATACGGCCGAGGCCATCGACTTCTTCCGGAGAGGCCTCATCCAGGCCCCTTACAAGGTCGTCGGCCTCAGCAAGCTGCAGGAGGTGTTCGACCTGATGCATGCGGGCAAGATCGCCGGTCGGTATGTCGTTGATACGAGCAAATAGACGGGTGGCGGATATGATAGGGAGTTCAGGGGATACCATAGTGTGTGTTTTTGGATTTGATTTTCTGTATATAAGGAGGCGGTGGGCTCAATGGGGCGCAATGACTGGATAAGGTTGATCAAGTATTCAAAAAGTCTGCCTTCTTTTTCAAGAAAGTAATTCAACAGATTCAACAATCTTCACGTACTCAATAGTTTTTTGTGACTGATATTCTTGTGCGCTCAGTGCGATCCTCCTGCTCCATGTATGACAGCTACTGAAATGTACGTTACTCTAAACGCTACGCCGGTCTCGTCCGCTCTCATCCGCTTTCAGTGATTGACAATGTATGACTGTTGTCTTGAGGAACTAATAGAGAACACAGGTGGTCGAAGGCCCATTGATCAAGTACTAGGCAAAGGAGGACTGAATATATGCTTCTGCAATGGTTCAACTGACCAATCGATGTCATAAAGTGTGCCAAATACTTCAGGGTCAACCTAAACTTACATAACTTTAATCGGGCAACTATCCTCCCCTATTAAGCATCAGCCTTCCGTTCTGAGTTTGTTAGTCCTCCAGGTGCCGGAACCCGTTACATCTCTGCTCACGGAGACTTCAACACCAACAATAATCCATTCAAAGTAACACCAAAGTCTACGAATCCTGCACGTGAATAAGCATATGTTTTTGGTGTGAAGATTTTATTAATGAAGCCGCGCTCCAGGGTGCCAATCTATTTCCGTTGGCGAAATCGGGCGAACTCGAGCTTCTCAGCCTCCATGGCCATCTTCCAAGCTTGTAGATCTCCGTTATTCTTGTTCTCTTCCAGCCGCTTCCAGAAATCTGGCATCAGCTTGGTACGATCCACGAAGACAAGATCCGAGTACTGAAACACCGATATTTCCTCATCGGACCTCTTCAAGATCACAATCCACCTCTCTATGTTTTGTAGCCCGCGCGATTCCCTCCAGAATATGCATTTACGCAACTGGTCCTTCAAATCGACCTCAATATCGGTTTCCAGTTGGCTGATACGGTTTTCGAAGTATCTAGCACAGCGTCTCAGACGCTTCTGGTGTCCACGTACACATGTGGATTTGTCTTTCGTGGCGGCCAGCTCAGATCTAAGGCTGTGCAGTGGCTGGAGTTTGTCTTCGATGTGAGACTTGTCGTGAAAGGCCATGTTGCGAATCATGGGCGTTTCCCGCCAATACCAGTTGCGGTTACTGACAACAACGTCGTTGTCGGAGGCGATGAATCTAGCGACCGGTACTTCTGGGAATTGGCAGCTTTGATTCCAATTATGTTGCTTGGTAAAAAACTGGTTCGTGTAGCGCTTCAGCGCGAGCTCTCGACTCTCGTAGTTCACGAGAAAGAAAATGGGTATCTGCTGACACACTTTGCCGTCGATTGTCAGGAATGGTCGATAGCCCTGCTTGCCTTTGAATATCTTTACCCGTGGGCCATTGGACTTGTCGTATGGTAGATGGATCAGGCGAGGCATGTCCATGGCACACTCCCAGATCAAGATTCGGATCTCAGGAGGGAGCATGCCGAAGAGGGTGAACGAAGTCAGGTAGTCAGACATGGTGGCTCGGTGTATCAGATGTCGAAGTACTTGGCTGGCGGTTCAGTCAGGTAATATCTTCTGACGATGTTTGTTGTTATCTAAGAACGTGTGGTGGTTCTCCTATGAGTTGAGGAAAAATGTATGTATGTGATGAAGGTATGTATGATGAAGGTACCTAGGCTTGATAAAGGTACTATGTATGTGACGAAGGTATGTGTAATGAAGGTATGTGTGATCAAGATATGTGTGATGAAGGTACTGGTGAAGGTACTGATGAAAGTACTGTTGAAAGTTCTGATGAAGCCTCTGACATTGAGGGACGGGGGAGTAAGGGCATGTTTATATATCAGATGGTCCGCAGTATTGAAGCCCCAGTTTGTCTATGGGCCGTGCTATACAATGGTTCATGCTTTACCTACTGTGGTCTGTGCTACACAGTACACTGTGCTATTCTATGCTATAGTCTTGAAGGTTGAAGATATTTTCGAGTTTGACCCCACTGATTTTCGATCTGGGGGTGAGTCACTTCCAATCATCGCGTCAGATGTTTGTTTCCATACTGTATTGTAAATGAAGTTCTCTTCGTTTACCCCTATTACTTACTGTCTATTGGCCCGTGCGCTGTCTATTTTGTATTTTGCCCGTACACTGTATATCTGGCACGTGCACTGTGCTTTTTACGCCGCATGCAGGCGAAATAGACAGTGCGAGTAATTTGTGAATGGCGGCACTGTAAAAAGGGCTACTCCACTGTTGCAGTTGGGGTTTTACGATCATGGTCCACGTAGCCCATTCTGCATACGTATGTCTACTCCCTAAATGATAACAAGAGCATGATAATTTGGTGCTAAGCTGAATCGCAGATGGAATGCATTTGTGGCGGCGCCATACTTCGATAGATCTTAGGTAACTATCACTTTATTGCTCTTTGACCGTATGGCCATCAGTCGCAATCTCACCCCTTGCGAGTCCTCTCTATTTCCTCGGCGTGTCTACCTACCCAGGCGACACTCGCACCGCCAGAGTTCTATGGCGCACGATCATATCGCTTTCGCATATAGATCGGTCTTTGATCTTCTGAGAGTGAATCGAACAGCCTTTTCAAGGGTCACATGAATGACGAGCCTGTCAATGAAGCCAGTTTATGCAATAAACCCCTCAGTTTTCCGGCAGCCGCATGATGGCATCAAAGAACTGTCATCCACTCCGGAATATCATGTATCGGTGATAACAGCGCGCCGGATGTTCACCTAACAACAACGGGTTTGGAACGAAACTATTCCCTATCCCCTATCCTCCAATGTCGTGGTAGCAGGAGACGGTTGCATTGAGCCCAGTCAAGCTTTTTTCTTGTGGTTGGTTAACCACCTTCCCCGTTCTATCAATTATCCCGATGTCGTATTGGTGAGATCGTATACTGACGTAAATGGAAGGTAGCCAGTTGGTAGCCTGCAGGTAGCATGGTGACAGCCTGCAACTTGACATATAAACCGACCTTGTAGGTCACCGACATGTTGAGTGAATTCTGCCACTTACACATACCGAGCTTCATTATCATCGTGCACCAAGCTGAGGGAAAAATGGTGTCCTACAATGTATCTGGGCTGCTCATCGCCCTGGGCTTGACCGCTGTACAAGCGACACAATTCTGGAGCAACACCGGAACAACAGCAGGATGGGACACCTTCACGCACGAGCACGAGGGCACGGTCAACGAAGTGACGAACGTGGTCTACAAGGGCTCCACAGCACTCAAGATGACGCAGATCCACGACTCGGCCTACAGCGGGCGGTACCACTCCGAGGCGGTCAAGTACGACGCGTACAAGAAGGGGGACACGGCCTTCTACGGGTTCGCGTTCCGGCTGCAGCAGGACTGGCAGTTCGACCCGGCGCAGGGGTTCAACCTTGCGCAGTTCATCGCCGACTTCACCGACCTCGGCTGCGGCGAGGACTACATGCCCAGCACCATGGTGTGGGTCGTGGGCAACCAGCTGCACACGCGCGTCAAGTACGGCGAGGTGTGCCCCATCTCTAGCCAGAAGATCAAGTCGTACGACAACCTGGGCCAGGTCACGGCCGGCGTCTGGCACCGCATCGTCCTCCAGATCAGCTGGAAGAGCGACAGCACCGGGTACTTCAAGATGTGGTATGACGGCGCGAAGGTCGTCGAGGACTACAACTTGCCGACGAACGTGGGGGACGGCCGGGCCTTCTCGTTCAGGGTCGGCCTGTACGCAAACGGTTGGTACGACCACGGCTACGAGGGCAGCCAGGGCACGAGGCAGGTGTGGTACGATCAGATCGCCTCGGGCTCCGAGTTTGCAGATGCCAATCCCGACGGCTGGTCTTGAAGTTGAGGCATCTTCTCATATGCTAGTTCTGAAGACTGACTTGCCGAGGCGAGGAAGGCCTCGCAGTCCTGAAACTTACCTAGGTAGTAAATATGATTGGCCCTGACGCGGCGGCAGCACTCGTTATAAATAATACTCTAATGCTGACTTAGCAACTGACGGTCCAAATCTGTGTACAAGATGATATCATTCAGTGCGAGGCGTGTTCCTGATGCTTAGTTCTGTGTAACTTCCTCGTACCTCAAGGCTCAAGACACGCTCCCAAGAGTCACAGGGTGCGCGACGGTGGGAAAACAGGCAACCTAGGTGAAGCGAACGAGTTTACCGAGTACTTTCTGTATTCCTCGAATAAAAATGGTGTTTTAAAGCGGCCATGTATCATTCGGCTGGTCAACTCGCATAGAACAGTCCGGCATATGTGGCAGAGGTAATGTGAATTGAAGAAAGCCATCTGAAAAAGGCGCATGCAAAAAGAAGATGTAGGCTCCGAGTTAGATTATATCATAGCTGAATGCTTGATGTTGCCCAAGCGAGGCTATTGGGCTGTATTACTGCACTTTGATGTACGACGACAGATGGCTTGAAAGCAGGCTCCGCCTCCGGAGGCTGCCTACCTACCTACCTTCCTACCCTCATGCGTACATATTTATTGTTTGATGTGTTTTCCTCAGGCCCATGAATCTTACACTGCATGCTAGGCAATGATACCCCAGCGATAACCCCAGAGCCACGACATGGACCCCCTAACTGTGATCCAGATCGTCGGCACTGTCATCTCAGTGGGCGACGTGGTCATAAGATGTATCACAAGACTGAGTTCCTTGAAGGCCAAGTACCATGATGCTCCAATCGTGGTATCCACGATGATGGGCCAATTGTACATGGTGCAGACAGCCCTGGATCAGTTATCAGTGTTGGAGTCGCCAGAGCTGTATCGCAGTCCACGATACCAGCACCTGGCCTTGCAGGTCAACAAGGCTCTCGATAGCTTCAGCCCGCTGATGATGACGCTGCAACGAGACTTGGATCGTCTGGCGGGACGGGTGACTTTGGGCATGGCGGCGAAGAACAGGCTGGTATTCCTGTGGAGCGAGAAAGAGATGACTATGTTCTCGATGCTCCTGGATCGGCAGGTCAACGCGCTCAATCTGCTCTTACAAGCAATACAATGGTAATCGTGCTCCAAGAAGCCACCATCCTGTCAAGATACCTAACACTTGTACCAGTCAAACATGGGCCCAACAGCAAGAAGTCATCAGCCGCTCGGAAAGTCAGTCGATCCTCCAGCTGGCCAAAGACAACTCTTCAATCGTCGCGCTCGATGAGAAGGCTGGGTCCGTGGCAGGGGATACGGATGCCGTCAGCACCACGTTCGACTTCGACGACACCATCCTCCGTTCAAGACTCTACCAAGACGCGCAACGGAGTCATTTCATACAAGCAATCAGAGCCGTCAAGCCACCAGAATCAGACACCCGCGGCTCGTCGACCAATATTCCATTACAAGAAGCCGACGCCATACTCGCTAATAGCCACGACGACGACCAGGACACCGAGGAAACTGCGCAAGCCAGCGACTCGCTCGAGGCCTCTATATACGAGTCTCCCACCGCCCCCGAGCTCTATCAAGAGTCGCCATCACCTAGTCCATCTCCGGAAGCACGCATGGAAACGAACAATCATCCGTACGCAGTACGCAGTAACCCATCAACGACCCCGCCGCCAGAGGAACCAGGCCTGAACCGTCTCATACGGCAACCACGATCATTCCGGCTAGGCAGCTGGTGGAAGGGAATGCAGCGGCGCGAAGACGACACAGGCACCACACCCACAACAGAACACAGTAGCAGCAGCGTGACCGCAGAAAGCGAAATCAACGAACCCGACCCCACACTGCTGATGACGCTGCAGCTAGAGATGCGCCAGCTTTCGTTCAAGGGGCGGGGGAGCCGAAGATACTACGCGTACCTCGACCTCCTGGCTGCCGATTCGGGGTTGAGCATGGCCTCGTGTTGACTGACCGCTGGTTCTCTGTTCTGTTCTGTTATCAGATCCTCATAGAACAGAATGTCAGACGTTTGAAAGAAAGGGGAAGGGGGAAGGGGAGCGAAAGGAAAAGTCCGGATCTCATTAGACACATTCTAGACCTTAGAAACTTGCGTTTACAATCTATATAGGGGTTTTAGAACGATATACGAATTCGTCGCCGAATCAGGGTCGGAGTTTTGGAAGGGTCAATCAAGCAGGGTCAAGTATCGCGTTTTAGGGCTTAGGCGATTGCTTCACTACATTCGCGGCATGACGTTTCTTTTGCGACACAAGGCGTATGAGAATAAATGATGAGACGTTCAATATACAAGAAAGTCTATATACTGCATGATGCATGAGCAGATAGCAAAGATCAAAGACAGTAAGCTGGGTATTATCACGTTACATGCAATAAAAGATCTAATTAATAAAGCGTTAAAAAGGCCGTATTTTAATGGATTAATAGATGGTTAATTTAAGTGTATAAAAGGGAGAAAACTTTAATTTAAAATTAAGCTATAACTTAAAGTTATATAATTAACCGGTTAATTTATAATTATTATATAATACACCCCTTTAAATAAAACTTAAAAGTAAATTTAATAAAATTTTATATATTTTACCGTTTTATATAATTTAACTTTTTAATTAATTTAAAAAAGCTTATTAATTTTAAAACTTTTAAAGTTTTTATATAACGTTTTTAAATATTTTTATTTTAATATATTCCTTTAAATCCTTTAAGTTTATTTATTATTATATTTATTATAAGTTTATAATTAACTTAAATAACTTTTTTTATACCTTTTATTTAAATTAATAATTATAAATATTTACGTAATATAATTTAATGTTAAGTTTTTTAATATTTTTATTAATTAATTTTATAATTTATTAATTATTATAATTAATATATATATTAATTTAATTTAAGTTTATATTTAAAACTTTAATTAAATGTTTTATAAATATAACTTTTTTAATAATTTAAATTAAAATTAAAAGCTTAGTTTTTATAATAAAAATAATGATTATATTTTATTTATTTATTTATTATTTTATAAAACCTTTAAATAATTTTATAATATAAATTTAAAAACTTTTACGGTTTAACGTGTTATTTATAAAAAAAGCATTATTAATAACTTAAAATTCTTTTTTTTTATTAAAGTATAATAAAAAATATCGTGTATAATAAAAATATAAAATTATTTTATTAATAATAATATAATATAATAAACTTAAGTTATAATTATAATAAAATAATTTAAAGTAAATAAAACTTATATTAAGCTTAATTATTATTATAAAATATAAAATAAATTTAACTTTACGTTAATATTAATTTATTAATTTAAATATAATTATTTTTTTATAAAATAAAAACTTTTTTTTACTTATAAATATATTATAATTAAATCGTATCGTAAATCGTTTTTAAACGTTAATTAAATTAACGATTTTTTTAAAATAAACCATTTAATTAAATTAAAATAACCGTTTAAAATAATTTTAAATAATTTTTATATTTAAAAATTATTAAAAATTATAACCGCCGGTAAGATTATATTACTTTTTTAAATTAACCGTTACTTTTTTAATTAAATATTTTTTTTAAATTTATAATAAGTTATTATTATATTATTAATATAAATAAAAATTAAAATACCATTTTTTTTAAATATATAAAGCTTAATTAAAATAAATTAAAAATTTAAATTAATAAAAATAATAATTAGCTTTTTTTATTATAATAAAAGAAATTTTTATAACTTATAAAAAGCTTTTAAAATCTTTAAAATTTTACCTTTTTTTTAATAGCTTAAAAACATTTATATAAATACATTATAATTTATTTTAATATTAATAAAAATATTAACGGTATTATATTATTTAAATTTTAAATTAAAGTATACCGTTATAATTATTACCGTATAAAATAATCTTTTAATTAAAATTAAAATATAAGTTTACTTTTAATTTTATATTTATTTATTATTTTATATTATAAACCGTATTTTATATTTAATAAAATAATTATATTTATTTATTTTATATATATATATTTATATATAATTAAAAATTTAATAATATTTAACGATAAAATTATTTTAATTTATAGTTTTTTAAATATATATTTTATAATAGTTTTTTAAGTACTTTTTTTTTATTTTTTTAAATAAAAACTTTAAAAAATAATTATAAAACTTTTTAACGTTTTTAAAAATTAAAGGTAATATTACGAGGTTTATTCGTGTTAAAGTTTTAGTTTAAAAGTAATAATAACGAAGTATTAATTTAAATACGTATATTAATAAAAGTTTATAAAAAAAGTGTAATACTTTTTAAATATTTAATAATAAATAAGTGCTTAAATTAATTATTATTAAGCTATAATTAATATTTTTTAAGGGAATATTATTTTATTTATATTAAACTTTATATATAAAAAATATTAAGGTAAGCTTAATAGTTTTAATATAAAAATACTTTTTTTAAAATTAATACATTTATTATAATATTTATAAATATTAATAAATATTTATAAACATTAATTAAAATTAATAAGTATTAATAAACGTTAATTAATATTATTAACGTTATAAAATACACTTATAATTTTAAACGTTTTTTAAAATTCCGGATTAAAAATACTTTATTTTAACGTGGTAACCCTTTTTTTAAGCCGCTTTTTTAAACTATAACTTTTTATAAAAACGTATATAATATTATATTTCTTTTTTAAGATTTTTATTTTAAAGATTTTATTAAATAATTAATTATAAATAAGGTTTTTTTTTTTTTTTTTTTTTAAGTTTTTTTTTTATATGTTAATTATACCGTTATATTTAAAACAAAAAAAAAACGTAAACATTTTAATTTCATTTTTATTCGAAAAAACCTTACTAATTAAATTAAGTTTAATAATTTTAAATTAAATATAGTTTATTTTAAATATTTTAAATATAAAAAAAAATACTTTATGTTTTTTTTTAAGTAAATATAATAAATATATATTTTATAACGTTTTTTATAATAAAATAACAGCTTTATATATTTTTTTTCATTAAATAAATAAAGTAACTTATCGTTTAATTAATAAAAAAAAAAAGTAAAAAATAACTTAATTTTTTATTATAAAAAGTTAAAATATTTTAATAATTTAATTAAATTATTAATGGTAAAAATTATTTAAATTAACGTTTAACGAGAAGTTTTTTATTAAAAAACATTAATATTAATAAAGTAAGGTTTTAAAAATTTAAAAAAAATTGGAGGTATATAAAAAAATTAAAAAAGAAAAACATTTAAAATTCATTAAACGTTAACGTTTAAAAATTAAATAATTTAAATAGCTCGTTAAATTTATAAACTTTTTTAATTAAGTTAGCTTTAATTCATTTAATTCAAACTTATTTTTTAATTATTTTACTTTAATATCGTTAAATTTAAACATTATAAATAATAATAATAAAAACTCATTAATTTTTTCTTGTAATTTATTAAATATTTTTTAAATTTTTATATGTTTTTTTTAATAAATACCTTTTTTATTATATTAAGTATTTTATTATATTTTTAACTTTTTTTAAATTTAATATTTCTTTTATTTTATATATATTATTTTTTTTTTTCACTTTTATTTTAATATTTAACTTAACACTTTAAAAGGTAGGTTTTAATATAAATATATAAAAAATTAAGTAAAGTCTTATTATTTTAAAGAATATTAATTTATAATTAATAAAAGAAATTATTTTTTTAATTTTAAAAGGTTTAATTTTTTTAAAATTAAGCTTATTATTTAATTATTTTATTTTAATTTAAGGTGTTTTTAAGGTTAATTTTTATTTTTATTATAATAAATAAACTTTATTTTCTTTTTAAAAAATTAATCCTTTAATTTTATATTAATTATAATATATAATTATACGTTATTAAATAAAAATAAGTTTATATTTAAATTTAATTTATAAAAATTATATTTTTAAAGTTAATATTTCCGCTTTAAAAATTATTTTAATAATTATTAAAGTAGTTAAAACGTTAATTTTATTTTTTTTAATAATCATATTTTAATTGTATATCGTTATATATAAAAACATTTTTATGTTTTTATTAATAGATGTATTATACGTTATTTATATAATAAATAAAAGTTTTATTTAATCGTTTTATTTATAATTAATATAATTTCGGAAATATTATTTTATAATTTAATTAAACCTTTTAGTTTATTTATCCGTTTAAAAATATACTATAATAAATATCTTTTATTTTATTTTAATTATTTTAGTTAAGTTAATTTAAAACTTAAATATAAATAACTTATTTTTATTTAAAATAATCTTTTTAAATAATTCGTAATAAGCTAATATTTTTTTAATAAAAAGAAAAACGAATTATTCGGTTATATAAATGTTTTAAAAAGATAAGAATTAACTATATTTAATAAGTTAATTAATTATTATTTAAATGTTATTATATTTTAATTTTATAATAAAATTTTTAAATTTTAATAGTTTAATAATAAAATTTTAAGTAATAATACTTTAAGTTATATTCGATATTTATATAAATTAAAATAGCTTATAAAGTTTATATTTAATTACTTTTATTTTAATATAAATGTTATAATTTTTAATTATTTTTTTAATTATTATTTATAATCCGAGAAAATTATAATTTTATTAAATTTATTATTATATTTTAAATTTTCCTTAATATTTAAATAATTTATAATTATATAAATATAGGATAAATTCCTTTTATAAACTTTATAATATATATCGTTTTTAATTATAAAAAAAGGTTCTTTTTTTTTTAAAAAAACTATTTTTTTTCGTTTATAAAGATATTTTAAAACTTTTATTTTTAAATATCGTTTAAAGTTATATAAAAGACTTAAAAAGTTCCTTTTTTTATTAAATTAAACATTTATCTTTTTTTTTATAGCAGTTTAATATTATACTTATTAAATTTATTAAAAGTATTAACTTAAATAATTTTCTTTTTTTAATATAATAAATTTAAAAATTAAATCATTTAAAAACTCTTTTTATTAGCTATTATTAAAAGGATAATTCTTAAATCGTTATTATAAACATTTTTAAGTTTTTATAATTAAAAAATATAATAAATAATTCTTTAATTTTATTTATATATAAGTTTTAATAGTTTAAAGGCCTTAATAATTATAAATAATTTTTTATTAGTAAATTAAGTATTAAAATTTAAAGCCTATAAAAGGCTTAAAAGAAATAAATAATAAAGTATCATTTTTTATTATCTTTTTTTTACTTTAAAATAACTTTATATACTATTTTTAAAGCATTAATATATATTCATTTTTCTTTATTAAAGTTTAGTAAATAATAAATAAGGTTATTAATTATTAACTTCTTTAAATATTTAAAAGACTTTTTAACTTTAATTATAAACTTAAAAAGGTTAATTTTTTTTTATATAATATTTATAAAAGGATTATAATCTTTTTTAAATCCTTTAATTAATTCCTTAATAAAATTAATAAATCCGTGGAAACTTTAAACTTTTTAAATAAAAGTGGGGGTTTTTTATTCTTTAATTTATTTAATTTTTTTTTTAAATTTTAATATTTTTTAATATAATAATAAATTTTAAGTAATTAATCTTTTACTTTCGTTACTAACATTTTTTAAGTTTTACGATTATTTTATAATTTTTTAAAACTTAAAAAACTAGTTTTTTATATTTAAAATACTTTTTATAAGTATTAAAATAAATTAAAATGTTATTAATATAAATAAAAATAAAGATATTAAAATATTTTTATAAAATTATTATTATTATATATTAAAATATAATAAAAGTATTAATAAAGCTTTAAAATATTATTAAATATTTAAAATGCTTATAAAACATTTTAAAAACGATTTTTTATTTTTTACTTTTAATTATTTATATTTTATAATAGCCATTTATTATATTAAAAATAATAAATTAATAAGTTTTATTAACGTATTTTTTTATATTATTAAATAAAGTTAAAAAATACTCGTTCTTAATGATTATATTATTTAGGAGGTAATAATTATAAATTATATAATAAATAAAGTTTCCGTTTTTATTTCCTTTTTAAATGTCGTTTAATTTTAATTTAAATACCTATAATTATTAAGTATTTAATAAGGAATTTTAAGTTTTAAATAAATTTTTATATTAAATTTTTATAAATTCATTTTTATAAAGCCTTTTACTCTTTTTATTTTAACTTATATATAAGTTTAAAGTATAAATATTATCTTTCTTTTAAAGGGATTTTATAATTATACGTAATATATTTAAATAATTTATTTAAAATTAATTACTTCTTTTTAAAATATTACGTTAAACTTTTTCTTAAATTCTTTAAATATATTTTATAATTAATCGAGCTTAACTTTTCATTTTATTAAATATATTATAACTTTATTTATTAAAGTAATAAATTTAAATAAATATAAAGTTATATTTACATTAATTTTTTATTAATTTATAATAACTTTTACTTAAAATTAAGCTTTTAAAGTTATTTTATTAAATAGTTTAAGCTTATTAATCGATTATAAAGGTTATTAATAATAAATTAAAGTAAATTTAAAAGTACTTTATTATTAACTTTAATAATATTAAAAAAGATTATATTAAAGTATTTATAAATTAATACATTAAAATTTACTGTTTTTTATATATATAACTATTATTATATTTTAATAATTTTTTATTAATAATTTTTATTTAATACATTTTTTTTTATTTTTATAAAGGATATTATATTTATTTATAAAGTAAGGATTAATATAATAAAATTAAAACCTTAAATTAATTATTACTTTAAATTTCTTTTTTTACCATTTTATAATAATAATTAAATTTTCTTTTTTAAACGTTATAATTTTTAAAATAGTTTAAGTGTTAAAACTAAGTTTATTATTTTAAAAATATACGTCGTCCGGGTTAAAATTTAATTTAAAGCCTTTTTTTATTATATTTAAATACCGTCCTTTTTATTTTTAAGCTTTTAAAGTCGATTTTAAAGGTTTATAAAATTTTAAATAAACTTTATTTAAGTATTTTTATACTTTAATAATTAAATGGTTATTTTTTAAATTTTTTATTTATTATATACTTTACATTATATTTAAAAATAGTTTTTTTAAAGGATGTATTTATAAATATAATTTTTAAGCCGTTTAAAATATAATTTAATTATTATATATTTTTTCGTATATTAAATTAAAACCTTTTTTATTTTATTTATTTAATATAAAGTATTTAAATGGTTAATTTTTTTAAATTAAAACTTAACTTTAAATTTATTTATTAAATATTAAAAATAAATGTTATAATAATAAAATAATTATAAAATAATATATATTTAAAATGTTTTAATTATTTAATTATGTTAGTTTTTAAACTTAAGTAAATCCTTTTTATAAATGCTAAAAATACTATAAAAAATTATAATAATTATACATTTTATTTATAAATTACTTTGGAATTATAATCCATTAATTATAATTAAAATATCGTTTTTTTTAATTAATTTTTTATTATTAAAAAAGGTTAAATTAATTAAATATTTTTTAAAAATAATACTTTATTAATCCTTTATATATTTTTTATATATAAAAGGTTTTTAAGTTAAATAATTTTATAATTATTTTTAAAATTATATTCGTTAATATAATTCGCTTAAATTATTATTACTTTTTTATTTCGTTACTATTTTTATAATAAAATTAATAAAAATTAAACCTAATATAATTAATAATTAAAACATTTTATTTATAAAAAAATAATAAAAAAAATCCTTTAATTTTTTAATTAAGTTTTTAATATTATAGTTTCATTTTAAATAATCTTTTATTTATTATAAAATTTTATTAACTTTTTTATTCATTATATTATATTAGTTATTATTAAATTTTACGTTATTAATATTTTTATTAAATATTAAATATAAATATAAATTATATATAACTAATAAATAATATATATATTTTTTCGTAATAACTTTTTTATTTCGTTTTAAATTTAAATATAAATAATATAATCGTAAGTATTTTAATTAATTTAACCATTTATAATAATAACATTTTTCGTTATTCTATTAATTATTATTAAATAAAATATAAAAGTTATTATTTTTTTTAATAAATTAAATAGTTATTTATAAAATAAGTTATTTAATAAAAATCCTTATAAAAGATATTAAACTAAAAAAAACCCCTTTTTCATTATATTAATAATTTAAATAAAAGTCACTTAATTATTACTTTTAACTTTAATTTTTAAAATTTAAAGTTATTTTTTTTTTAAACTTTTACATTAACTTTTATAATATTCTTTTTTATTATAATTATAACATTTAATTTAATTTAAATCCTTATAAAACTTAAAAAATTATCCGATTATAATTTAATTTATATTTATAAGTTTAAAGTGTATATTATAAAAAATATTTAAATAACATTTATTGTTTTTTTTTTCGTTTTTTTTACCGGAATAAATTAATCCTTAATATTTTTTTTTAACTTATATTAAAACTATTAATTATTAATTTTAATAACTAACTTAATATACTTATTAAAATCCTTAAAATAATTTTTTTTATAAATTTTATTTTTAACTTATTATTTAAATCTTTAATAAAAATAAATAAAAAGTTTTTTATTAAAAATATTAATTTAAATAACTTATTTTTTAAAGTTTACGGTATATTTAACGGTTAATTTAATTTATTATAAATTAACTTAACGTTATTTAATTATTTAAGTTTTATCGGGGTTATTATATATTTTTTAAAGTTTATTAATAAAATACTTAAAATTATTAAAGATTTTAATAATTTTAAATTATTTTTTTTTACCTTTAATATTTTTTAAATAATCTTTTATAATAAGCTTAAATTAAATTAAAACATTTTTAATAAAAAGTATAATTACCGTTAAAACCTTTTACTTTTTTTCTTTAATAAAAAACTTATAAAATTTAAAGTAAACTTATATTTAAATAATAAAACCGTTAAAATCCTTAAAGTTATTATATAGCTATAAAATTTTAAGTTTAAATCCTTTAAATTAAATAATTTTAAATTATTCCTTAAGTTATTTAATTTTATTTAAAAAGGTTTAAATGTAAAAAAGAAAGGTATTAACTTAATTTAATATAATATAATTAAATGACATTTTTTTAATAAATTAATTAAATATTTTTTCGTTAATAAAAAGTAGGTCTTTTAAATTAAATGGTAGTTAAGTAAATTCTTTTATAAGTTAAACTACTTTTTTTTTAAAAGATTTAAATTCTTAAATTTCGGATTTTTTTAATTCGCTTTTTAATTCTTTTAATTCATTATTAATAAACCTTTTTTTTTTAAAAAAAAAGAAATTATTTTAAGGGAAATAATTATAATAATAAATATTTTAAAAAAAAAATAAACGTAAAAATGTTATTACTTATATTATTTTTAAATTTTAAATTAATAAAAGGTTATTAATTAAAAAGTAATTAAAATGTTATAAAACTTATTTATATTAAGGTTTTAATTTAAAAATAATAATAACGGAGTATTAATTTAAATATATATATTAATAAAAGTTTATAAAAAAAATATAATGCTTTTTAAATATTTAATAATAAATAAATGTTTAAATTAATTACTATTAAATTATAACTAATATTTTTTAAAAAAATACCACTTTATTTATATTAAACTTTATATATAAAAAATATTAAAGTAAACTTAATAATTTTAACATAAAAATACTCCTTTTAAAATTAATATATTTATTATAATATTTATAAATATTAATAAATATTTATAAACATTAATTAAAATTAATAAATATTAATAAACATTAATTAATATTATTAATATCACGGAATATATTTATAATTTTAAACACCTTTTAAAATCTTAAATTAAAAATACTTTATTTTAATATAATAACCCTTTTTTTAAACCGCCTTTTTAAGCTATAATTTTTTACAAAAACATATATAATAATATTAAAGTATATAATATTAAAGTATATATTAAATTAAATGATTATTTTTTAAGTTTTTTTTTAATAAAAAAACTAAATATTTTATATCCGTTAAAAGTTAATGTTTTTTTTAAAAAATTAATTTTATAAAATTATATATCGTAATTAATTATTTATGTTTTTTTATTTTATAAAATTATTATAAACTTATATTTTAAAACGAAAATATAAATATATTTAAATTTAATTAACTTTTTAAGTTTTTAATTTTAAAATAACAATATTTATAAAAGGTTAAAAAGTTAAATTTATTTATAAAAAAAACTTACAATTTTTTTATTATTTAAAATAATTTATAATTTTAAATTAATAATTAAAAAGTTAAGAAAGAATAATTATATATATAAAAAATATAATGTTTATATAATTTTTTTTTTTAAATTTAAAAACTTTATAATTTAAATAATTTAAATAATTTTAACGATTTAATTTAAATTACTTAAATTATATAAATCACTTATAAATTATTTAAGGTTTACTTTTAATTAATTTAATTATTCCTACCTTAAGCTTTTTAAATAAGTTAATTTATTTAATTATAACATACAACTTTTATCGTTAATATTATTAACTGCATTAATAATTTAACTATTATCCAGTCATTTAATATGTTAACTAAAGGAGCCGTAGCTATAAGCACATACCTGCTCCAACATGAAAGTCTCCTTAATGGCGCCAGTACTAACAACGTTAGGTCCTACCCAGGTATCCATCACCTTAGGCCGATAAAACTTACACTGGTGGTGCCCTTAAATGTTGCACCGCACATAATGCCACACCGCTATCCGCTCCCTTGATATGCTGCTGTTTGTTTTGGGTTTGCGGGGGACTCACGGGAAGATGATGAATCTGCGAATGGGTAGAGCGTCAACTTGCTGGCTTAGGTCTCCAAAGGACCATATTGTCTAGATTAATAGGGGCCATTTTTCAAGTGTTTAATGAAAAGCTCTACTTGCAATCAGGCAACAGAAGAAGTAATGATGAATATCGAGGATATATCTCTCTTCTAGAACACGTCCTTCTCTGCTTTTATAGATTGGATATTAGGGCATTATTTATCTATGTTCTTGTCTTGCCAAGTTGATCTCCGTGGCTAGATGGGAGCTTTCTCCATCATCTGTACTAGGTTTGTCAATACAACAGGCCTCCCTTTACACAGCTGACCAAGTGCCCAATCCAATCTCTTCATGAGCCAACCGTTGGAGCTGTAGAGTCGCGTTGGTGATCCATTCTAAATGGGCGTATTGGTTTTGTCCACATTGCCTGTATAAAAATGTCGAGACGGGCTCGAGTAGGTAGGAGACGAGAATGGCGAGTGATCCCACGGCAAACGTGAAACAGAAACCAAATACACTAAAAGGCCCATATTCCGCGCTTCGAACTTTCTATTTAGCATCAGCACATAGCCCATGTATTCATGTTTCAATCTGTAAAACATACCTGGTTCTGGCATAGTGCTTGCAAGGTCGGGGTAGTGAAATTTATCCAATACTGGATCTTAGGCACATTCAGTAAATCAATGAATACTGCCTGCCTGCTTGCCATTGTGATGTTCCAAACGTGACTTATGTCAAGTTGCCATTGATTTGGCACCAGTGGCCCTTGATAGGAGCCTTTAATCGTCCTTTGCGAAATCAAAGCCGCAGATCCCATTTTCCCAAACGTGCCTGCAAGATCTAATGGAATTATGAGGAATCGACTAACAAAGTACATGAACCATGCCGCTCTACCTTCTTTAGGCTCGCCCGATTGTATGTTGCCCCAAAAGTCGGCGTGGCCGGTATCAAAAAAGGGGGCGGCGCCAACCGCAGCGTCTCGCAGGCTGGCCAAAGGTCCGCATCCACTGGTGCCCTCATAATACTCAGTACTGCAAAATTGATACTGGTCGACACAGCCTAGTGGAGAGGCTGGTTCAAGTGGTAAAAATGCCTTTGTCACGAAGGAAGCGTTTGCAGCACCTACTACTACATTTGACGGAATCGGGGATATTTGATACCAGTCGTCAGACAATGGGCCCTCGTGGACAACACCATTTCCTGAAAGTAAGAAGATATAGACGTCCGCGTCGGTTTGGGAGAGGGGGCCAATTGGCATGAAGTCCGAAATATCTGGTTCTATTATCCGATCTTTGATTCTACTTCCACACTCCTATGAATCCCCAATAAGAAAGATGTTATAAGCTCAGAAGGATTATTAAACTTACTTGACCATATAATCCGACTTTGTTACCATGGAAAGGTTAGAGAATATAGATAGATACTGGGACCGGACTGACCCAGCGTCATGTATATAATCAAGACGCCCATCTGATGTCTCGCAACTACCGTAATGGTAAAGAGTCATGTTTGGGGCAGTTGTCGTTCTTTGACTGGTAAAACCTTTTGTCTTTAAGGGGCTGCATTGAATAACGTTTCTCCATAAAACTCTTTGGTTAGATGGTGCGTTTAGACCCAGGTCTGTATGGCTATCTCTGTATCCGGAATTGATTCGCAGATTCGCGGAGCCATCTCGACAGATGGAACTACTGAAGGGACATGTAGCTTTCTGGTTCATATAACCTTCAATTTTCGTTTTCACAAAGCGGTCGCAGCCGACTCGTCCACCATCAGCAGCAGAGTAACATTGGTGCGCGTAGTTGGCAGCGTCGTTGATTATCTTGACTTGACTGGTCGTAAGGTAGGTATGGATACCGGAGTTCAGCGACAGGTTGAAAACGCCACAATTTTGACCACTGACCAAGACTTCATCACCTATTCTAGTGGAAATCTGCGACGAAAAACCGCCAGAAACCGTGAAGGAGGTAATAACGCACAGGATGCCGATTATGGCTGAGGAAAGAACGCGGAAGTACTTCTTGGTGGACTGATTTGCCCACAGTGGTTTTATAAACAGGTGTATACCGTTTTCAGGAGATGATGAATTGCGAAGGATAGCTTGATATTGGTGGTAGACAGCATCCTGCGGACCTGGTGTCGAGCATAACCTGTGAAGTGCGAAACACAGGATTCTCCAGGTACGGGAGCTAACGAATGCGATAAAAACAGCCGTAAATGCAATCAGGAGATCAGCATCCCTTCGTGGTAATGTGAGATAATACGCCCCCTGGACCAGTCAATCCACAGCCCAACGTGAATAGGGTACTTTTCAAGCTCTATTGCGAAATCTATGACATTAATGACGATAATGACGATGCATAGAGGCAGGTGGTGCAGAGAATGATAGAAATCCAAGATGACTAGGTGGGTAGGTATGGATGCTAAAGAATGAAATTTCTCAGACTAGGACACGCAATAGAATTTTTCGTGAAGCCATGATTCAAAAGAGGCAGTGAGACTATCTTTAGATCAAATCAAAACGACACAAGGCTCCAGTAATCCTCAGATAAAGTATTCACGAAATAGGGGCCATGGTGCTGATCCAATTGCGGCGTAAGACATCTATCGGCAATTGATTCAGCACAGAAATATGTTTGGAATTCATATGGGAGTATGGAGCATGGCCCCCACTGCCACCCACAGGTTGGTTTTCTTATATTGCGATGCCGCATAGTCTCCAATCATGTCAACTAGGCGTATTATTTTTTCCTTGCCGAAATTATCCTCCAACGGCGCAGTTAATTCAACTTTCTTACGATATTCATTAGTAACCACCTCTCTCTATAGGGAGGTGTAACAATATAGATGACGTGGATGTGCACCCGATCGACATCAAGCCGGAGCGACTGTATGGGTAGGTATCTAAACGATTCCCGCGATATAGCCTCGTTGTTCCGGCTCACGAAGTTGTCATCTTGCGGTTATTGACGAATCAAAGACTTAGTAGATATTGAAACTGATATCTAATAGCGCCCTCGCTAAGATTTACCAAATTTTATTAGGCTACGAAGGGATCCTGGCTACAACTGCGGCTTCTCTTGCTAAATCACTTGAAGTACCAGCTAGTAGAGTACATATAGATTGACGCTATAACTACTTAGGCTCTGAGCGGAAGAAATGTTGAGCAGTGTGATACAGAAACTTTTGCCAACCAAACCAGTAAGCGGCACACCCGAGAGGTGGTGGTTAGCGTTAATACCGGCAGAAAACATTCCATGTTTTTTTAAATGAATATAAGATAGATATCGAGTTACTGTCGAGCTATTTGAATGCTGATAGATATAGATTTAGAAAAATAAATTCACATTATTTTATTTCTAAAAACTCTTTTTTAAAATTCTAATACACTTTTATGCCCGACTTGGATCTTACAGACGAGTAATAACATATCCAGGCACGAATCAAGCCGCTAGGGATGATGTACATTTGCCTTGGAGTATTCATTTCGCCCGAACAGAGAAAAATACCGGAACAGTAACGTACATCATCACCGCTCTTTGGCTGACAAGAAATCATAGAAAATGAAGTTTTAATAGCGTATAATCTATCAAACAGAGATAGGTTCGCTCGAAGAATTCTGGTGAATTCGCTTCCATGGAAGAAAAAAGCTCATAATAAATGAGACACCAACCATGCTAATCGCAACCGCAAAGGTGGCCTTGATGCCTGCCATGTAGGCAAGAATGACGCCAGGGAGTTGGCTCGATGAGAAGGCCGATCGGAGTTGCGTCGCACCTAGCGCGATCACCAACGACGGATCTACCCCGGGGGCGTCGGTAGCCAAGTTGATTATCATCCTATTGACGAACGCCGATTGGGCAGCCGTGACGCTAAATGCACCTCCAAGGACTTGAAAAACTTCACCCTCCTGGTTAGCGTAACCTCTGCCGACCACGATGAGCTAAGACTTACAATAAAGGATAGACGTGACGCTCGACACATCTTCACTGTCCACGTCGGCGTGAACAATGTTTAGGGCATTCTGGAATGGGAAGGCGAGAGATGCTCCGACAAGAACTTGGTAGCCGATCCATTTGGACGCGGGGGTCGCGACGTCAAAGGTGTAGAGCAGGCCGGTCCCAACCGTACCAAGCGCCGCGCCAATCGGCATAGGCGCTGTGGCGTAACCCGTCTTAGACACAAGAATACCACCGAGGAGGATGAAGATGCAGGTGGCGATAACCATGGGTAGGTTGTGGATGCCAGACTGGATAGCGTCTACCCCTTGGATGCTCTGGAAGTAGATAGGGAGGTAGTAGAGAAGGAGGAAATAGCAGCCGGCGAAGAAGAACTGGAAGATACCCCCAGACCAGACTGCGCGGCGTTTTAGCAACCTCGGCACCAACATGCCGTACTCACCCTGGAACGACTCCCATATGCCCATAGCAATCGCAAGGAGGACGGATCCGACCAGCAGCCCGATGACCACGCTGCTGTTCCAGGGGTGGGACTGTCCGCCGTACTGGAGGGCGAGGATAAAGCTAATGATGGATCCCATAGCCAGCACGACGCCCACGGGATCCATCTGCAGGAGCTTCTCCTTCCAGCTAGCCTCGACGACGGCGGCCGCGGTGGGGAGGTGGAAGAAGATGAAGACGAGGACAGCGGCGACGCCGCCGATAGGCAGGTTGATATAGAAGCACCAGCGCCAGCTGACGCGCTCCGAGAAGGCACCGCCGAGCAGCGGTCCGATAATGGCCGCGACGTTGTAGGAGACGCCGAAAAGACCCATCAGTGAGGGCCGCTTCTTGGGCTCGACGCAGAAGGCGAAGATGGTGGTGCCGCCCGTCGAGATCCCCGCCCCGCCTAAGCCGGCGATAGCGCGGCCGACGATCAAGGTGGTGGCGTTGGGCGCGACCCCGCAGAGCAGGCTACCGATCTCGAAGATAACTACGGTCGTGATGAAGGTTGCCTTCAGGTGAAAGTACTTGTAGGCCTTGCCCCACGGAGACTGGAACCCACCCAGGCACATAAAGTACGCTGCGCCGTACCAGGATATCTGGTCAATGCCGTGGAACTCGTCAGTGATCTTGGGGATGGCGGTGCCAATGATGGTCTGCTGCGCGTTAGGGATAACAGGGCAATCATCTCGGCGTGATAAGCAGAGCCACCTACCTGATCTAGCGACGTCATGAAGATGGTTAACACCACGGCCCCGACAAGGAGCGCCAGTCGTATGCCATGCGGGTATTCATCCGTGCTAATGGCCTCATTTGAATTTCGTAGTAACTCGTTATCGCTATCCTTTTTCTTTTCTTCAGGTAGGTTGTTCATGTGGGAAGCCCCCCCCCCTCGAAGTTCGAGGTCGACGTGTTAGCCATCTGCGTCGGATACGTGTGCGTGTCTTCCATAATGGGTTGCTTTAGAGAATGGGGGTAGGTTTGATAGTAAGGAACACAAACCCTAGGCGGGGAGCAACTTTTTAATCAACATAGTCAAGACATATTTGTCTACTTCGAGGAGCACCTTGGCCAGGTTCAAATGGTGAGGGTAGCTCGAGTTACAAGATTAGGAGTAAGGGGGTCGTGCCGGCGGAAATAAGGTAGCGCCAGCCGTTTGGAGGCGTGTGCATCCCCAATCAGGACAGCATCCTCCTCTTGGAGCGGGAAGGATTTGATAATGCCGAGCGACAAGAAGCTGTGGCGATTACATGGTGGTCCTCAGCTGTGTCTTCCCACGTAAACATGATGGTACAGACTCCTATGTCTCACAGGTACAGCAAAAGTAAATTTGTACCTTAGGTACCTACCTTGAATAAAGTCCTTTACGAGAGTGATGAGCAGGTGAACGCGTAATAAACAGAATCCTTTGTCTCAGTCTAGGTATGGTTGCACAAGGCGTAACAGGGTGCCTGGATTCACCTAATGATTTAAAAATATACCTCAGCTGAGGCCGATCCGTGGATCCGCACATCCAGTTGGATGGATGACTGGATTTAGGTATGTACCTCATCTTGTAAGAAATGGTATCGTTGGCTTTGGGGGCCTTATAATGTAACAAATTAATCTAATAGCTTGGTAGCCGATGAAGGAATGCCTAGGTGGATAAATTTTTGCTGCACCGAACAAAATACATGACAATTCAATAACCTAGAGTAGTGATGTGCATCGGCCAGAATTGCAGAGCTCTTTGAGAGGTTATAGGTCGGACCACCTTCACTGCTTACTCCGACCACTTCCTTACTACTAGCTTGAACCACCTTATAATTTCTTGGCAGTTTAATCACGTGCAATTTATTTATTAGATTATAAAAATTAATTTCCGTTTCCGGAACGTGGTATTAAGGGAATTTATAAAGCGTGAAAAAATTATACCGGGATTATATTAAAATTAAATTAAGTTTAATTTAAAACCTAGCCGAAAAATTAACTTTATTTAAACTAAAAACCACTCGTCGGTTATTTTTAATTACGTAAACGTTCGTTTTTTAATATTATATTAAAATTAAATTAAAATTATTTTAAAATTATAATTTACGTTTAAATTTTATAAGTTAATCTTATTATTTAACGTTATATTAACGAGAAGTTTTATTATAAAAACGAATAATAAAGTTATTAATTAAATAAAGTTTAATTTTAATATAATTTAAAAACGAATTAAAATTATTTTAATAAAAAACTTATTATTTTTACGTTTACGATTTTTTTTATCTTTATTTTTATTTTAAACTTTTTAATTAAGTTAATTATTTAAGTTTAAGTTTAAACTAGTTTAAAACTAATTTTATAAAAGGTTTTTAACGGAATATAATTAATATTAAAAGTTTATAAAAATTATTAATAAATGTATTTTAAAATTAATTTAAAACTATTTAAAAAATAAGTTTTTATTTAAATATAATTATTTTTTTATAATTATAAAATTTATAATTTTATTATTAATATAAATTAAAATTATATTAAAAATAATTATAAGATAAAAGTAATAAAAAATTAATTAATAATTAGTTTTAAATTAAAATTTAAGTTTTAAAAATTTAAGTTTACATTTTTAAGCTTTAAAATTTAAGAAAAAAAAAACTGTTTTAGGATTAATTTTAAATTAAACTTATTATTTATTTTCTTTAAATTTAAGTTTTTTTTATTAAAGTTTTTATTAAGTTTAATTGGAAGGTAATCGGGAGATTAATTTAAGTTTTTTTTAAAACCGAACCTTATATTTTAGTTTTTTAAATCGAAATTAAAAGATTCAACGACTTAAAATAAAATAATAAAAAACTACATTAAATTTAATTTAAGTATAATTTCTTTTAAAATTTTAAAAAGCTTAAACTTTAGCTTATTTTAAAAGGTTTTAAACGAACTTAAAAATTAATAAGTAATAAATTAAAATTTACTTAACGTTAATATTAAAACTACGTTAAAACGATTCCTTTTTAATATTTAAAGTATATATAAAATAGGAGTTAAATTAATTCGAAATCGTTTTAAATTAAAGAATAATAAAAAAGGATTAATTAAGTTTTTTTACGGCGTTTAAAATATAATAAAAACCGGAAATAAATTAATTTAAAATTAATTTAAACTTAAATTAAATGTAAAAAGATTAATTTAATTATTAAAAATATATTACGGTAACGAAAATATAAAAAGTAAAAATAAAAAAAAAACGGTTTTAAAATTGTTTTTTACGTAGGTTTTTTTCGTAATTAAAATAATGTAAGTTAATTTAATAAAGGCTTTAACGGTTAATATATATAATTACTATTAAGGTTAAAATCGAAATTTAAATTTAAAATTAATTTTTATTTAATCCGAAATTAAACTATAAATAATAAATTAAAAAACGTATTTAAAACGATATTATAAGTTTATTAATTAATATTTAAAACCTTAAATAATTAATTAAATATTATTTAAGTTAAAAATTAAAATTAATTTAAATATAGTTTTAATAAAGTAATATAAAAAAGGTTTAATCATTTATTAACTTTAAAAAGTGTTAACTAAAATAATTATAAAAAGCGTTATTATATTTTTTAAAATTAATTTTAATTACATTTTAAATAATATTTAAGGTTTTAATTTACATAATAATTTCGTATTTTTATATAAAATTAATAAAAAGTAAAAATAAAGGGTTTTTAATAAAGGTTAATATAATTTAAAATTAATTTAAAAATAATTTTTAAACGTTTTTATTTAAGCTTAAAATTAAAACGAAAACGGCGTTATTCGTTAAATATAATAAAACGTTATATAATATTTATAAAGTTAATATAATTTTAAATTAATTTAAAGGTAAAATACACTTATAAATTAACTATTACTTATTTAATTTAATTAATTAAGTTATAACTTTAAAAAAGTATAATTAAATGTAATTTTAATATAATTTATGTTTAATTTTAAAATAATTTATTAACGAGTATACTTTAACCGTAATAAATAATATAAAGGTAATGTTAAAATTAAAAAATAATTAAAGCTTAAAAAAGTAAAAAAAAAAATAATAATAATGGTAATAAAAATAAAAAATACTATATTAACGTTTTAAAATATTTAATTATAAACTAAATTAACTTTAACTTTAATAAAATAACTTTTAAAATTAATTTTCATATGGTTTTAATGTTATTTTAACGTTAATTTATATATATAACGTTACTTATATTATTATTTATAAAAGGTTAAAATTAATAATAATTTTTAAATTAATTTAAATACGTATTTATAAAATAATTCATAAAAAACTTACCCGTAATATTTCGGTAAATGTAAAAAAATTTAACTTAATTTAATTAAAGATTAATTTAAAATAATATATTAATATAACTTATTAAATAAAGTAAACCCTAGGTTAATTTAACGGGTAAAACTTATTATAAGTTAATTTAAACCGATTTTAAAACGGTTTAAATTAAAATAAGTTTTATTAATAATATAAAGTTAAGTTTTTAACGTAATAAAAGGGTTAATAATATATAAAACGTTCGTTAAAAATAATTAATTTAAAAGTAAATTAAAATTAATTTAAAATTAAACTTACTTTTATTTAATGCATTATAAATTACGAAAGTAAGTTAAATTAAAAAAAAACTGAATGTAATTATAATATAATTTAATAATTAAAAATTAAGCTAAAATTAAACCTAAATTAATTTATTAAATTCCAGGTTATTAATTAATAAAATTTTAAATAAGAAAAGTTTAAACTTAAATGAAATTTATAAATATTTATAACATATAAATACTTATAATAAAAATACGTGTATATTTTTATATATAAAGTAAAATAAATTAAAAAAAACGATATAAAAGTATTTAAAGATTATAATATATACGATTTAAGTATAATTTAATATATAATACGTTATAAATAAATTAATTAATAACTTATAAAATGAAATATATTATTATATAAATAAAAAAGTTAAAATCGTAAAATTTAAAATTTAAGTAAATAAATATTTATTATTTACGTATAAATTATATAGTAATAAAATTAAATAATTTTATAATTATAATAATAAAGCTAATATACTTAAAATATACCTTTATTACGTTATATTTTTATTACGTTATACTTTTATTATATTATAACTTATTAAAAAAATAATATAAAATATACGTTAAAATTAATTTATATATAATTTTCATTTAACTTTTAAAGTAATATTTTTTCTTCTTTTTTTAATTAATAAGCCTTTTTTTTACGTTTAATTTAAGCTTATTTTATTGTTACTTTTTACCGTAAATTATTAATTTATTACTTTTTTTTAAAAAGTTTAACATTAATAATATTATTAAAAGTATTAAAAATATAAAAAAGATTATATTTATATAATAAGTTTAAATTTAATTTAATTTAAAACTAATTAAAGATTATATTTCTAATATTATTATTATTTAATAATAAAAAAGTTTTAATAAATAATAACGGGTTAAATTTAATATCTTTTAAATATAATTAAAGATTAATTTTAAAGTGATTTTCTTAAGTTTATTACATATAACGTGGATATTTTAATAATTAAAACTTAAACTAATTAACTTTAAAGTTTTTTTAATTTAAATTAAAAATGGGTTTTTATTATATTACACCGTAAAACGAATTATTAAACGTTATTTATTAATTTAAAAGCGTATTTATTTTAATTTTAATTTATATTAAGCTTTTAACCGTGTTAATAAGTTTTTATAAACTATTTAATTTAATATTTTATAAAAGATTTTTAAGCTTTTAAAAATTTACATTTAAATTAATTAAAAATTAATTTAGTGTATTAAAAAGGTTAAATAAGTTTTAAAATAATTATAAGTTTTTTTTTTTCGATATTTATTTTTAATAGTTAATATTTAAAATTAATTAATAAAATGTTTAATTTAATATTAATTTAAGTTTAATTTTATTTTAATCTTTAATTTTTTAAACGAAATGGTTTTTTATAAAAATATTCTTTTACTTATAAAAAATATTAAAATTTTCGTAAAAAGTTATACGTTTTTTACGGTTATTAATAAACTTATAAAAATTAATTAAATTAATTTACAAGTGTTTTTAAATTAGTTTAAAATTATATTTATAATTTTATAACTATTAATAATAAAATCGACCGCCCCGTATAATTATTTATTATAAAATACTTACTTTTATTAATATTAATATATTTAAATATATTAACTTAATTTATAAATTTAATTTTAAAATAAACTTAATATAATCTTCCTTAAAGTTACTTTAATAACTTATTTAATTATTAATTTATTATATTTATTATATTAAATTAATATTATTTATTTTTTATATAATTTAAAATAAAACTTAAATTATATATACGTAAATATAGTTTTATTATTACTTTAATTAAGTCGTTTAATCGTTCGGATAATAACGTAATAAATATTTAATTTAAAAATGGTTTAAAATTATACTTAAAGTATTTATTATAAAAGTTTTAAATTAAATGAACTTTATAAAATATTATAATATAAAGAAAGTATTTTTATTAAAACTTAAAAAGGTTTAAATTTAAAATAATTAACGAGTGATTTTAAATTAATTTTAAATTACTTTTATAAAAATACTTACTATATAAATAACGTTTTAACTTATAAGTTTATTTTTTATATATATTTAAAGTAATTATAGTTATAAAATTATTAAATTATTTTAAGTTTAATTTATATATATATTTAAAACGAATTAACGTCCTTAATATTTTATTAAACTAATAAAATATACGAATAAAAAGTTAAAAATAAACCTTAGTTATTTTTTAATTAAAAAACATATAAATAAAAGTGGTAATTTTTAAAAATAATTAAAGAAAAGATTATATAAAAAACGGTTTAAAAGCGGTTTAAAAGTGTTTTAAGAGTAAACTTTATTATAAGTGTTTTTATTAAATTTTATAATTAAATAAAGGTTAATATACTTGTATATTATTTTAAAAAATAAATTTATTTAAATATAAAAATAGTTTTAAAATAATCTCGTTTAATTTTATATAATATAAATAATAAAGTATTAATTAATATTTTTTTTAACGTTAAAATATAAAATTTTACGGATTTATTGTTTATTTTTAAATCGATTTTAATTTAGTTTAAATTCGCGTTAAACATTTATAAAATTTATGTTTTTAAAGTATTAAAAAAAATTTTCTTTATAAATAAAAACGTTAATAATACATTTAATATTTAATGTTTAATAAATACCTTTTAAGTTATTTATATTAAATTTACGATATAATTTATAATAGTTTAATATAATTTAAAAGCGTATTAAAATTAGTTTTAAAATATATTAAAAATATATAAAGTGGGTTTTAATTTTTATTTATTATAAGTTTAAGGATTTTATAAGTTTTAAAATTTTTAATAAGCTTTTTTTTAATATTTTTTAGCAGTTTTATTAATAATGACGGGTAATATATATATAAATTATAAATAACTAAAATTAAAAACGGGAATATTTTAAAATTAAACGGAATATATAAGTTATATTAAATATTATATAAACGGTAAATAATTTTTTTAAATTTTTACGTGTAATCTTAATTATAATTTTAAAATTTAATCGTAATTCGTTTTATAAACGAATAAAAATTAAGCTTAAATTAATTTAAAGGCTTATTAATATAAAAGGCTTTAAAAAAAAAAGGTTAATTTTATTAATATTATTTTTTAAGGATATAATGTAATAATAAGGCTTTATATTATAATTAAGTGGGTATTTTATAAATAAAACCTTTTAAAAGTTAAATTAATAAAAAGTATAATTTAAATTAATTTAAGGTTATATTTAACTTATACTTTATTTCGTTTAAATATATATAATATACTTTTTTAACAAGTATTTTTATAATTTCTTAAAATGTAAAAAAACTATAAGTTTTATTAATAAAGTTTATAAATTATATAAAATATATTAAAATATTAAAAAACTATTAATAAATTATATTTAAATTATATTAAAATTATAATTAAATTGGTTTTAAATTAATTTATAAGTAAATAAAAACTTACGTAAGTGTTTTATTTTTAAGCTTTTTTATTAACGTTTTTTTTTTTCGTTTTTTAGCTTTTTTTAATATAAAAGCTTAAGCTTTAAAATATTAACTTAATTATATTCGGAATTAAACTTAAACTAGTTTTTAAATTAACTTATAAAAACTTTAAGATTTATGTTTTTATAATAAGTAATTTTAATGTATATATAACGTTAATAAAAGCTTTATTGTTATTTTTTTAGTTTATTATTAAGGATTAATTTAAGCTTAATTTTAATACGAACGAAAACGGAATTTACGATAATATATGAATTGTCGTTATATTTAAGTTATTTTATTACTTAAAATAAAATTAATTTTAAAATTATTTATCTTTAGTTTAAATTTAAAGTAAATTAAAATTAATTTACGATTAATTATAAATTTATTTTAAATATTATATTATTAACTAACCTTTAATACGTTTTTTATTATATTTTTTTATTTACACTTTTTATATTTTTAAAGTATAATTTAAAACTAGTTTTAATGAAATGTATTACCCTTTTTAAATTAATATTAAAATAAACAAGTATATTTAAGTGGTTTTAAATCTTAAAAGCGTTCACGGTGTATTTTTTAAACGTTAAAAAAAATGTATTAAAAACTTTCGTAATTTCCTGAATTAATTTTAATATTCACTTTTAAAAATTATTTTAAATATAATTTTAAATTATATTAAAAAGATTCTTACATTTATTAAACTTATTACCAGTTAATTATATATGTTTTTATTTTAACTTTATATTTTTTTTAAAGTAAATATTAAATTTAAGTTTTTTTCTTTTTTATTGTTTTCTTTAAAACTAATTTAAATAAACTTTAAAAATATATTTTCGATTTATTTAATGTTAATATTATTAAATTAAGCTTAAAACGTATACTTATTATTTTTTAATTTAAAACCTTTTAAAAAGGACTTTTAAAAATTATATTAAAGATTTAATAAAGTTTATAATTTTTTAATAAAAGCTTAAATTAAGTTTAATTTATTTATAAAATTACTTATAATTTTAATATAATAAAAGTAATGTTTTTAATAAAAATTATTTTTATTATTTTATATTAATATAAATTAGTTTATAATTAATTTTTATTTACTTTATATTTAATTTTTATTTACTTTTATTATTAATATTTTAATAATAAAAAAAATGTTATAAAAATATTAAAGTTATATAATTAATGGTTAAAACGAAATTTTTGTAAATTTAAAAAATTAAAAAAACTAATTTTAAACCAGTTTTACTTTATTTTATAAACTAACTATTATAAAATATATTAAAACTAGTTAAAAACTAATCTTTTTAATTTTTTTAATCTATAAAAAGCCTTTAAATTATTAATTACATTATTTATATATAAAGTAATTTAAATTTAGTTTATATTAAATTATTAACGATTTAATTTTATAATAAATTCAAGGCATTTAATAAATATTTATTTTTATAATTATATATGTATTTTTAACGGATATTAAATAATGGTTTAAACGTATTTAAATTAATTTAAATATAATTTAAAATTAATTTTTATTAATTTATAATAGTAATTATAATAATTTTCGGACTTTTTGAAAGCTGTTTTTATAACCATATAAATATTTTTAACGGATATTAAGTAAGTGGTTAAACGTATTTAAATTAATTTAAATATAATTTAAAATTAATTTTTATTAATTTATGGTAGTAATTATAATAACCTTTAAATTTTTTAAAAGCTGTTTTTATAACTATATAAATATT